>JAMXBB010000004.1:67716356-68072363 GCA_024138015.1 Lumnitzera littorea
ATGCATTCATATGATTGTGCATATAATAAATTTCTGCTATGTGGTACTGACGAGGGCGTTCATCTCACTAAGCGTAAGCTTACTCCCCTATAGATTTTTGTTGGTGCAGGAGAACCTCTTCGTCAATCCGGGCCGAAGCATGCCCATGGTAAGTCTCGGGTAAAGATGGGTTGGAGCGATCAGAGAGCGAAGAGGACATTTTGTAATAGATTATAGATATTTAGATACCTTTATGTATTTATGCATAACTTAGATTTTATGCAGTTCCGTTATGAACTGCATTTGTTTGTAATATTATTTTGGTGTGGGTCTTACGAGCCCACACAATTAGTTAAATTATAATATAGAAGAAATTTTAGTTTAATTTGCTCTATATTACTAGTCTATGGGCCTAGTAGTAACGTAGAGTGGAAGGAGCCTTGTGTGTCGTATGAAAGGCCTATGATCAGCAAGGGGGTTGATAATAGACCTTTATATAGTACACGGCGACCTATCATGACAACGATACTGTTGGGTCGTTATATTCGTAGTTGGGATGCATCTTTATACATTATTAACCAGTAATATCCTGTACATTGAATGCAGCAATACAAGGGTAGCCCTTCTTCTCTATACCAGATCTTGTGGTACTTATCCAACTTCAAATGAGCTTGTTTTGCATAAATACATTGAGACAAGACGCCTTCTAGTCCCTTAAAATACAAGACACCATTAATACAAGTGAAGTTCTTCAAGGTCATGATAGAAGTGCATTTAGATGCACTAACTGTACCTTGAAGGGAGTGTGCGAGTTATCTTACACTTCTTGATCTTCATCCACTAATTGTAGAGCTACACATAGGATGGATTTCTTAATAACTTGGACATTTAGATTATTCTGTGTAGTTTGAATGGGAACTTTGGAAGCAAATGTTGCTAGGGCATCTATATAGCAGTTGGTAGATTATTTGGCATGCTCATACTACACCGATTTGAACTTGCCAACCAAAGACTACACTACAACCTTATAAGGCACTAATTCTTGTTCTTTGAGAGAAAATTCACCATTTGCTTGCATGATGATGAGGTTCAAGTCATCATGAATGCACAAGTTAGATGCTCAAGTGTTTTGAGAAGAAATGAGACCAAGTAAGAGAGCTTCATACTCATCCTCATTATTGGTACATGGGAAGTTTAGCTTAAAAGCCAAAGGTATCTCTTGGCCTTCTAGAGATGTTAAGATCACCCCAGCTCCTTGTCCAGTGTTACTAAAGGAGCCATCAAATTGCACTTGCCACTCTCCATCTGGTTCTACTCTCATAGAGTCTTCATAGAACTCTACAAGGATTATATCTACGATAGAAGCCCCTTGTGTCATAGGAAGCTGAGCCAAAAGGTTTGCTAAAGCTTGAGACTTAATAACCTTAGGTGACACGACCATGATGTCAAATTCTAATAAGAGGAGCAACCATTTTGCAATCTTTCCTAAAAGAGCTGGTCATGACAACAAGTATTTTAATGGATTTGAATGAGTGATAAGATTAGCCCTATAAGCTAGAAAATAATGACGTAGCTTTTACATAGTGAATACTAGCATGAGACACTACTTTTCGCAAGCTAAGTATTTCACCTCACTTCCTTGGAGTAACCTGCTTAGGTAGTAGACGGGTCGTTCATTGCCTTCTAATTCTTAAGCTAGAAAAACCCTGATAGAATTATCAATAGCTATCAAATAAAGGATCATTAAAAATTATTTAATTGACATTATCATCATTGCTGGGGAGGTGAGTATCTCCTTAATCTTCTGTATGGCTTCCTCATGGGGTTGCCCCCATTCAAATGGGGTACCCTTTTTCATGAGCTGTTGTAATGGATGAGAAAATTTTGCTAGTATAGGGATGAATCACCTAATATAAGAGACTTTTCCCATGAAGGTTTTTAATTCCCTTAAACTAATAGGTAAGGGCATGGAACATATAGCATGTACCTTTACTAGATCTACATCAATTCCTTTTCTATGAACAATGAATTTAAGGAATTTCTCGGAAGCCACCCTGAAAACACACTTCAAGGGATTCATATGTAATTTATATAGGTAACATTGTTCGAAGTACCTTCGTAGATGAGTCAAGTAATCAAGTACCCATCTTAACTTGATAACTATGTCATCAACATAGTCTTCCATGAAGTCATGCATCATGTCATGAAATATGGCAGTCATTGCCCTCTGGTAAGTGGCTCCTGCATTCTTAAGTCCAAACGGCATGACTATAAGGTGGAAGTTTCTTACTAGTGTTCTAAAAGTAGTACTTTCAACGTCTCCAACACCCATCTTTATTTGGTTATAGCTACTAAAGCCAACCATGAATGAGAATAACTTATGTCTAGCTGTGGCATCCACCAATGTGTTAATTTTTAGTAGTAGGAAATCATCCTTTAGGCAAGCCTTATTAACATCGCAAAAGTCCATGCAAACGCATTTCTATTAATTCTTCATTTTTACTAGCACAATATTAGCCAACCAAGTAGAATGTTCAATTGGCTTAATAAAGTCGACTTAGAGCAACTTTTCAATCTCTTCTTTTATTTGTATTTCAATTTTAGGACAAAAGATTCGCTATCCTTGCTTTACTAGGTTAACCTCAAGTACAATGTTCAATCTATGCACCATTAGACTAGGGTCTAAGCTTAGCATTTTATCATATGTCTAAGCAAACATATCTTTGTATTCCTTTAATAACTCTACTAAGTAAACCTTAATTTCTTGCAATAGATTCTTGCTAATGAAGATAGGCTACGAAGACTCCCCTAGTCTCGTCAAGTCCAATTCCTCAATCTCTTTGGCTTAGGGTTTCATTTAAACTTACATTTGAGGAGGGGTGGGCTAGGTTTCTTACACTATTATGGGATCTAAGAAAGATAAAAAAGCCTCCTTAGATCCCGAAGATCGTCATAAGCAATATACCCATCAGCCATCATCCTTGACAAAACTTTTTATCGCTTCATCTTTTCTTTGCTTCTTCTTACCCCTACAGAAGCATCGCATTCTCCTCTTCTTCTTTTGTTTATCTAGGGTCTCCTCTTGTGTGGGCAATAGTATGCCAAAGGGTTTAGCAGTGGCAGTTTCTCCATCTTCAACATACTCATCAAAGAACCCTATGTCGACTAGATAAGACTCATTATGTTCAATTGGATTCTTCATAGCCAGAATGAAGACATCTTTACCCTTCTAATGGCCACTGATACATTGGTGCCAAGTTAAGGGTATAAAATTGTGATCGTACAACTACTTCCTCTCAACTAAAAGATGGTAGGATATAGGCACGTCGATCATGTGGAACCACATAGATCCCTGTATGGGTCCAACTTTAAAGTCCATATTAACATACCCCATTATGTCTGTAGTTGTTTTAGTAAAGCTATTTACTGTAATAGATTGCTTCACTAAGTGTTGGTTGTCTATTCTTGCAGCCTTGAATGTAAACATTGGCATAATGTCTATGGAAGAGCCATTATCTATGAATATCCTCTTAATGGGATGCCCATTAATCATACTCTCTACATAAAGAGGATAGTTGTGATTAAGGTTCTTCACACGCATGTTTATGTCAGTAAAGAGTATCACATTCTCATGTGCATTGGTCATCCTTCGTACTGGCTATGCTACACCATACTTATCATACTGTCTCTCAGAAATTTGGGTAAGTGCAGTCGCTGCTACAAGCTATACGTCTTCATCAAATCTTAGTAAATCTAAGAACTTGTTAAAGTTGGAGGTCTTCATTAAGACGGTAACCACTAATGAATGTGTGTCTTGGTTGGTATCTATTACTACTTCTGTCTCTTCATGTACCTTAGCCTATAGTACATCTCCTTCTTCTTGTCTTAGATTGTGATTAACAATATTCACAATACCCCATTGGGTGTTGTGTGTTGGGAGCAGATTGCTGCATACATCATTATTCTCTATAACAAGTTCCCCATTATGAACCTTGTCATTAAATATCTTCTTCATTGTCCAGCATTCTTTGGTTGGATGACCTACAGTCCTATGATATCTATAGAACTTAAGGACATTCTTTTTGTTTGCAATAGGTAAGCACTTAACCCTTAGGAGCTTTATGTTCCCACCCCATAACCATTAGTTAAGTATAGCATGTACCTTGCCCATCGGGCATGGGAATGAGATAGTTAATGTGGAGTCTTGTGAACTATCATTCCTTGGCTTCTTGTTGTCTCTAGAACTTTTTCCTTAGACTAAGCTAATAGATGTTGCTCGTTTCCTGAATCTCCTACCTTCTATTCATTGTTGTGCAATGGAATTGTTGGTTCTACTCACAGTTTTGATGGGTACAAAAAAGGAACATAAATTAAGGTTTTCTAGGTAGATGGTATACTCAGTGAAAATCCCTTAAATACAAATCTTCATTAATTCCTTTTCATCACACACATCTTAGATGTCCAGGATGCGCTCTCTAAAGCGCTTTATGTAATTCATCAAATCTTCCTTTGAGTTTTGTCATGTTCTTCTTATGTTTGTAATTGTGACTCGTTCCTGAGTAGAGAAGAATTTCTTCAAGAAGAGCTTGCACATGATTCCCCATGAATCAACCGATCCCAAGGGGAGATTGACACACCATGTATATTCCTTCTCTATCAATGATTTAGAGAATTCTTTAAGCTTTAGGTCATCATCAAGCCTATAAAAGGCCCAAGATTTTAATAAATTTCAATAGGTGTTCCTTTGCACTTCCTTTTTTTCCATTAAATAGCATAAAATTAGGACTTACATAATCCTTAGGATATGGCTTTGCCGTGATGTATTGATGATATGTGAGTTTCAGCTCTAGTACTCCCATAAATGACCTAGCTTATATTTCCTTTATATAAATGTCCAAGTCTTCCCTTGTTATAAAGGAAGTCCTTAGAGAAGAGGTTATGGACATAGGTAGTAGAATAGGAGCAACATTAGGATAAGAAGTAGATTTGTCCAAGATTGGTATAGTAAGATTAAATGGAGGAGCAAGCACCCATAAAGATGAAGAGTCACTTAACTAGACTCTTATATTATCTATTATAGGAGTTGGTTGCTGTGCAGGTTCTAGTAAGAGGGTTTCATCACCTCCTCCTTATTGGAGATCTTCCTCAATAGCTAGAGGATTAATTAGTTGAGCTAAGGTAGTAGTGCATGGTTGTACAACTACCATAGCATTTGGCAAAGCCATACCTTATTGTACAGCAACAGTGGCTGCCATTCCGGTGAAGATGGGTTGAACCATAGCCATGAATTGGTTTAAAGTTCTCGTGGCTTCTAGCATTATCCGCATTGTCAATATGGGATCTAGAGGTGCCTTAAGCATTAGATGGTGTTGGCTAGTATTCTCTGGTGGTGGAAGTGGATTCTGCTTAGTAAGCTCCACATTAGTGTCAAGCTCTTAGGATGTGATATCAAACATGCCAGTTGCTCTTTTCTTAGGAGGTGCCATGTCTCTACAATTACTCTTTCCCAGTGGAGTCACCAAAATGTAGATGTAGGGGTCTAATTGGAGTAATTATGTATGTACCACATGAGTAACACACTATACATGGCTTAAAAGAGGCGAAGTAAGACTGTCACCTAAAGGGATGATTAGGTGAGAACAAGGTAAAGAGGAGGAACAAGCAATCTCATTATCTCAAATACATAAGTAATAAACAAGACAGCCTTAGAGGACCTCAAGTGTTCAACTTATAGCTTAAGTAAATGAGATTAATTCTTTGCCCAAATTGCTTATTTGATTTTAGAGAGCAGAGATTTCACAGAGCACTACTGTTTCTCTATTCTCTCCCTAAGAGTTCTAAATGAAGAGGAAAGGTAGAGTATTTATAGGCTATTAGGCATGATAGCATCCATAAAATCATCTCGACGATCAATGGATGTGCTCAATTTATGTTTATCTAAAATAAGCTAACTAATAGACTCAAGGCTAGTAGCCTTCCTTATAAGTACATGAGCTTACCTAAGAAAAGTTAGAGGTAGACGAACTAGTCCCTATTTTAAGTCCACCAAGACAAATCTCCTTGAACCATCCCAAACTATGGATCAAACTCCTTAAGCCCTATCACCTAGCCTAATGAGTCAAGCCTAAGTAAATAATGGGTTTAACCTAATAACTAATATGACAATTTTTAACCCTCTATAAATACCTTCTAATTAGCACACAAAATTGTATACCTAAAGCTTTTTTTTTTTTCTAGTACACTTTGAAAATCTTGTAACAAATTTTTTATCGATGCACACAACATATGATATATGATGTACAACGCTTATAGCATATACAATTTAATCACAATAACATTACTAACATTCAATTGTTTGTACACTACTCCACATATTAGTGATGCTAATAAACTTCACCAAATCCATTCAAACTAGTGAAGCATTAACCTAATAACTGCATTACATAACCAACAACCAAACATAACCTTGAGTAATATTTCCTATTTTGATCTTCCTACAATGCTCATAATAAGTGATTAATAAGGTTTAATGGCCAACAAGCATGTGGCCTATAGTTTTCAACCACAACACAACACTAGCAAGCAGGAAAAAGGAGTATTCACTTAGTTAAGCAAAATTCCTTCAACTTGTAGTAAACAAATCTATTAAAAAATCTACAATGTGCAAATATACCTAAACGTGTTTCAATAAATTCGTATATATCAGATGCATTACATATAAAATAGTTTATTATTCTTTACACTCTGCTTTAACGTTATTAGCTTCTAATGATCATAATTTTCTAATTTCTCATCCAATTTCAACATTCTATATATTGTTAAGATCTTAATGAAAAGTGTTATTCCAATATATTGAGATTCTAAATCTAACTAGTAGGCAAAATTACACATATACCCTATTTTAATTTCATTTCACTTACTAAACTACCATCATTGTGTAAGTAATCCAAATAACACGTTGATAACTCATAACATATGATAATTGCTTATAACCTATAATCTAATTAGGCTTCAAAGTATATCATACACAACTCATAAAGCTCATTAAACTATCCTGAAAGCTATATAATGGGACTCTAAATTATCTTACTAATTCCATGAAAGTTACTGTAACTCCATTCAATTATCTAATTTCATTCTACAACTTTGAATCATCAATTAGGTTCACCATTTATAGTTTACTAAATCACATATCTAGAATCAAAACTATAATTAATTATCCACAAAATCAACATTACTTCAAAAAAAAAAAATTGAGAGTGTTTTTAACAGCATAATAAACTTTTAGATGTCATAATAGTCACATGCATTAAGAAATTCTTACTCAAACTAATTTATTCCTTAATTGTGAAATTTGATAATTTTATCCAAATAATTTTCAATAAATTATAAATGTAATGGTCATGTAAATTAAATATAGAATGTTAAGAGTTTATAAACCAAGACTTAACTAGAAGCAACATTGCGAAGGGTTTCAAAACTAAGATTCAATTGTCATTTGGAACAAAGTAGTTCTAAAGAGCATATTATAAACATCACCAAATTTACAAAACTAAAAATATTACAATATACAAGATGAAAAATTAGTCTTAAATAATTTTCCTGTATATTTACATGTTGATTTGATATTCTTGGAAAAATTGAGAAAGTGCAAGCTAAAATATGGCCCACCCAATTTGGCAGTTAATAAAGCAAATTGATGGTGCCACCTTATCAAAACACCTCCTTTGGGTGGCAAAACTAGACCATAGATGGCTTTACAATAGACTACTCCTACTTACCTAAACCACATAATAAAAAATTCAACAATGTCTTCCTATTTTTTGTAATTTTTTGCTTAAATCTCCTTTTTATTCAATTTCTAGTTTGTTGGTTGATGATCTACCTAGGTTTTGGGTTCTTGCAATACCCATAAAGATTTTAGAAGTAGAGTTGTGGAGTAATTTGATTGGGAGTATTTCCTTGATTAAATTTGATGATTCCTATGCTCCCATAAGGGAAAAATAGAAATGTTAGGTATCTTATTTTTCTTTCACAAGCTTAATGATTCATCTAACTTGTTATTCTTAGGTGCCAAGTATTGGTTGCATACCATCCAAGATAGGTTATCTACATATCTAATTAATTTCATAATCTAAGCTATATTTTTATTCATTTTAGTAATGATAATAATAATCTTAATAGATGTGTTTGTAGACTTTGTAAATTCACCCTTCTAAACATAGTATCGGATTCGAGTGTCGTAGACGTTTCTCTAAGTCAATAAAACTACATAAAATGAAAATCGACTAAAATTTTGAACCTAGAACTCAAAACGAACTTGAAAGACCCAATTATATAATTTGGAAACTCTTATCATGTAAGAAAACCCCAATCCCTACATACATGTACTTTAGAAAAAAAAAATATTAAAACTCTATAAAATTATCTTAACGCTTGAAAAGCCATAAATCAATAAAATTATCATATGATAGATATATATATATATATATATATATGTTGCATAATAAAACGATGATCCTAAATAATTAAGCCAATTGATCCTTAAGCTCATAAGTGTAAGTAAATTATTCCCAAGTTGGTGAAAAACCTTAAAACATACATAATCTCACTCGAACTCTAAAACATATATAAACTCACTCGAACCCTAAAACCTAGGATGATCAAGGACTTACGATCCTAAATAAATAATTAAAAATATAATTTCAATAAATTTTATTTAACTCGAGAAAACTTGAAAATTTCTTAAGAGGCAAATCACAACCTACAAATTAATTCGAGACCAAACCCTAAAAGAATTTCAAGACAATCCCCTTATTTTCACTTATAAGCCATGTTACGTATGGATAAATTGTAAACCCTACTTTTAGCAAACTTGTGATTCAACTAAGAATACTTCCCAAATATTCCCAAGGATAAACTAAGCTAAGAATCCAAGTTTACATTTAAAAACGAACTTAATTTTCCAATTCGAAACCCTATTATTGATAAAACTTGAATACGAGAACCATAGACTCTAAACGCAAAACCTTAAAACAATTAAGGACTTGTAACCTTAAGCGGCTAATTAAGAATTTAATTTGAATAATTTTATTCAATTCTAGAAACTTTCATAATTTTATAAAAATTAAATCATAACTTACAAATCAATTTAAGAGACAAACTCCAAAAGAATTTCAAATCAAACAATCTCATTATCTTCATGCATAAGATTTGTGTATATGAATAAGTGAACTAACTGTAAACCCTACTTTTAGTGGGCCTAAGACTTGATTAAGAGTACCTTCAGAACGTTCCTAAAGATCAACTAAACTAAAAACTTAAGTTTATATTTAGAAACGAATTAAATTTTTTACAATTCAAAAGCCAATTGTCGATAAAACCCGAGCTTGAAGAACTACGAGCTCTAAAGCTACTTAAAACCCTAAACCTTAAAACCATTAAGGAATTTTAACCCTAAATAATTAATCGATAATTTAATTTGAATAATTCCATTCAACTTTAGAAAATTTCACAATTCTACAAAAATCAAATCATAAATCGCAAAACAATGTAAGATAAAAATCCTAAAACAATTTTCTATAAGGCTATGCCCTTATCTTCATGCATAAGCCTTACATATAAATAATTAGACCAACCAATCACCTTAGATAACTTATCAATTGAGAGTTGGAATCATTTATCAATTGATAACTTATCAAAATCTAGTGATAAGACAATTCCCTTATCACCTCTTCACTTATACTACATATGGACAAATTTTCACAAGAAATCATGAGCTTAACTTTAATAAAGGTGACAAGACCACTCCATGTCATAAAAAGACTTCCCATGATAGATCTAAAAAGGGGAGAAGAGGGGGCCATGCACTTGTCATTCACTCATCAATCACTTCTTCTTACACATCACTATTCACCCCTTAATGCTTACATCATCAAGAGTTGCAATTGTTGACTTTTTGTAAGCTTCAAGACAACACTTCTAAGACATTTAAACACTCCTTCTCTCTCCATTTCCAACCGGCTACACTCTTCCCCATTTCTCTCACTTTCAATTTCACTTTCACTTCATCTTTCTCTCTTTTGAAACAAACATAAAAAGGGGAAACAACCTTACCCCACAAAATCCATTGTTCTTCCATTTTTGAAGCTTCACTCACGGCATTTTTCCCTTGTTCTTGTGTCATTTCTTTCACCATCTAAGGCCTTCTAAGTCCATTAGAATCTTCTATAAACCCCATTCCAAAAGACCAAAAGATTTGGGTTTCAAAAGGTGGCTAAAAGGAAGAGGAAAAGTTAAAGGCTAAAGTGGAACCTTAGAGCACAACCACCAAACTTTGCGTTAAGGACGAGTAAGTGTTTCTTGTGATGTGTGGATTAGTATTTATGTTAGGAGACTTAGATTTATTGAAGATATGAGTAAGGTTTGAGTTGTTATAGCACAAAAAAATCGTTTTAAGAAACAAACCCTAAAACCCTTACATGAAGTTGAAATATGAGCATGTAAAGTTGGTGTTTTGTATGGACATTTGTTTAATGCTTTGAATGGAAGATTTTAAGCTAAGGAAATCTTGAAAAGAGAACTTTAATGGAGGGTAAGCATGCTGGACGTGAAGGTTCCATAGTCATTTGGATGTTGATTTTGTTTCCATTAAGTTAAACATGCTCAAATCTAGACTTAAGTTAAGGAAAAATCCATCACATGAAGTTTTATGAAGAAATCAACTTTATATGACATGAACTATGATATGGGAGTTGTATTAAGTATAAGATCTTTTATTTCTTTATGTGGAGCATGAGTTAAAGGATCATTTGATGGAAGAAAACTTAAGTTAAGATTTGTACACAAGTAGTTAAGTGCATAATCTACCACCTAAACTTAAGGAAATGATGAGACAAGTTGAAAAACCAAATGAGGACCCCTTGGAACCATCATGAACAGATCTGGAACGTGGGAGAAAGAAGCCTAAAAATATGATAAAAGTGAATGAACAAAGTGAAAAGATTAACCAAAGCAAGTATGATAAGCATACAAAGCCTAAAATTCAAAACCAAGATTAAAACACTCAAAACAAGCCTAGAACTCTAAGTTGGGCCTTTAATAAAAATCTGACCAGCACCTTAAAGTACCAAGAGAAGTTGTTTTGAAGCCTATAAGAAATCCACCTAAGGCCCCATAAGCCCACCAAAGTCATTAACCTTAGTTTGAACAAAAAACAAGCCCATTTGACAACTTAAGCCCACTAAAGGGCCCAAGAAGTGGTTGTTAGCCTTAAGAATATAAATCAAAGTTGTAAAATCTGATCTCAAGGAGTATTTTAAGCTTAGGATAAAATCTAAAGACCAAGCCCAAAGAATTTCTTAAGTTATTAAAAAGCTCATTTACCAAACAAGGCCCAAAAACACTCCAACACATGAGGAACGCTACTGTTCTGACCCATGGATAGAATTGTATACCTCATTTCGAAAATATAACCTTACCACATTAAAGTACACTCGAAAACGATGAAGATGAACTATAAGATCATAAAAATCGGATTTAAAATGAGAAAGTTATACACGATTGAACTTTTAAGTAAAACCGGGAAAAATTATGAAACCAAGTCCAAAGTATAACTTAAAGGGCTTTAGCTTAGCTTTCTAGGTTTTATTTCAAATCCTTATAGTATCGTATTTGCGATGTCCAGGGGACCCAGCTTTGGGGAGACGACCTATCCCGGATTATTTTAATTAATCCACATGGCTGAGTGAGTAAATTCCCGATGACTCTTTATTTGATTTTGCTTGTAGAATAGATGCACCTAAACTTATATATATGAATTTGAATACTTGTGGGATATGGGAAATGCATGTGTATGAATTTGTGGATGAATGTGATGACTTGTTAATTATATCTAATAATGGGAATTGCTTGCATTATATATACATGTGAATCGTATGGAATGAAATTATTTGATCACCCTGAAAATCAAGTTAATCACTTATATGATTAAGAAATCAAAATGAATCATGCATACCCCATATTGCATACGAATAACACCAACTACCGCTTCACGCAAAAGATGGGAAGGGACTCACAGGAATACGAGTTTCCTGCAGGATTGGGCACTAGCTTCGCCATCATATATATATTGAGTCTCTGTCTTAAGCTGATGGGCTTACTAGGCACCAGGAGACGCCAACCGTCAGCGAGGGGCCGAGTCTTGTGGCTTCTACTTAGGGCGTGTGATTGTGGTTTGCAGAGGCCACCACACCGCTAGACTTGGGATTTTGAAAATATGATTTATTATTTGGTAATGAAAGTATATACATGTATATATATACATAGTTTTGTTTTGACATAAGCACAATAGTGCTAATGAATTAAAACCCAAGGTCTAGAACCCAGATTTTGGTTTGGGTCGGTTAATTATCTCCAAACCCCGACTTCAGGGGGCGTAATTCTGAGTCGTATGCAATTCCTAGGTCACTGCATGCGTTGTTTGGCATGCTGATTGTTCATGCATTCATATGATTGTGCATGCATTCATATGATTGTGCATTTAATAAATTTCTATCATGCAATATTGATGAGGGCAATTATCTCACTAAGCGTAAGCTTACACCCCAACAGTTCTTTTCCTTGCAGGTTGATCGATAGTTGGGAATGGGATAAGAATCGAGTGCAGAGTGCTACCATTGAATCAATATGATGAAAAGCTTGTGTAGTTAATTCGGAATGCTCCGAAAAATGACTAATGTCTCAATTAAGTTTAGTATCTTTAGTAAGTTTAGAATTTTCTAAAATTGTCTATCTTATTTCATTATTTTGGTAGGGGATACCGATTCTCTGTGGTTCTGAGGAACTGTATCCATAATTATTTATATTATATAATGAGTCAATGAACTAAAATTGAAGACTCTAGCAAAAAACTATTTAGAGTCTTGCAATCTCTGACTTGCAAGGCGATTTTCTTATCATGGGTACACACGTGATATGGAAATTTTAGACAATACTACTAGGCCTCTATTAGGGTCGCTACAGTGTTAGTATACACCATATACCATGGTTAATTAATAGATTACTATACTCCATTAGTGTACTTTTATTTAAATTTGTTAATTTCCTTGATTAAATAAACTATCTTTTAAGTCTCGTTATATTTTGGAGCTCATCATTCAAGATTCCAATAAATGATGGACTAAAACTGCTATTCAACAGTTAAATTAAAATTAACATACTTATATTCTTCATTTTATAAAACATATATTAAAAAATCACTTCAACTACCTTTCATGACTATATTGAATAGCAAACCATATATTGTCATTTAAGGCCCTCAATTTTGTAACTTGAAACCTCGTGGTACTACATTTTCCACCTCGAAATTATCATAATGATGTGTTAACAACCTTATTAGTTATCTTACATTAAAGGGTCTACTCTTTTATAGAGTGAAAAGAAAAAATGGTTGGGTGAATAAATTCAACAATTAAAGATACCAATTTTTTAATTATTTAAAAGGCTCATTTGATGGTGAAAAGAAAAGGGTTCCCATGCGATGCAAATGTCTTGCTTTTAATAAAAGATGGATATTAGTGTGAATTAAAGTTCTAAGTTTCCACAAGTTCAAGTTATTTTATTTAAGAAAAGTATATGAAGTTAACATAATTGTAAAGGAGGAACAATTACATTTTCTTATGAAAATTGTAAATATAAAGCTAGAGTACATTTTGAAAAGACTTTTAATACTGATTCTTGAAACTTGTATATTCTCGCACATAATTCATAAAGTATATGAAGTTAACATAATTGTAAAGGAGGAACAGTTACATTTTCTTATGAAAATTGTAAATATGAAGCTAAAGTACATTTTGAAAAGACTTTTACTATTGATTCTTGAAACTTGTATATTTTCGTACATAATTCATTCTTTAACAAAGAGCGCCTTATAGATGATAAAGCTCTTTTCAAGCTACATTCTTATGTGACAATTAACAAAACACCAATTATGAATGATAGTGATAAACTTAGTGGAGATTTCTAAATCTCTACTAGATATTTTATGACAACATATGAGAAACATTAGATGAAACCAACTTGTTAGACCAAAAAAAGTGCTATAATGAAACACTCTAGCAAGAGGGAAGATCCATTGGAGGAGGAAGCAAAGTCTCATTTGGGGTAGACCCATCTTGGACGAGCAATGCTGTAGCTAAACCCCACGAAGTATGCACTTCAAGATGGCAATGTATGAACCAAGCACCAGGATTGTCAGCCTTCAATCTAATTGCTGCCTATCCCCTAGTTGGGACAGTAACTGTATTCCTTTCAGGAGGATCAACTAGGTTGTAGCTTGCAGGATCTACATTGACATCAAAGTTCCCAAAGCCCGATCCAACAATAAAGAAGTTATGCCCATGAATATGAATCGGATGATTCTCAATATTGAGAAAACCAGTGTCTTGGAGCACTATTTCAATATTTGTACCAAAACTCACTAACATTATCTTACTTCCAAACTCCATGTTCATGTTCATGGTAAGTGGATCAACTCCAGTGAAATTGAACATATTTGGAGGCTTGTCTGGAAAGTTAGTAGTAAATTGACTGCTAGCGACCTTATTATAGCAGTGGCTTTCAAGGATCGCCCTATAAGGACGAATGAATGATTGATTGTTCATGGATGCAAAAAATCTTTTCCCATCTAATCCCTTACATGTCTTGTTGGCTGGACAATCTTGAAGGTTTAGCCCAATTATAGATATCACTCTCTTATCAATTGCTTTTGGCACTTTACATGGGTACATATTTGAATTTAGGCTTTTAAGTTTCTTAGAGAATTTCATAGCAAAATTAGTATCAAGCATTTGAGGCAAGTTAGGAACATGAAGGCTAGGTTTGGTTAAGTTAGTTTCATTTGTCTTACTAGATTTGTATTTTAAAAATCCCATGGTTGTTGAATTGTCAAAGGGGAAAATTGAAGTGAGGTAAGGTGTTCCTGCCATTGGAAACATTCTAGAAGCATCAGGAACTTGATTTGTGGTAATTAAAACATTTGTAGTTTGTCCGGGACCAATCATGATTGCAGGAGTCTTAAAAGGTTTTGTGTAAGCTGCATCAACCTCCACAACAATCATAGAGTGATTCGCCACAGCGAAAAAGAGCTCTTGATTAAGTACTGCATTCATGATCCTAAGCATGTACGTCTTACCTTTTTCGACTGATCGAATGAAAGTTTCTAAAAAATAAACAACAAATAGTTATGAAATAATTTAATGTTTCAAATCAATATGTACAATGTTATATGTGCAATGTTATTATATGAGCTAATTTAATGGTATTATATGTACGATGTTATATTTCTCATTATCTATGTTTCTTTACTTGCATTTTTTTATTAAATTAGGGATTAGGAGTCATAGATTTTTTAGTTTACTAATTGCAGCAACACATTTGAAGAGGATCCTATGTAATTAATTCATTTACCTTTAATGGAACATTTATAGAGAGGTCCTGGGAGGCCATTAATAGTATAAGCATCAGAGGAATTAGGCCCACTACCCCACAACATCATTTCATCTTCCACTGCTATAGGATCTGAATTCCACCATTCACCTATATCATAAGATTAATCATTATGGATTAAGGTTCTAAGAAAAATAATAATTTAATTTCTAACATAAAACATGTAATCATTGAATTAAAGTAGTGTAAATTAATTACCAAAAATAATGGGAATTTCTACATGAATTTTGGTTTTGGTTGGAAAGGGATAAGGCATCCGAGGATAGATGACTATAGCACCACTAACAGAAGCTCTTTGCCAAGAGTAATGAGCATGCCACCAAAGAGTACCCCTTTCGTCATCAACTTTAAACTTATATGTGTAGGACTGTCCTGCTCTAATGGGGCATTGTGTGATATAAGCCGGTCCATCAGCCCATGCAGTCCTCTTTTGCTTTACTCCATGCCTAGCATCAACAAATAAGCATTTATATTTTTTTTTTCTTAAATATCTAAAATGTAAGTAATCATCTAACTTTAGAGCAAGAAAAAGATATAAACAACAATCATACTACTACGTAAAAGAGAGAGAATATTCTCTTGACAAATTAATTATAATCTTATTGATTTATCTTTAATTGATCAGCAGGATGTATTAAGGTCAACTAGTATTTGCAAAAAGAAGGAAAAAATATTGCCCTGTTATGTTGTCAAAAGAAGAAGGAATGTCAAGCAAAATCCTTTTGATTAAATTTGCCACGTGATAGAAGAATAATGTAGAATCATCTCCATTTAAGATATCATAGTTTAGTTAAATATTACGTACATATCTATGACAATGGATTTATATACGGTTGGTGGGTTTTGTACGTTCTGTAAGATTCCGATGCCTACGCATGTCTAAGAAAAGGCCACTGTCTTTTAAAAGTATTATAATGATTCTCTTAGAAGTTATGAGTAGAGGATGCACGAGTTAAGGAGTATTTCCTCTTTTAGTTCCTAGCATAATAATTCCGTAGAAAACGTGTCTGGTATAAGAATATTAGTTAGGATGTTACCCTTTTCTATATATTTATTATTTTGTAAAATATTTAAGAACATCAAAACAAAAAGTTATTTTCTAAACCTTTAATAGGTATTTTGAGAAATTTATTCGTAAACACCTAATTTAATGAGAAACAAAAAGCCTTTACAACAACAGTATTCACAAGAGGATTAAAATACTATTGTTTATGTAGTAAGATCAGTCGTAAGGATTTTCTTTGAGAACTTGCTATTTATTTGCGAGTCTCGTTGAGTTAAAATTAATTATTTTTCTTTTTCTGTCAACTTTTGGGTGTAGACGAACTTAGCCATGAAATTAGAACTCGGTTTAATTGATCTTCTCGGAATATTCTCTTTAGAGATGGTAAGCAAAAGGACAAGCGTAATACACCCACGACCCAACCTACAAAGTGCAATAAACTCGGGGAAAAAAAGAAAAGAGAAAAGGATATTACGTATTGAAAAAAAGAAAAAGAAAGAAGGAATTTACTATTGGATCCCTAATGATTATTAAAGATTCGCAGCCACTAAGTTTAAGCTTATATAAAGTGGGTCGGTCATCTTCACCGACAACCCCTCGTGCGTGGGATTGTCGCATAGAATGTCAGCAAATATGCAAAACAATATCGATGGCTACGAAAACTAGACAGACGATTACTTATATTAATCACGAACTTTCCAGATTTACTTTACTTGCCGAAAAGGATATACCTTGTTTACTATTGATTATTATCTATACTGTTTTTTTGGAATAAAATTTCCATTTTGACTCCACAAGTTATAAATTATTACATCAAAAAAGACGAATTCAAAGTTGGTAACACGTGATCATATACCATTTCGAGATAGGAAATATTTATGAATTCCTTTTGAGCCAAATAATGTGTTTACAGCCACTAGCGATAACACTACTACTCTTTTTTCTTCCAGAAAATACTGTTGTTTTGCTCCATGAAAGGAACAGATTTCGCAGGCAAGAATCAGCCCAAGCGGCCGGCTTTTGTGTGCATTTTCACAGTTGACCATAGACAATATTATTAGTTCAAAGTGCCAGAAAACCAAAAAGTGATTTCGAGTCATCAATAAGTAGCAGGAAAAATCAATTAACAAAAGTGCTGTTTTAACTTTTCTTCCAAAGGCGATAAAATAATGAAGTAGCTAAAGAACTTTCCCCTGAGTTCTTACTAGTGCAATGTGGTGTTGAAGGGGGCGGTGTTTGTGACCTTGATCTGAACGTTGTCACCTTCGTTTACGGCGATTGTTGGACCGGGGTATTGGCCATTCACCGTGAGTAGAGGTTTTGTATGGCATAGTCGAGTAATTTGTATGTATCCAATCTACAAAGACATATCGATTGTTGTAAGTAATATGAGTTTTACTATATAAAAGTAACAATTAACGGATTCATACATTAAAATGTGAGTTTTGTTATAAGGGCTTATTGAAACTGATACAGAATATGAATAGATTAATAACGAGTAAGTACTAATAAAGCTTCCATTTATGCAATAAGTTAATAAGTTGAGGTTGTTTTTTAGACACTAGTTACTATTTCTTATTATATGTTTTCATACTATTATACTTACTTATCACCATATTAAGTACAAGTGGTGCATAAAAAGCACATCGTATATATGCAACGTGTGCATTATAGGAGGGGATCCCGTAAGTATTACCTTCGCACTTCAACAACGCTCATTAGCAAACGAATGGTGTGAGAAGAAAAAAAAAAAAGGTAGAAAAAATAAGCAAACATAGGATTTATTAGCCCAGCTAAGAGGGGTTAATATTTTGTGAGGCAATATTAGTGAATATCTTTTTTTTAGCATACCAACCTAAAGCTCCTGAAATCATTTGTCATTTTTTGAATTACGACTAATCCAAAACATGAGCCATTTTTCTGGTTTAAGCTTGCGGGGAAAATATATAAAAAGAGTTCATAAAGAGACTAACCTTGAAGTGATATCGCTTTGTTGGAGCTGAAGTTGAAGCCGTTGATAGAATCCCAGCAAGAAATACAAGTGAAACCAGAAGCAACTTGCAATGCTGGTAGGAATAAGAGTAAAATTCCATCTCGACTAGCTTTTAATGAAGAGACGCACACAAGGACACCAAAGGAACAAGTTATTATGAGACTTTGTATTTTGTGAGTTGAGTTGTATTAAAGAGCCCTACCAAGGTTCTGCTTATTTACACAATGATTCTCCAATTACTTTATTCATTGGACATGTGTGATAACGCTATAATATTAACTAAAAAAATAAGTTGATGTGTTCTTTTGTGACTACTTTAGCTGGACTTGGTAGGTGAAGATGATAACTGACAAACGGGCTTGTCCCATCTTATTTGAATCAAATCTTTTTGGGGGGCTAAGGATACCATTCCTATTATACTAGTACTATATGCCCCCAAAAAGACTACAAAAACCAGTCAACATCATCATGTAGACGACGACCGGCTTAACTTTTTAGTAACTGAGAAATTGAAACACCAAAACTTTTTGGTTTCATATTTAGTGTCTCGTATAGATAATGTTATATACAAGTGACTTTTTAGCTCTTCAAATAAATACTGGAAGCAGATTAATAAAGATAACTTATATTGCTCTTCTGTTGATCCAAGGGATGGTGATAGTATATATAGCTGCTAGATACTAGATAAAGATTTAAAAGTTTCATCCAAAAGCATATTTTGTTATTTGTCACCTTTATCCCATTGGCATTAATTCATAACAAAATTCCATAAGATCAACATATGATATCAGTGTTCGGATATAGTTGGTCATCCATAGCATTAACCTCTAGATACCAAATCAAGCAAATATCTAGAGGGATAGGAAGGAGACCATCATACGTATAAATCATAGACTCTGTGTACCTAACACTGACTATGGAGGTGGTTTTAGGAAAGGTACATACGAGGTTGCTCGAATCTATAGGTTTAGACACAATCCGAAGTTTAGGTAATATTGCATAGAATAAGCATCATCAACTCCATCCCTTGAGAGCTAGAGTGGTATCTTTAGACCCGAGATCATCGTCCATTTCGTATGTGCACCACTACTGTATGCCTTGATACTGATAAACACAACTCCTCCATAGATTTAGGGGACATACGATATACCATATAAAAAGTAAAGCATTATGTAATTATTACTAATGATATAGTAACTATGTTATAGACTAGATATTTTGTAGTAAGATATCATAAGATTTATACTTAAGAAAACATGTTACATAACTAATAATTATATAGCTTTACAAAAGCATCATAAGTACACGTTATTTTATGATGTTTAATTGTTAACTATAATTTGATATGATCAAGCTATTAATTAATATATAATTAAGTCATATTAAATAACTAAAAGGTACTAATATAATATATTTTAATTTGTTGAGCAGATACTGTATATTTTATTAAATTATATTGCTAATATATAATCAATGTAATGAACGTTTGGCAACACATTTCTCATATAATATTGATAAAATTACATACATTAAATATTCATTATTTGTTAATTGATTATTAAGAGATTATCTTCTATTTGTTATATATAAAGCTCATGATACATATTATGTACATATGCATACAATATTAAAGATTATAGACTAGATATTGTACTATTAATGTTTAATAATATCTTAATACAGTTAATACATGATATATATTATCTTATATTTAATATCTCACATAACATTGTTTATATAGGATTGTATATTATATATCTTTGTAGTTATATTAGTATAGTTATTGATTATAATGTGCAGTATATACTTTTATACTATATTATTTTTTATATAATATATATTATTTATATGTGTATATAAATGTATATATATGGTGTTATGATGTATAAAATGTATTACGTTATTGTTAATTATGCAAGTTACCGAAAAACGACATACGATTATCAACAGGGAAAGTTGCTTTTCCCAAATTTTCCAATGACCGGAAAAACATTTTTCTTTACCTCAACATTTTTTCGTAAATCAACACTTGAAAATCATAGAAACTTTAACCTTATAACTATCGGCACCTATGGTTTAAGCTTCAAATTATTGTAAAAACTCAATGTCCTACAATTGATTAATATATATATATATATATAATAAAATGATTCTAATAAGATATTGACGTGCCATGTTTGGCAGAGATCAACGTATTTTGTAATTTTTTAATTTTGGTTATAATTAATCATGAGCAGCTTATTATAATATTTTGAAAAGTCGTACCAGTTTTTGTCTACTTTTATTTAACTTCAAGGTTTAGGAAATTGTATTACTTACTCGGTTTTGCATCATCACAATGCATTTAGTACTTGATTGGTCGTATTTAGAGAAAACAAATTGGAGTTGTCCAATATGAGCTATGATTAGTCGTATTTAAGCATTTATAGAAAGGCTTATAGTAATAAAATCATTAATAAGTTTTGGGATGAATTTTATAGGGAATTTAACAATAGAGAAATACCAAAAGATAAAAACCAAATAATGCTACCTAATTCCATTTTCTATTAATTATAGAGTATATGGTAAAATTGATGGGATAAATTGTTGGTATCAAAGGGAATAAAATTGGGTTATTAATGATAATTCCAAAATTAATAGCAAATGAAATCCTAAATATATGGGAAGAATTGAAATGCTTTATAAATGATAGCTACATGTATAATTAATGACAAAAGAAAATTGAAAAAAATTGTAATGGATAATGACAAGGCAATAATAACAAACTACACATAGTAAGAAACAATTTTTCTATGTTAATATGCCATTTATTATGTGTAATTACTAAAATTTTGATTTAACCAAAACGAATTATTGAAATTTTTGTAATTATAAAAAATAAATGTTATAGTTAACCTTGGTAAGTGAATAGACAATGATGGATAATGATTATATTATAATATGGAAATGAATAAATAATTAATGGATTAATGTTAATAAGTTATTATAATTTGATTATATAGGATATATTAATGTACATTAATGGATGTGATTATGGTTTGACTTTAGAGTAACAGACTTGTTTTAGAAACTTGTAGGTGTGAGTATGAAAATTATTTAAAAATCCCTAACCGACTACTGTTGGGGTTGTGAGGGGGTAGGGGTTGGGGGTGCTAACTATTTTAGGGACAAAAATATAGTTTAGAATGTCAAGACCATTCTTGCTGGAGACAAATAATCCTTATTACCTCAATGATATATGTAATAGATAAATATGGATGTAGAAGATATATAGAGAGAGATATGTACAAATATAGTAAAAGATATTGACATAATGAGAGAGTGTTAGGAGAGAGAGAAAAAATAAAAGAAATTAAAAAATTTATATATTAAAACTATAGGTTAAGAGTGTAGAGGCAAATAGTTCTTTTTTTTTTTTCAATAGAGAACTATCACTAAGTTCAAGCAACCAAAAAACCAACAACAGCAAAAACAAAAAGAGGGCATTCCCTTTGTGACGGGTGGTCATATCCACCAAAGTCTTATAATTAGTAGAAACAAACTCAGACAAAAATAGAGGACTAGAATCAAAATAGAACTCCTTCTATAAATTGTAGTCCTTTCTTTGCTAGATGGTCAGCAACACTATTCAACTCCCGGTCAACCCTATTTATTTTGACATTATAAAAACAATTAAGAAAATGTTTACAATCTTGTAAGATCGAATGACATAATTTCAAGTCCACTCAGGTGTTTTTTATCCATTCAACCGCTTGTTGTGAGTCAACTTTGCATACTACTCTTTGTACACCTATACTTCTTGCCAGTTCTAGCCCTTCCTTGATGGTGCAATGTTTAACTTCTAGCAATGATATATTTCTTAGTTGTTTGTGCAATGCGCATATTATTAAGCCTTCATGATCCCCAGAAATCACCCTTATTCCTAATTTGCTTCCATCTTCCACTACTATCTCAACACAGTTTATCTTGACCCATCCTTCCTTCAGTGCTTCCTAATCCCCTTGCAAAGTCTCGATTGTATTTTTTTTCTTTCCTATTCAAAGACCACCATTCATTCGTTTCCCTTCTAATGCTTTCCAAACAACCTATTGCCTCTTAATCTAACTTAAAGATTCTTCTATTTCTTTCCTTTTATATACCCCTCAATTCATACGACACCTTAACTTCTCTTAGTGTGGTAGCCTTAAACTGATCCTTTTTTGCCTTCTTACAAGATGATCGAATCCATTTCTTCAGGTTAGACAAGCTATAATCCATGTCTCGAATATGGATCCCCATATTTTCCCAAATTTGTTTATTGCATGAACAATTTAGGAAAATGCGCTCTATAGTTTCATCCGCATTTCCACATACTAGGCAAGTTCTTCCTAAGTCTAATCCCCTCTTAAGTAAGTTGTCTTTAATAGCTAGATCCTTGTGAAATATGCACTACAATAGAATTTGGATGCTTAGATTGACCAAATTTTGCTTATCTACTCCCATTTCTCTTCATCCTAAAATAAATCAGATTCCTTATGTAGCTCTTTGTATGCCGACTTCCTTGTTTATTCCCTATCCATTTCAACTAACCATCTATAAATGTCTTCTAACTCATTATTGGTTTCCAAAAAAAAAAAAAAATAGTGCCCAATCTTTTTCTGATTTCTTCATCAAGGGGATAACCAATGATATCCTCATTCCACCCTTCTTCCATATCCTACACTTGACTTACCAATAGTTATTGTACTTATTCAAAGGACCATAAATCTAACTCCTCACCTTTTCTTTTCCTATCCAATTATCCAACCAAAATTTAGTGCTTCTTCTATTCTTCATATGGACATGAAGTTTGTCCTTGATCTACCAATTCTTGATAAAAATGTGATTTACCTTGAGCACTCCTACTCCCTTGACTAATTTTATATTTTTGATTCACCAACTCTGTCCATAATAGCTTTTTCCTCTTCAACCGCTAGGCCAACTTAGCAAAATTTGCTTGGTTCCTTTTTTGTACGTCTAGCATACCAAGACCTCTATTTTCTTTAGGGATTTTTAGCTTTTACTAGCTAATCGGTGTCTTTATTTTTTTCATCTTATGTCAAGCCCCATATAAAGTCCTTATGTATCTTTTCAACTTTGTTAGTGAAACCTTCAGTCATTAGAATAACCTATACATAATAGTTTGTGATACTCTTAAGGGCTATAGTAGTTATGAGCTTCCTCCCTGCCATACTTAAAAGTTGCAATTTCTAACATGCCAACATTCCTTAAAGTCAACCTTTGTCCCTTGTAACTTTAAAGGTTTCTAGTTTTTTTCCATCACCTTAATAAGTATCAAACAACTTAACATTTCCATAGCTATAATGAACAAATATGGAGATAGTAGATCACATTGTCTTACATTACGTTTGCTAATTTCAGATAAAGTAGAAATCTAAGAAAAGCTATTGAAAGGAAAAGAAATCAAAGGAAGTGGAAATTTTAGTCTTGTTTTGATATAAAAAGTAAATGAAAGGAAACAATTGGAAATATTTTCATTAACTTAACTAAATCACCCTTTATCTCATTACAACTTAACGAGATAAAACATTTAAGGGAATTTTTATGACTTCATCATCTTTCCATCCATTTCCACAATTTTCTCTCCAAATTTAGGGAGAAAGTAAAGAGGGTCTTAAGTAGAATTGTTTCCACCCATTTCCACTAGATTCTTCCTATTTTCACATCATTTTGAATTATCCAATCACATATTTTCCTTCCATTTGCTTTTATTTTCACATATTTCACCCCATCTAAACACAAGCTTAGTCTCTAACTAGAGGGAAAAGGGTTTGACATTGCTCCATTAAAACTAATCCGTTATTGTACATTATCCAAGCAAGAGCATATGAGATGCATCTAATGATCTAGAGAATATAAGACTCTCATAGCATTATGAATGAACTCCCATTCCATGTGATCGTAGGCCTTCTCTATATCAAGTTTTACAACCATTCTATTTCTTTTCCCCTTTCTTCTCCCTAATGAGTGGATGACTTCTTAAAGGACAATGATATTATCTTTTGTAGCTTGACCAATATGAAGCTGGCTTACTATGGACTTATCATATCATTTAAGAGAGAACAAGACCTATTTATAAGGCACTTACTCACCACCTTATAGATTGTAGTACATAAGTTGATTAACTACCTTCGGTATGAGGACAATAAGAGTTCTATTGAAAGCTTTAGGCATATTCCCAATCCTCAAGATTTCCTCCATAGTATCACAAACTGTATGTCCAACTATATCCCAACTCTCCTTAAAGAATGCCATGTGAAGGCCATTTATGCTTAGAGTTTTGCTATTACTAATACAACACAAGGTGCGTTTGATTTCTTTATTTGAGCAAGTATGCATGAGGCTATATTTTTCTCTTCTAAAATCACTCAATAACCACTATTCCAAGTTTGAGATTGTCATAGAACAAACAATCTCCCTATCTTGAAAAGATTTTTGAAGAACTTCACAAATACGTCTTTCATACCCACTTCGCTACTAATCTAATTCCCTATTAAATTGAAATGATCATAGATTCTACATTTTGACCTATAAGCAACAACATTAGCATGAAAAACCTCGTGTTGTTTTCGCCACCAATGATCCATTTAGATTTAGCTTTTGTTTCTCACAGCTTTTCTTCTTGCTTCGCTATCCAATTTAATTCTTTGCTATAATGAGATGAATAGTTCTTACTGGCTTAATATGTGTGTATGTAATATATATGATATATACATATAGATATAGATAGATAAGTATATAAATAGATATTGATCATAGATATGTAGAAGTTGATGTAGAGCTTATAGTATAGATATTAATAATAGATATATAACATGCAATGACTCCACCAACAAATCGGCCAAGCTTAGAAGTGCAAAGGACCCCTCACTTGTTGAGTTCGAGCACTACAAGCTAAGATGCCTCTAGCCTTACAAGCCACATAAATACCTTACTTGCCTCTTACTATGCACTCAAACCTCATTGCCTACCTCCTTGCCCTCTCTTTATCCTCTACCATCGGCATCCTACCCCAACTCATTAATTGCCATTTAACATCTATAGTACAACTAGTACTCCCGACATGCCTTGAGAATGTTAGGCTTGTAGATCACAGAAGTGGTTGCTAATGTGGTCATGGTCGACCAACTTTTAAAGCCATCCTGTCAATCCCACGACGCATATCCCATTCTAGCTATTGGTATAGATGAACCCTATGTCAATACGTATCTAGGTAATTAATATGCCACTCCAAGAGGAAACAAGGTTAGTCATATCAAGGGTAGGTCTAAGCCGTAGAAACCTTGAAAACAAGAATGGAAAAAATGCACAAAACAAGGAATCAACAAGCAAACTATGGTCAACTCCAAGGATATTATGCACCAGAGATCTACTGAGGACTCACAAGGTAAACTCAATATGACGAACGAGCTAGCTTGGTAAGGGTATTCACTACTTGACCTTACCTAAGGGTTAGGATAAGAGTGATGGGAATTCTTACAAAAAGAGCCAATGAAGTATATTTAATATCAGAGATATATTGTAGCTACATTTAAAAGGGTATTTATACCCAAAAAGTTAGGACATCCTACTTAAAATGGAAAAAACAAAAAGAGTACTGTCTAAAAGAGGTAATGTATAAGGAATAATAAAGGGTACAAATGAAAAATCAGAGAAATTGGTAATTGGTGTAGCAGATCCTTTCACATAGTACTATACTTGTAGCGTTTAGTTGTTAAGGTGCTTTTAGTAGAAACAAAAAAAGTTGTATGGTCAAGTTGGAAGTTACCAAGCAAAGGTACTGATTAGACCTGGGGGTTCTTTCGAGGAGACATTGGCTTGGAAGCATTTAGGGATTTTCGACATAAGTATTACCGAGTTAATAGTCAGCATAGGTAGAGCAAAGTAGATGGCAAGACTGGCTAAGTAGTCAGGGGAATATGAATCGGGTCAGCACACGATGGTTGACAAAACTAAAACAACTTGACTCGGTTGGTGAAGTTATTTAACAGTGAAGGTTAGCTTAGCTTCAGTTTAAGTTAGCTAAAAAGATAGGATCTGCTTCGTTAGTCTTTTAAGACCTCGAGCGCAAGCTTGGGTCAAAGGTCCAATTGTCTTATTCCTATTAGTAGTTGTACTAAGAGGATCATGAAATAGGGAGATTTTGATTGTGGAACTTAATCCAAAACCCTAAAACCACACTCTCATCTATATACTTCCTTAGACCTAAGTATATTCCCTAAAGAATTTTGTGCTTAATTGCCCCCCAATCCCTTATTTCCATAGTCCTCTTTACTAACTTGAGCATCAAAGGGTCCTCGTGAGCACACCCATAGGGAGCTTTTTATAAGTACTAAGAGTAAGGAACTAAACAAACCCAATCCCCACCAGACTTTATCCTTTACATCACTTAAAGTTAATTCTATCACAATCAATATTTTGGCGACTACCATTTTAGGTCACTCTACAGAAGATGGCTAAAAGAAAAAGCAACAATCCACACTCTTTACAATTAGGCAACGCCAATACATCATAACCAAACAGCAGCAACATGTTACCCTTACTACGACATTCAGTAATGCCTTTACCACCAAGAACCTAAGCTTATGAGATTCAACAACTAAGACTTCTTATCCAACAAATGCTTCAAGAAAGCCAAAAAGACCCGAGAGTCCCATGTTACCCTACATTAAGACATTGCAATACTAAAAAATGCATCCCATAAACAACCTAATGAGGAGGCAACTGTCAATTCCTCCTCATAGCGAATAAAAAACAATGAGTACTGAACTATACACTTGGCGCATTCACATGACTAGACTTAGCACAACCAAAAGCTCCTTAAGGACCTTCGTGATCGGCTAAATCACAATCGCAACAAAAGGCATAAGCAAGGTAAACGTACAACAATAAATACACCAATTGATGACTTGTCCCTAATACAATTGCCAAAGACTTTCGAAGAAATGAACATCTAAGAGCTTGACTAGCACAGTCATTATGCTTCTAGTATGCGCGATTAGAAGAAAGTATTGTATTCTACCTGTACATCATGCTCCACAGTAGTGAAGAGCCCATTCATCCTACTAATCCTGGAGGAAACTTTACCCATAGGTATAAGACTCTTATACCTTAACACTTATGATGGAACCACCAACTTGGATGACCATCTTGTCCACTTTTGCACCATGACAAGCCTACACAACTTCATCGAGGCAATGATGTGCAAGGCTTTCCCTAATATGTTAGTAAAAGCCACGATACTGTAGTTCAATATCCTACCTAATAGTTCCATCACATCCTTCGATAACTTAGAGAGCAAGTTTCAGCAAAACTTCCTTAGCTCTAACGTTTTCAGAAGGGACTCTTCCATTCTCTACAATGTTAAGTAGTGTCCAAAAGAGACCCTAAGGGCGTACCTTAAACACTTTAATCAAAAGAAGTTACAAGTCTCCAAAGTCAACATAGGAATAGGCCTACAAGCCCTCATCATAAGGATAGACCCTACCGAAAGACTTGTCAACGATCTTACTAAACAAGCCAGACACCTTAGATAAGTTCATATAAGTGGCTGAAAAGTATGTGGCCCAAGAAGATGCCATCAAAGCAAGATTCAAGGTAGATAACAACAC
This sequence comes from Lumnitzera littorea, assembly GCA_024138015.1. Lineage (NCBI taxonomy): Eukaryota > Viridiplantae > Streptophyta > Magnoliopsida > Myrtales > Combretaceae > Lumnitzera > Lumnitzera littorea. The sequence goes on from JAMXBB010000004.1 coordinate 67,744,489, forward strand.
TCTCAAGTCTACAAAAGATCGGCAAAGGCCAAGGGACCTTAAACCACAGGCCATACCAAAGGATAGGCAATATAGACAAAAATAGAAGTTCCAAGATTACTCATTACATATACCCCTCAGTGGAGCCCTTAGGGAGATCACGTATGAAGTCAAACAACAACTCCCTCGACCATTAAATATCAAGGAAACCCCAAAGATAGCCAACTTAAGCAAATATTGTAACCATTACCAAGTTAATAGCCACAATACAGATGAATGTCACTACCTCAAAAACACAGTCGAAGGCTTTACTCGCAAAGGCCGCATCAACCACCTCATAGCAAATGAAAGGAACTAAATAACAACAAATCTAATGCCAACAAGTAAAATAACAATAACCATAAAACTAACAAGCTGATGACACTATCGACAAACCAAAATCAAAGAGGTGGAAGAAGACAAGTAAGCACCATCCTTGGAGGCCTTAGCCTCATCATCAACTTCGCGCCCATGTTGGCTCAACATGAGATATACTTATTTGAACTAAAAAGTCCAAGATAGACACCACAATCAACTTCACAGCAAAAGACAAACATGGCGTCAACTTCCCTTACAACGATGCTCTCATCGTAAATGCTTAGATTGGATTGAAGTTCCTAAAAATTTCACGGAAGTAACAGCTTGATAAACATACTCTTTTACAATGCCTACGAGCAGATGAAGGACCAATTAGATAAACCCCTACAACCATACAAGCATGACCTCATAAGCTTCAAAAGGGGGCAGACTTATGCCAGCTAAGGGGATCATCACTCTCCCAATGCAACTAGGCGACAATGCGTATGTCACCATACTGTCCGTCGATTTTGTCATTGTTGATTATTGGTTGCCACACAATGTTATACTAAGCCAACTAAGTATCGCAAACTTCAACATGATCATTAGCTAAACATGCTTGAAACCAAAGTTCATGGTACCAACCAAAGTCAGTGAAGCCTGAGTAAATCAAAAGCTATCCTAATCCCTTTATCTCAAGGCCTAAACCAGAGACAACGTTATGAACATCAAGTCCACTACTACACAATCCCCAACACTATAGGGCGAGCCTACTGAGAAAACCAAGGAGATGGAGCTCACGAATACACTTAGGATGAACACAAAGATCAAGCAAAGATGCCAACTAATAAGAAAGCTAAGCTTACCAATTTCCTCAAGCAAAACATAGATGTATTCGCATCTACACCAAAAGATATGCCAAGGATAATCTACATCCTTGAAACCACCCATTACCTTAAATGTCAAGCCCACTATTTGAGCAATTAAACAAAAGAAGCAACAATTCGCACCTAAGCATTAAGCAACAATTGAACAAGAAGTTTAGAAACTCCTATAAGCTAAATTCATAAGGTAGGAAAAATATCCAACTTGGCTTGCGAATATAATCCTCATGAAGAAAGCCAATGGGAAATGACGAATGTGCATCAACTACACCAACCTCAATATAGCCTACCCTAAAGACCGTTTTCCTCTCCCCTACATCAACAAGCTTGTCAACTTAACATCGATATACATACCCCTCAACTTTATGGATGCCTACTCGAGATATAACTAGATCCGTTTGGCTCTCGAAGATGAGGTCCGTGCCTTGTTCTTCATAGACTTTAGTACTTACTACTATAAGGAAATGCCTTTCAGCTTAAAGAACACTAATGCCACATATCAAAGACTAGTCACCACATGATTGGGAAGTATAGGGAGAGAAAAGGTTATATCAAAGACCTTTGGGAAACATTTAACATACTCGACCATTACAAAATGAAGCTTAAGCCCCAATAATGTGTCTTTGGGGTTACATTAGGAAACTTCCTCGACTTTATTGTTACAGAACAAGGAATTAAGGCAAACCCAAACAAAATAAAAAGTACTTCAAGACATGAAAGCTCCTAGAACAATAAAAGAGCTACTACAACTAATTGATAGAGTTGCTTCCTTAAACAAATTTATATCTAGAAGTGCTAATAAGTGCTCGAAATTCTCCAAATTATTGAAGAATCCTTCCAAGATCAAATAGATAGCTACATGTCAAAAAGCATTTGATGACTTGAAGGACTTCCTTGAGAGCTAGCTAGTGCTCTCTAAACCCATCCCTAAAGAAGAGCTATATCTTTATCTTGTAGTTACCGACAAAATGGTATCATTAGTCCTTATCTAAGAAGAAGGACGAGAATACAATCCCATATACTACATCAGCTACATCCTACAAGGGCTGAAAACCAGGTACACCAAGGTTAGGAAGTTTACCCTAGCAATGGTTATCATTGCATGGAAACTTATACTGTATTTTCAAGCTTACCCAATCATCGTCTTAGTTGACCAACCACTCTAAGCTATCCTTCAAAAGCCTAACGCCTTAGGCAGAATGGTGAAATATGCCCTCGAACTCAATGGCCATGGAGTACAATTCCGTCCTAGATAGGCAATTAAAGCATAGGTTCTCGCTGACTTCATAACATAATATACAGGAAAGGAAGAGCCACAACTAGAGGTCGAAATACTGGTATGGACCCTCCATGTGGACGGCTCCTCCACTGAGGGGGGGAGTGGGGCCAACATAATACTACAAGGCCCATATGATATGAAAGTATTATACACTCTAAAATTCAAATTCATAGCAAGCATTAATGAGGCCGAATATAAGGCACTTATCATAGGACTACTAAGATGGTGTAGGTTATGCACCTTATACTTGAGTTGATATTCATCCTCGAGAGCACTCCCGTGTTATTACCTACACTAACATTATAGGTTATGCACCTTTCTCTAGCACAGGTCCTCACTATGCCCTTATTGTCGAGTCGATATTCATCATTAAGTACAATCCCGTGTTAGTACTTATGCTAACTCCATAGGGCTACATTCTAATTATCGAGCAGTAGTCTACACTATGCTCCCTACTTACGAGTCGATTCCCTTCCTCGAACAAGCATCTAAGGTTAGCACCAATGCTAAAGCAATGGCCTCACATGCTAACAATGGAGCACCATGCTCCCTTACTTGCAAGTTGATTTTCTCTACTGAATAAACAGTCATCAAGTCCTCCACCTAAACTAAGGAAGATTGGGTTTAAAGCTAAGATAACATGCTACGCACCTGGCCTTACGCAATAAGCACATAAAGGGCTCTATTACCCATTTCACATCAATAAATAGAATAATAAAGAAAAAACAACTCAAGTAAAAGCCAAAAGAGCAAGTGTTATCAAGGAACAAGAATTTTATTCAATAACAAAAGATTACAAGGCCTTTCCAGGTCAACATCTTGACCCCGAGTACATTTAGGAATAAAACAAAGCATTACAAAGGCATGAAGCCAGTTCCTACACTACTACTCAGCAATAGATCCCTATGCTTACTCTCAACTTTGACTCAGTTACCACTAAAGAAAGCCACCTACACCCGTTTAGAACTTATGGCGATATACTCTTCCTTTATCGAGCTTACACTACTGTGACAGCCCAAGAGGAGGTGTGCCTCACACTTACAAGTGAACAAGGGGCACCCGACCTCTTGGAATATGTAGCCAAAAACCACTTAAGAACCATGGAAGTCACTTAAGTACTCAAGCAGCTCACATAAACAACTATTGATAAGCACAAGAGAGTATGCAGACTTATATAAACTGCCATGTTCTCAAGGCCTATAAACCCTCTAGGAGTCCTCTTATTGATGAAGGTCAGACCCTACCCCACCACACCCCTTACCCCAATGCCACTGAATCCCCCTCTCAAGGCTAGAAATATCATAGAAGGTGGTTAGAACCCAAACACCTATAGTAGGAGCCCAAGCATTCATGATGTTAGCGCCATGACGACTTGAAGATGAGCAATTAAGTAAAGACTAGGAGGTACTAAGGAATCTACTTACACCCCTTGATCAGTGCTCAGACGTCATACCCGACTACCTAACGACCCTTTACATCCCTCAATCAATGCTCGAATTGGAACATCAGAAGGACCCTCCTCATAAGCTCATACACTCTCTCTCTCTCTCACTCTGATCATCCTTAACTTGCCCATGGTGAAGAAATAAGGAAACGTAAGCTCTCAAGACAACTCTCAATAGAAAATTATTGGAATGTTGTTGGTGTGGGAACAAAAGACCCATACACCCTTCATACATGGGGCCCTAAATAGCCCTAGCCACTTATGTAGCACTCATCCAATGGCTTACAAGAAGGGGAAGCTCAACAAAACCCTATGGGATATATAAATGCGTCGTATAGGCATTGAATGACTTCCAAAAGGCATACTACCTAAGGTTTTACGACTACTAGGCACACATCCTGCCGAAGAAATCATATGATGCCATAAGAGATCCGCTCAAATAGGTATGCCTGCTTAAGAAATCCCTTGACGTCAAGATGGATCCACCCGAGTTGACTAACCTATTCTACACTTAAAGCTAATGGGCCACTTGCAATCCAAGCACATACTCGAACTTAAAGAAATTCCATCATCCTAATGCTTACCAAGTTGACAAGGATAACAATACAACAAGAAGAGTAGACAATAACAAGAGAAGAATGAATTGAAAGTGAAACAAGTCCTATTCATCATGATAAGCATTTACATCGAAGAGGGGGGAACTAGCATCCCAGTCCCCTAAAAAGCAAAAGAAAACAGGCACACCACCTAGACCACATACAACATTCTAAACAAAAACATAGAAAAAACAAAAGTAAGGCCAATTGGCCTAATCCATGAGCACGTTCTTGTCCACTTCCTCCTCCTGGCTAACTTCCCCATCCATCTCTTCCTCTCCACCATCCTCAGAATCCCCTACACTAGAGCTCTCTAATAATGTCTCCCTTACCCCTCCACTACCGACAACCTCTAGACCATTGAGCTAGTTGAGGAATGTCAAGTCCGCTCTTAAGAAGTGCATATGCACTTGCTTCTGAGTCTCCTTAGCTATAGCAAAGTCGGCATTGCTTGGTGCTTTCTCTATAAATGAGTCGTTCAATGTCTTGAAGAAAAGCTCTCACGTCACTTCATCAAACAAGCCCTTACCCCTTAATAGCTTAGCCTCCCTCTGAGCAAAGCTAACTTGAGTACCTTCTAGTTCCTTCTTCTTCCCCTCGAGCTCCACTAATACCTTAGCTAGTTCCTTCTCAAAAGTTTTAGCAAAAGCTTTAGCCTCCTCTAGCTCTACCCCTAACTTTCCTGCTAGCTTTATGGGTTCCCAGTGCTACTGCTTCAATTCTACATCCTTAGCAAAGAGGTGTCCACACAGCTTCTTCTCCTCCTCTAGTGCCCTCTGAAGCTTACTTACCTTAGACCTCACATCACTCCTCTTCGACCATTGGTACTCACAATTGAATGTGAGCACATACTTAAGCAGGTTGTACAACTACAAAACAAAATCCATCTTATTCGAGTGAACAATACAAAATACTTATATAAGTAACAAACATAAAACCTACCTCATTATGCATCCAAAGCAAATCGGCAGAGGCCTCCACATCACTTCTCTTAGCAAATAACCGCCCAAACCTAGCATAAAGATGATCAATCCTTAATAAGATCCCTCTCGCTACGCCAGTTGGACGCTCAAGCTTCTACTGCTCCATAGTCTACTTGTTGAGAGGGGCCAAAGGCAAGAGTTCCTCATCATCATTTAGAATGTCAATCACTTAGACCCCAGCTTTCTAAGGGATCATCTCAAAGTCTTCTTGCTACTATTAAGGACAACCATCTACCCATTGGGCTAACTTATAGTGCCTAACTAAGCTACCCTTAGACCTACCACCCTCCATCTCCTCATTCCCACATGGCTCTTGAATCTGTACAGCCAAACCATTACTGCCCCCAAGTACAACCGACACTCGCCCCAAACCTCCCTCCACACTTAGCACCATTAAGAGTATTTCATGATTGGACTCTGTCACATGCCGCACTACCTCAAGGATCATCTATTACCCATTCCCCTTCTTCTTACTTACTTTTCTTTGAATACCGCCAAAAAGTCCCCCTTACCCCCTCTATAGTGAGCTACTTCCTCTACTTCTCTCTCCTTATGCTTGGCTTGAACAACAAAAAGCTTCTCTTTCACTTTGTCCAATGCCACCTACATAGCTATAATAATAACAAATAAAGTTAATGTAAGAATCAACAAAGGCAACTGCACTTACTAAGCTAAAGATGAGCTAGCCCAACATCTCCAGTGACGATGACGATGCAACACAATACACACCCACTACTCTCCCTCGACAAGATTTAAGAGATACCCATCTCGAACCTAAACAACCCCCCATCCTTTAAATACTTCCGAGTAATGCTAAGTAGGTAGAGCTTTTTCCAATTAGTAAGGTTGAACACCTCGACCTTCGCCTCTTGATCCTCAACTCCTAGATCACTCAAAGGCTTGTTTCATATTGGCATTATCCATACCATTGGGAAGTTTAGCCACTCAAATGTTCAAATATAGAAGAAATACTCTTTCTAGTCATCCATCTTGTTCAACAATCTATCAAAAACCTTCAATAGGCTACCCTAGCAAGAGGTTTAGACTTAACCATCCATCATACTCTTCACTTAGAACAAGTGCCTGAATAGCCAAGCCATAGGCCTTCACAGCTACCACAAACAAATTGCCTCGAAGGCAAGTAACTGTATTCAAGTGTTGGCATTAAGAGAACCAGGACCTACCCGAAAGTAGTTAAACATCTCAATCAAAAACCCTGAGAATGGCAATCGCAAACCAAGCTTAGATGGTTTAGTGTACACATAGAACGACTACTCATTTACTATTTCAAAGACCTTCTCTGTATTCATGGGAAGCTCTACAAACCACTTGGGCACATCTCTGACCACCTAATTGGCTAACCTTAGCTTTGCCTTATCTTCCTCTAAGTAAACACAAGAACAAGCCTTCTCATTACTATTAATCATCCATAAGGCCTCCGTTGCCCATTTTCCCTCATTGTCCGGCGCATATACATCAAGGGTTCTCTAGCTCGCTATGCCATCCTCTCAGACCAAGATAGCAACACTCCATTACCATCACCAATATCTGTCACTATCATCACCATCGTTTTGGGATTGGGAGAGTAGGGTTATCACCCCTCTCGAGCACTATCTACTCATAGTCCTCATTAACCTCTCAAGGACTCAAGCGAGCACTACTACAAGCCTAAGGCCAGAAGCCCTAATTGATACACAAAAACTCCACCAACAGACTGGCTGAGCTCGGAAGTGCGAAAGACCCCCCTCTTCTTAGGTTAGAGAACTATTGGTAAGGATGCCTCCATCCTTGCCAATCCCCTAAATACCTAGCTCGTTGCCTACCACACACTCAAACCTCCTCGCTTGCCTCCTTGCCCTCTCTTTGTCCTCTAGCAACAGTATCCTACCCCGACTTATTGATTGCTATTTGACATCCGTAATACAGGCAACACACTTAACATGCCTTGAAGATGTCAAGCTTACAAATCACAAACATGGTTGTTAGCATGGTCCTAGCCGACCAACTCCTAGAGCCACCTTGTCAATCCCGTAATGCATGTCCCTTACCAACTGCTAGTACGGACGAACCCTAAGTTAACACGTATCCAAATAGTTATACTCTCTTATACTATAAATAGTGTACAAGGAACAACAAGTAGGGAGATTTTGATTTTAGACCCTAATCCAAAACCCTAGAACCACACTCTCATCTCTATACTTCCTTATGGCTCAAGCATATTCCTTAAGGAATTTTGTGCTCTATAGTCCTCCTTACTGACTTAAGTGTCAAAGGGCTACACCTATAAGGGAACTTTTTATAGGCACCAGGAGTAAGGAACTAAACAAACCCAATCCCTACCAAACGATATCCTTCACATTACTTGAAGTTGATTCTATCGCTTAACAAGAGAAATAAAAGTTAAAATACATTTATATGTAAACCAAAAATTTTTGTTGACAACAAAAGAACTTTTTAGTTACAAGTAACATATTAATTTTTTTTATAATGGTGTGGTTTTATTTATCCTTCCAAATCACCATAATTTTTCATTTGGTTCAATTTGTGGGCCAATTCTATCTAAACAGTTTTTCTATACCCCCACTACATTGTCTTATATCATCAAAAAATCTCTTTATTGCAGCCCATTTTGCAAGAAAGCTATCCTTGTAGAGAGGTGGTATAATTTCGAATGCCCTTCCTCAGTATAATTATTAGAGAGAGAGCGCTTATGAATCCCATAACATCTTTCTTAATTCTTCAATAATTTTTTAACAATTCCATATATAAGAAATTGCTAACTATTTTAGATTTGTGGATCTATTTATTCTATTATATTAAATGTTTTATTCTATGAATTTGTTCCTAGAATGAAGCTTATTTTTGTCATGATATCATCAAAAAAATCTCTTTGTTACTCACCATTTTGCATGAATGTTATCCTCCTAAAAGGATGGTACAAATTCGAATCCCTCTTCCAGTTTATAATAAAATAATAATTATTATTATTATATATCTCTCAACGTGTTTCTTCCTTCTTTAATAAATTTTTGTATGGAGTTGTGGGTCAAAGAATTATAACTTGTACAAGAGATATACCCCTTTTGTGTTGGATGTACGTAATTTCATTATGTTGTTTTATTGAATAAAATGGAATTTATTCGAAGATCAACAAACATACAACTAAGATAAAAACCATTTCCCGGCACCTTGAAGAAAGTCGACCTGTAACCATCGCAGTGAATTAGAATTTTATGGCGGAATCGGTGAATGTGCTATTAAATGGACAGCTAATATTGTTGTGGTTTTTTAGGGCTTCATTACGCAAGTCGACGTCGAGGGCGTTTGGTCTAGTGGTATGATTCTCGCTTTGGGTGCGAGAGGTCCCGAGTTCGATTCTCGGAACGCCCCAATTGTTTATATTTTTATCCATTTCTCGAGTTTTATCCCCATCCTTGCTCGGAGGAGGAACGAGATTTCCGTGACAAAACAAAAACATCCACACACCTTTTCTACCGAGAATTTTCGTTTATTTTTCTCCCATTCTTCACGTACATATTCCACCTACCGTTCTTCCATGAAATTTCGTTTTCTCTCATTTTCCACATAAAAATTCCACCTACCATGAACTTTAGTATCACAATTATTTTGCTGTATCCATCAATGGAAGGAATAAAAAAATATTAAGCCTCACCGGTTTGGAAAGAAAAACAATTACTTGGTATATCCCAGCTCCCAGTTTTCAGACCTCGCAAATTTGGATCAAAGAAAGTTTGAATAAAAGGTGGAACACTGAGAAGATCCCTTCACAGTTTTGAGTTCTCTTGATAGGCGCTGGTAATTTGTATTAGTTGATCATGTTTTGTGTAGTGGAATCGTATCTTAAAACCTCAATTCATAAGCTAGCTTGTTTACTAGTAATTTTTAAAGCTTAAACCTATGACATAACTTGTGCATTGAATATATTATGTGTCCAAGATAAACCTAAGATGAATCAAATAAATGTACTTCAAGTATTATCTTCAATTTCCAAAATACTTAACGAAAACCACATTGAAATTAAAATCATACCTCATAAATGGTTTTATATATATAAAGGAACTTGAAATTATATATATACGCACACAAACACACTTTTGTTTTATAACATTACAAAAGCAAAAATTAAATAATATTGCTCTTATTAGAACTTGAATAAAGTGAAAAAGGACAATAATTAAAGATAGAACAATAGCGACTAGCAAAACCAATGGTAGCTACTGTGGTAGTGGGAGACCTCAGGAGGGGTGGTGAGGTAGTGTGGTGGGGGGTAGAAGAGAGAGAGAGAGTAAGGGAGAGAGATAGGTGCAAGGCAAAAACTAAAGAATTTATGAGAGTTTATTAGATTGTGTATATAGTAAAGTATAAAAGTATTCGATAAACATTAAAGTTACTGATCTTAATGGGTACTGACTTGTAATTGAGTAGGTTTATGTAACTTGTTTATTTAATGTGCTTTGTAAATTTGGATGTTCAACTCGAACCCAAACACATTTATAAACATGTTCAAATGGTTATACTCATTCAACAATTTTATCAAGTTTTACATATACAAATTTTTTATAATTACATCACATCATGTCAAGATTGATGAGTTGTGTGTTAAATTGATAGCCTTAGCCCTTAGGCAAAATGTAAACCAATAATTCGAAAACCATAAACACCCACCTTTCATCTATTATATGAAATAAAATTTAGGGCAAATCACAAATGCATCCTCAAATTATTAGTTACATATAGATACACTTCCTAAATTTTCAAAATGCAATTTAACTCTCTGTTACATTTGAAAATATGCACATGTACCAAAAGTATCACTAAAACTACAAAACTATAGTTATTCATGGCCCCTTTTAATAACAAATCTAGGATTTTGACAATAATTTATGGGTTATTTGCATATTTTCAAAAAATTTAAGGAGATTAAGTCACATTTTAGGAGTTTAGAAGGATTTATTCACACCTATGCAATAATTTAAGGATGTATTTGAAATTTTCTTAAAATTTGGGATACCTCAAATACTCCAAAAATCATCTATTTATTGACTAGGTGGGATAGATATTAAAATGTGACCCATCTCTCCATTACATTCTAAAACAACACATGCCTACTAAACTAACAATAAGCCCTAAATTATCGCTAAAGTAAACCATGCATGGTGACATTTTATAGACTTTAGTGATTATTTGAGAAGTATATACACATTTTCTTGTGGTCATTTTTTAGATTTACACAATAATAATGATAGCAGATCAAATTCTCATATAAATGTCAGAGGATCGATTACAGAGATCAACAACCGATTACTACGAATATTAAAATGAGTTTGCAGTTAATTTTGGAATGGGATTATTCTTGACTCTTGAGTGCTTTTTAACTCTATGATTCCACATCATTTACTATTGCAAATGTAGGGATTCGATTGGAGTGGTCACATGCGTACTGCGTAAGTAGCGTGCTACACATGGCTTCAAAGAAATGACACAAGACTGTCGCCTAAAGGGATGATTAGGTGAAAATAAAGCAAGGAGGAGAAACAAGCAATTTCAGTATCTCAAATACATAAGTAACAAACAAGACAACTTTAGGAGACCTTAGGCTTTCACCTTATAGCTTGAGTGAATGAGATCAATTCTTTCTTTAAACGCTATTTGATCTTAAAAAACAGACTTTTCATAGTAGAACACCATTTTTTCCAATCTCTCTCTCTCTAAGAGTTACAAATGATGAGGAAATATTGAGTATTTATAAGCTCTTGGGCATGGTGGCATCTGTCCGATCATTTAGGTGATCAACGAATGAGATGGAGCTTGCTCGATTCGTGGTTATCCAAAATAAGCTAGTTAATGGGCCTAAAGCCAGTAGCCCTCCTTATAAGTACATGAGCCTGCCTGAGAAAGGTTAAAGGCGGACAAGCCAATCTAACAATCCCTATTTGAAGCCTACCAAGTCAAATCTCCTTAAATCATCCTAATACGAACTAGACTCTTTAAGCCCTGTCACTTGGCCCAAGTAGTTAAGTTTAAATAAATTATGAGCTCATACTAACAACTACTATAACAACTTTTAGCCCTCTACATTTTTCTCCTCTGACCAAAAGTCCTTTGGACACATACAAGGGGGTTTTGGGCATTTCCAGAACTTATTTCTTCAACCGTTATGTAAACGCACTAAATGTTAACTTTGCTTGCTTGATTACTTCTAATATCTACAAAATCAATGCATCTCTTGAATCATTGGCGAGCTGAGCATGATTTGCTAGTATTTATTTTACTGCCATAAAACACATACTTCGATATGCCTTTGTATTGCACCATTGACTTATTGCTCTCATGAGATTGATTTGCTAAATAATATGTGTATAGTGGCTCTTCTTGGTATTTCTTCCTTATTTTATTATCATTAGTAGAAAAATAAAATCGTTAGAGCATTTATAGGAATCTAAAGCTTTCAGAACATCCCATCCGGTCATGTTATATGCATATATATATATATATATATGTATGTATATATGGGTATGTGTGTATCTCATTCATACTGGTAAATAGAGCAATAGATTAACCCCTCTAATGAAGGAAGATTTGAAGTTATCTTGGGATTTATTCCAATATGAATTTGACCAAGCAAAGATATGATATAGTAGAAGAGGTGACTTTGAGTTATGTAATAACAGATTCTTTATATACATATATATATATATATATAATAAAATAAACAAATAATAATAACAAAAATATTGTACCATACTACGGTGGCATTGCCCCCAAACCCCCAATGCCATTTCTGTGTGTATGTCTCATTATCAAGGGTTACATTACCCTATACGAAAATGTTATTGGGGGTACGAGGGCAATGCCCCCACGGTACGGTATTTTTATTTTATTTTGTTATTATTTATTTATTTTATTATAAATATATATAAAGAATCCATTATTATGCAACTCAAAGTCACCTCTTCTACTATATGATATCTTCGCTTGGTCAAATTCATATTGGAATAAATCGCAAGATAACTTCAAATCTTCCTTCAGTAGAGGGGCTAATCCTTAGGATATCTCACCCCTAAATCAAAAAATATACATCTTTGAATAGGATTTTTTTTTTTCTTCTATCCTTCAAATTCATCAAAGATTCAAATCCTTTAATATATATCTTCAAGTCTCTTTACATGGCTATATATATACAAGTTTTGCTTAACGAGTTCTTTTCCATCCCAAGAACGAATTCGTATGACTCCAGTTATCTTAGCAATAAGTGAGAGTGAGCAAACAAGATGTATGGAGAACAAAGCATTAATGCTCATCAAGCAGGTCAAGAAAATGACCTTATAGTTTATTGATGGTAAAGTCTCTTTTTTTTAATATATATATATATATCACATCAAATCTATCTCAAGGGAAAATCTGTTTTAACATTAACAACAGCAAATATTGCCAATTTCCTACCTTCGAAATAATACAGGAATCATGTGTATATCTTTAAGATATTAGATCATATCTCTTTTAAAATTCCTTCCCATATCACCACTCTAAATACTAATCTCTTTTACTTTGTCATACCCTATATGTATAAGCTTTATGCTTTGGTGCTATTATCACAACCTCAAGACACTTGAGTTTCAATCACTAGGAGTGATAAGTGGAGGCGAGCTTCATTAAAGTATGATGAAGGAATGACCATTAGCCAACAAGGTGCATATTACGACCATATGCTACATATCATGATCGTATTGATGCATGCTTCAAGCAATAAAGCATAACAAGTCAACACGTCTTTCGATAACGTTTACAGAGTCACTTTCGATGTTGATCTATCCTCCATAGAGGCTAATTTAGAGATTTTCTTGGGAAACAAACCGAAAATGCAATCGGAACTAGATTTCTTCACCACTTTTGACAATGCAGTAGCAATTTGCTCTTGGGGATTCATGACTCCTTTTCCTTTCATATGGAAAGTCATGCAGTTCCTCAATATTAGATTAGAAAAGCAGTTCAAACATGATATTGAACTGATCAACAACTTCACCACGAGAATCATATGATCAAAAGAGGAAGCTATTACAAAGATTAATGAATCGAGTACCAATTAAGATCTCTTAACTCGATTCATGCAATCTATCTTTGACTTAGAATTTTGAAATCGAGACAAGAAGAGAAAATTCTTCAGAGACATCATTGTAAGCTTCATCCTCGCCAACAAGGACTCGACATCGACAGCATTAACTTGGTTCTTTTGGTTGCTCGCCGAAAATCCTTGCTCAAAACGCAAATTCATCTTTAAGCTCTCGAATCTCTGCATGCAACAATGTCAAAGACAATACAGTTATTCCCTTTAATTCCAATCAATTCAAGATTAACTATGGACGATGACATCTACTAGACGAGACCTACGTGGCAAGAGGGTAGTTCACTAATTATTCTGCGTATGCAATGGGGAGGAATGATCAACTATAAGGAAAGCACTGTAGGGATTTTAGGGCCGAGAGGTGGTTACATGATCAAAGATTCAATTTCTTTAATCCTTTTTATTGTTCCCACATGTACGTATGTGTTTCCCTCCTTAATGCTCATATATACTACCTAGAATTGAGGTCAATAACATAATTCTTTAGATAAGTAGCATGTTGAGGAATTTATTTATTTAAACCTCATGGTTCTTGCCCTTTTTTGCAAATTTGATTTGCCAAAAGTTAGAACTACGCTAGATGGTTGCCTTTCAATTTGCTTACTTCTTTCATGTATGAGAAGGGTAATGACAACAATTACTTCAATAACACTTTCCCTCCTTCATATATTGAATATATCGATTTTGTGCCCTCGTAGAAAAAGAGATGAAGTTCAATCCTAGTCAAAGCATAGAAGTAATGAAGATGAAGGACTTACTAGTGTATCAAGATAAATGTCCACCACCTATCCCGTATCCTCGGGATAAGTGGTTGGACGAGACTATATTCAAAGACACGTTTTGGGAAAAATCCAAGTGCCGAGAAGCATGTGCAATACTTCGTACTGTTGGTGGTCTCCAGTTTATCAGTACAAGCCTTGCGCTAGTTCTAGAGACACCATCAGGGGAAATTCAGTGTTGTGCTTTAGAAAAGAGAAGAGAGAGCTACCTCTTTCCAATATCTAATTCTCATTCCTAAAGGAGCTACCCTCTAGATGGGATGATTGGGTAGCATACATTACAAAGAAGCCGAAATACATGACTTTATTGAAGAAGGCTAAAGTCCTCTGTGCTATTGTCACTTCTACTCAATTGTGGTTCCTGCAAATAAGTAGAATGGAAGTATAGCAGGCAATCTTCTCGCATCTAAGTATTCAGACCCATATGTTTATCACTTTGTAGGGGGAGATAACTCCAACATTAAAAGACATAGCTGTACTGTTAAATCTATGCAACTTCAACCAAGTAGACCTTACTGCCACAACATCCTCTCATAAAGAACACAATTTTCAAACATCACTAATGAGTGTTTTGCAAGCTACCCGCACTAAGAAGAAGAAGCCATGCTTTACTTCTTAGCTCGCGTACTTTTTTGAGGAACGAAGGAAGGATAAGCCTCAGGTTCTAGGCCTAGGTTGTGGGAAAGAGTAAGTATCTTCATGTCACTTTTTTTCTTTTAATTCAAGTGTTGTAGTTGTATCTTCTACCCATACATTCTCTATCCCATCGTTGTAGGTATGAACTTTTCGCTTTCATTATGTTTTGCCTTTCTCTGTTCATATTCCCCGGAGAGCTTGAGGAAGGTGTTAGTCCACAACTCTTTCTCTTAGCCATACGCATTGCCCAAGGCGAGTGATTCACTTTAGGCCCCTTCTACTTAGGTTCACTTTACCAACACTTAGACTTATATCACCATGCTTCCATACGTTTGAAAGGTCAATATGTGATCATTTCACATGTAGACCTGGTGTTTCTTCAAATTATCTTTTGCAAACAGTTTCAAAGACATTTTTCCCCTCCTACTATACAAGACCAACTCGACTTTGCTCTTCCTAGGGCGTAAGCTTGGGTTAAGGGATCAATTGATCAGCCACACCTATAGCTCATTAACATTAAGGGTGAATTCACATTCCGCCCTTATGTCAAGCAAATTACACGATATGAAGATAGTAATGGACTTTATCCTCCTGGCTCAAACAGTAAAGTTACCTTAGTAGAGAAACGAGAAAATATCCTCAATTCTCAAGCCAGGTTCCTCTTGTGGTATATTCCAGGGAGTTTTTCTTCACTTCTTGACAATAAAGACTCAGCCGATTGTTTCTTAAAGCGAAGAGTCATGGTATACTCTCCCCATCGGGTTGTGCGTTAACTTAGTTTTAATCAAGGAGTGTCTCGTCTGATTGCCACAACTAAGAGTTTTGAATCCTACTACCATTCACTATATTCAAATGACTTTAGGAAGATTCATCCTGGAAAGCAACAATTGTTCTTTCCTTCTACTAATCGCTCTAGGGTTGCTTCCCCTAGATAGCTAACACATTAGACAAATTGTCTAGATTCATTCCGGGCTTATGCCTTTGCGTCAGTAGGTGGTACACTTATGCGCTTACCATATATTGTTATGAATTCTTTTTTATACTCCCAAGGCCGAAGTCTTAAGGTAGTAGAGATGCACGAAGGGCTATTAAACAATTAGAATGTCTTAGTAGGACAATAGGGGTAAATCCTTCTTTAAAGTCTAAAAACATCCACCTCTCGCCTCCACTAGTGGATTCGAGACAAACCAAGCAAGCATTTATTTAGGAGGTAACTTTATTAAATGCATCATGCTATTTTATATGTATATATATATATATATATATATATACATGTATACTTATTTTATTTCTTTATTCTTATAGGTTGAGATGGGCTTTCCTGTTGTAGTTTGCAAGAAGGATGATGCTGTTAACATGAGCTCTAGGGTTCATCCAAATGATCCTACTACACCGGTAGTAGCTTCAAACAATGATGATGAGGACCTAGTAGATTATGATGAATCTCTAGTCCAATATAAGGATGCTAATGATGATAATGGAACTGAAGTGTTGAATAATTCCCCCGAAGCATAAGACATTACTTTGTCAATCGACGAGGTAGGTGATGGCAATACTTATGCAAATGTATTCTACACTCAGGGACTTATGGAGGTGCAATATATGTAGCATCTATTGATGTCTCTCCACCCCCAATTGCTAACTTATCTCATAGAGACATGGTAGCAACTCCAAAAGCCATCCCAGGAGAGATAATATCCTTTCATGGATTTCACATTCCTTCTCATCTACTGCAACCATTGAAGAGACTTTACACTATAGACCAAGATTTTTAGAGTGAGTCTCCTATATTAAGGACTGAGTTAGCCAATACCATGGTGAAAATGTTAGGAGAAGCTGCATCACTACTTAAGAAGTCTTGGAGGTCTCTATTAGATGATAAGTTACAACAACTAATTAGCTGTATTGAAGGGCCTCATCTTTTAAAATTCAAGGTTGGCAGCCTAGAGCCTAATGCTACCAAAGCTAAGAGATTACTGAGTTATCGTGCCACTATGAGAAGTCAAGGTGAGCTAGTGGTAAGGATTTAAGCCTTACAAGATGCTATTGAGGAGATAAATCATAAAGCAAAAGATTTATTAGGCGATATGGACCTTGAGTCCATAGTAGGTTTAGATTGCCACCCTTAGCGGAGTTTGGCTATATTCATTTATTTTGCTGACATTCATTCTTCCCTTTTTGTTTTCCTTTCGGTATTTGAGTTATTTTCAACACTTTCAAATAAAACTTACTGATTGAACGAAATTTGATTACTTTCCTCCTATCTTTATATTTTTTTATTTATTTCAATTGCTTAGTTGTATCAAACAATAAGGCTTCTTAGCTTAAAGGTAACCTATGTCACTAAAACCTGTTGAGGGTCATTGTGTGCTTTAAGAGGTTGTACCTCACTTAGCGGCAACATTGTAAAAGAAATGTCATGATACTAAGATTTTTCCCCTATGGTTTGTGAAGCATAGAGGATAGTGTTGCACATTGGAGGGAGGCTCTCACTTGCTAGCAACAATATATAAGATAAAATAGTCGATCGTACTTAAGCAGCGATAGTAACATGTGCCAATCATATTTATCAGTGGTCAAGAGGGTATTTACCAATACTTAACCTTGTAGCGATTTCTCTTTACTTATTCATATATTAGCCTTATGTGCTAAAGAGATGTATCTCAAACTTTGCAGCAATAAGGAGACAAGAGTCGAATACACAATAAAACTGTGCGCTAAAAAGATAAATCTCTAACTTTGCAGCAATAACAAGGTAAACGAACGTAAAAGCACATAAAGAAACAAACTAATGGAAGTTGAATGTTTCATTCATGTGAATTGCAAATACATTGTTGGATCTACAAATGAAACTTTTCAACATATTGAAAGTTAACAAGAGGGGTTATTGCATCGGTTTTAGGATTAAGGAGCTTATTGTAGCCACTGTCATAGACCTCATGAATTATAAAAGGGCCTTCCCACTTCGGTATAAACTTTGGCGCTAAAATACCTTGCCGCACATGCTCTACCATACAAAGTACAACATTGCCTTGCTGAAAAGATCTTTTCTTGACTAGGCGATCATAAGTAGTACTAAGTCGTCTTTAGTAATTAGCAAGGTTACACTTGACATTGTCTCGCCTTTCTTCTATGGCTTCAAGATCTAACATACGTAAGCTATCTGGTTCTAACTTAGCATTGAGAGCTAAGCGTGCAGAAGGAACCAGGATTTCAATAGGCATCACTACCTTAGACCCATATACTAAAGAGAAAGGTGTTGCCTGAGTAGGACCTCATTTGGAAGTTCTATGAGCACAGAGTGCCAATGGCAATTTGTTGTTCCACTCTTTGTGATTTTCGTGAACCATTCGATTGAGCACCTTTAGGAGAGTCTTGTTTATCACCTTTGCTTGACCATTTCCCTTCAGATAATATGGTGTAGATTTCACATGATCAATATTGTAAGAAGCCAGCAGTTGTCGTATATGTGAGTTGATGAAGGGGGTGCTGTTATCTAAAAGAACACGCTTTAGGATCCCAAAACAGCAAATAATATTCTCCTTTATGAAATTTGCTATGATAGATCCTGTTGCATTCTTGAGGGGGATCACCTCAACCTACTCGGTGAAACATTCAATCTCAACGAGAATCCATATACACCCTTTGGATGGTGGGTTTATTAAACCAATTAAGTCAAATGCCCAAGTATGAAATGGCCATGGAGTAGTCAAGCTATGCAATGTTACCGCAAGAGCATGGATTGCATCACCATGTTGTTGGCATACAACATACTTCTTAGCAAAATTAAATGCATCATTTTTCATGATAGGCCAATAGTATCCAATATGAAGCAGGTGGTGATACAACTTCCTTCCCCCTTAATGTTCTCCACCATCCCTAAAGTGTGCTTTAAACAATATGGTTTCTATTTCAGGAGGTACTATACATTGGAGAAGCTTTCCCATGAATGATACCCTATATAACTCGCTCCGTGTATAAGATACTTTCTTGCTTTATGCTTCACTAATCGAGCATCTGTGCTGTTCATAGGTAAAACATTATTTTTTAAGCAATTAATGTAAGGGTGCCTCCAATCACCTATAATTGCTACGAAATTACATTCTCCTTGGTCAGGGAGTTTAGCACACTTTAGGAAACTCATTTGTAGTTAGGATGCATCCTTAGACATTATTGGCCAGTAATACCTTGCGCACTGAATGCAACGATACAAGGGTAACCCTTCTTCTCCACACCAGATCTTGTGGTATTTATCTAACTTCAAAGGTACGTACTTTGCACAAATACATCAAGATAAGACACCTTTTGGTCTCTTAAAATACAAGACACCATTAATATAAGTAATGTTTTTCAAAGTTGTCACAAAAGCTTCATTTGGATGCACTAAGTGTGCCTTGATGGGACTGTGCCAATTGTCTTGTGCTTCTTCATCCTCGTCCATTAATTGTAGAGCAGTACATGGGATAGATTTCTTAATAACTTATACATTTAAATTATTCAATGTAGTTGAATGGGAACTTTGGAAGCTAATGTTGTTAGGGCGTCCGTATAGCAATTGGTAGATCGTTTAACATGCTCATACCTCACAGATTTGAACTTGCTAATCAAAGACTGCACCGCAGCCCTATAAGGCACTATTGCTGGTTCTTTGAGAGTAAATTCACCATTTGCTTACTTGATGATTAGGTTCGAGTCACTGCGAATGCACAAGTTAGATGCTCCAGTATTTTGAGCAGAAATAAGACCAAGCAAGAAAGCTTCATACTCAGCCTTATTATTAGTACATGAGAAGTCTAGCTTGAAAGCTGAAGGTATCTCTTGCCCTTCTAGAGATGTTAAGATCACCTTAACTCCTTATCTAATGCTACTAGAGGAGCCATCAAATTGCACCTGCTACTCTCCATCTAGTTCTACTCTCATAGAGTCTCCATAGAATTCTACAGGGATTGTATCTATAATAGGAGCCCCTTATGTCACAAGAAACTAAGCCAAAAGGTCTACCAAAGCCTGAGACTTAATAGCCTTAAGTAGCATGACTGTGATGTCAAATTCTGATAGAAGGAGCAACCATTTTGCTGTCCTTCCTAAAAGAGCTAGTCATGACAGCAAATATTTTAATGGATCCAAATGAGTGATAAGATTAACCCTATGAGCCAGAAAATAATGGCATAACTTTTGCATGGCGAATAACAATGCGAGGCACTACTTTTCGCAAGCTGAGTATTTCACCTCACTTCCTTAGAGTGACCTGCTCAAGTAATAGGTCGGTCATTCACTACCATTTAATTCTTGAGCTAGCAAAGCCCCAATAGACTTATCAATTGCTATCAAATAAAGAATCATTGGTAACTCTTTAACCAGCATCATCATCATTGCTGGCGAAGTAAGTATTTCTTTGATCTATTGTATGGCTTCATCATGAGGTTATCCCCATTCAAATGTGGTTCCCTTTTTCATAAGCTGTTGTAATGGATGAGAAATTTCTACTAATGCAAGGATGAATCACCTAATATAGGAAACTTTCCCCATGAAGGTCTTTAATTCCCTTGGGCTAGTAGGTGAGGGCATGGAACATATGGCTTGCACCTTTGCTAGATCTACATCAATTCCTTTTCTATGAACAGTGAATCCAAGGAATTTACCATAAGCTACCCCCGAAGATACATTTACCAGATCTACATCAATTCCTTTTATATAGACAACATTGTTCAAAAACTCTTCGTAGATGAGTCAAATGATTAAGCGCCTATCTTGACTTGACAACTATGTCATCAATATAGTCTTCCATAAAGCCATGCATCATGTCATGAAATATGGTAGTCATTGCCCTTTGGTAGGTAGCTCTTGCATTCTTAAGTCCAAATGGCATAACTGTATAGTGGAAGTTTCCCACTAGTGTTCTGAAAGAAATGCATTTAGTATCTCCAGGAGCCATCTTTATTTGGTTGTAGCTACTGAAGCCATCTACGAATGAGAATAATTCATATCCAACTGTGGCATCCACCAATGTGTCAATATTTGGCAGTGGGAAATCATCCTTTAGGCAAGCCTTATTAAGATTACGAAAGCCCACACAAACACATATCTATCCATTTTTCTTTTTAACTAGCACAACATTAGCCAACTAGGTAAGGTGTTCAATTAGCTTAATGAAACCAACTCAAAGTAACTTTTCAATCTCTTCTTTTATTTGTACTTCAACTTTCGGACGAAAAATTCATTGTCCCTGCTTTACTAGCTTAACCACAAGCACAATGTTCAATCTATACACCACTAGACTAAGGTCCAATCTTGGGATTTCATCATTTGTCTAAGCAAATGCATCCCTATATTTCTTCAACAACTCTACTAAGTGGACCTTAACTCCTTGCAACAAATTCTTGTTAATGAAAATAGGTCACAGAGACTCCCCTAGTCCTACTAGGTTCAATTCCTTAATCTCTTTAGCTTGAGGTTTCATTTGGTCTTCCATTTGAAGAGGGGTGGGTTGGGTTTCTTACACCAGTATGGGATCTAAGGAGGATAAAAAAGCCTCCTTGAATCCCAAAGATCGTCATAAGTGATATACCCTTCGCCTATCCTCCCTGACAAAACTTTATATGGCTTTCTCTTTTCCTTGCTTCTTCTTGCCCCCATGGGAGCCTCACATTCTCTTCTTCTTCTTTTGTTTATCTTAGGTCTCCTCCCATGTAGGTAATGTTGTTCTGAGGGGTTTAGCAATGGCAGTCTCTCCATCTTTAGCATACTCATCAAAGAACCCTATGTCGGCCAAATAAGACTTGTTATGTTAAAACGGGTTCTTCGTAGATAGAATGAAAACATCTTTACCCTTCCAATAGCCCTTAATGCACTGGTGCCATGTTGAGGGTATAAGGTTATGATTGTGCTGCCACTTCCTCCCAACCAGACGGTAGTAAGATACAAGTGCATCAATCACGTAGGACCATGTGGATCACTGTATGGGTCCAACTTTAAAGTCCATGTTAACATACCCCATTGTGTCTGTAGTTGTTTTGGTAAAGCTATTTACTGCAATAGATTACTTCACTAGGCATCAATTGTCTATCCTTATAGCTTTGAATCTAGACATTAGCATAATGTTTATGGAGGAGCCATTGTCTATGAATGTCCTCTTAATAGGATGCTCATTGAGCATAATAAAGAGGACGGTTGTGATTTAGGTTCTTTGCGCAAATGTCTACATCAATAAAGAGTATCACATTCTCATGTGCGTTGGCCATCCTTTGTACTAGCTATACTACATCGCACTATCCATATTGTCTCTCAAAAATATGGGTCAATGCAATCGCTGCTACATTAGAGGTTTTCATTAAGGTGATAGCCATGGATAGGTGTACACCTTGGTTAGTTTCTATTACTGCTTCCTTCTCTTCATGTACTGTAGCCTATGACACATCTCCTTCCTCTTATCTTAGATCGTAACTAATAACATTCGTAGTGCCATGTTGGGCACTGTATACCAAGAGCGGATCACTGCATACATCATTATTCTCTATGACAAGTTTCCCATTACGGAGCCTATCATTAAATATCTTCTTCAATGTCTAACACTCTTTAGTTAGATGACCCACAGCCCTATCATATCTACAGAACTTAGGGTCATTCTTCTCATTTGCAGTTAGCAAATACTCTACCCTTGGGAGCTTTATGTTCCCATCCAGTAACCACTGGTCAAGTACTGCATGTACCTTACCCATTGAGCACAAGAATGATATAGCTGATGGAGAGCCTCATGAACTATTACCTCCTTGGCCTCTTATTGTCTCCAAAACTTTCTCCTCGGGCTAAGCTAATAAATGTTGCTCATTTCTCAAATCTTCCACCTTCTATCCATTGTCGTGCAATAGAATTATTAGTTCTTCTTGTAGTCTCGACGAGTACGGAGAAAGAACATAAATTAAGGTTTTCCAAGTGAATAGCATACTCAATGAACATCCCCTGAATGCAAATCTTCATGAATTCCTTTTCATTACATACATCTTGGATGCCTAAGGTGCACTCTATGTAGTTTATCAAATCTTCCTTCGGGTTTTGTTACATTCTTCCCATATTTGTAATCATGACCCATTCCTGGATGGAAAAGAATTTCTCTAAAAAGACCTTGTACATAGTTCCCCGTGAATCAATCGATGCAAAGGGGAGGTTGACATACTAGGTGTATGCCTTCTCGTCAATGATTTAGAGAATTCCCTAAGCTTTAAGTCATCATCAACCCTATAAGGCTCCAAGGGTTTTAATAAATTTTAGGAGGTTTTCCTTCACACTTCCTTTTTTTCCATTAAACAGCATGAATTTGGGACATATATAGTCCTTAGGATATGGCTTTGCTGCAATGCATTGATGATATGGGAGTTTTAACTCTAGTACTCTCATAGACAACCTAGCTTATATTTTTCTCATATAAATGTCTAAGTCTTCCTTTGTTATAAAGGAAGTCTTTGGAATGGAAGTTATAGATGCAAGCAGCAGAGTAGGGGCAAGATTGGGATGAGAAGTAGATCCTCCTAAGATTGGGATAGTAGGATTACCTAAAGGAGTAGGCACTTGTAAAGATAAAGAGCTGCCTAAATGTACTCTTACATTCTCTAGTGCAAGAGTTAGTTGTCATATAGGTTCTTATAAGAAGGTTTCATCACCTCCTCCTTAATGGAGATCCTCCTCAATGGTAGAAAGATTAATTAGTTAAGTTGAGGTAGTCACACTTGGTTGTGCAGTAACCATAGGGTTTGGCAAAGCCATACCCTATTGAGCAACAGTGGTGGTCGCCATCCCGGTAAGGATGGGTTAGAACATATCCATGAACTGATTTAAAGCCTTGGTGGCTTCCTGTAATGTCTGCATAGTCTATTTGGGATCTAAAGGAGCCTCCGGCACTGAATGGTCCTACTTAATATTCTCAGGCAATAGGAGTGGATTTTGCTCAGTACGGTCAACATTAGTGTCGAGTTCTTGAGACATGGCATTAGACATCCAGTTATTTTCTTCCTGGGAGGTGCCATGTCTCTACAATCACTCGGTCCCTAATGGATTCACTAAAAATGTAGATGTAGGGGTTCAATTGGAATGATTGTATGCATGCTACATAAGTAGCATGTTATATGTAGCTTCAAAGAAATGACGCAAGATTGTCACCTGAAGGGATGATTAGGTGAGAATAAGGCAAGGAAGAGAAACAAACAATCTCAATGTCTTAAATGCATAAGTGACAGATAAGGCAGCCTTAGGGGACCTCAAGCGTTCATCTTGTAGCTTGAGCAAATGAGATCAATTCTTTACCTAAACGCTATTTGATCATAGAGAGTAGAGTTTTCACAGTAGAACACCATTTTTCCAATCTCTCTCTCTCTAAGAGTTCTAAATGATGAGGAAATGCTGGGTAGTTATAGCCTCTTAGGCATGGTAGCATCCATCAGATCATTTAGGTAATCAACAGATGAGATGGAGTTTGCTCGATTCATGGTTATCCAGAATGACCTAACTAATGGGCCTAAAGCCAGTAGCCCTCCTTATAATTGTATAAGCCTACTTGAGAAAAGTTAGAGGCAAACAGGTCAATCTAACATTCTCTATTTTAAGCTCACCAAGCCAAATCTCCCTTAATCATCCCAATATGAACTAGACTCTTTAGACCCTATCACCTAACCCAAGGAGTCAAACCTAAATAAACAATAGGCTTATCCTAATGACTAATATAGCAATTTTTAGCCCTCTATAACTATAAATTAAAATCTTTGAGACTTTACAAAATTCATTATCTTTAAATTTTGAAGGAAGTAAACCGTAAAAGCTTTTGTTGTAATGTGTAGTTTCTCAAAACTTTGTCCGTATATTCATCCATTGTCGAAAGATCCTTGATCATCCTCTTATTTAGTTAGTTTTCGCAACAACTAGGATAATAATGGCACAATAATCCTAAGCAAGATTGTATTTTGGGATATTAATTCAAAGAGTTCCTATTCATAAATAATTTGGTTTGAATTTTCCTCTATCAAGAGAGTTCCTATTCAAATTATTACCTTCCTTTTTTGATAAAAATGTGGTCATAGTTTACAAATTTGTTTTCTTTAACTTAACCACTATTATACAACAACACCAACCAAACCACCCACCCCCCACCCCCCACCCCCCCTCTCCCTTTCCTGTTCAAATAATTACCTTCCTTTAATGATAAAAATGTGATCATAGTTACAAATTTGCTTTTTTAACTTAACCACTATTATACAACCCACCCAAAAAAATAAATAATAAATAAATAAGAAAAAAAGGAAGAGATAAAGAAATCTACTATATTAGGATACCATCTCTTGAAGAACAAGTTTTAGTTTCAAACAAGGCTTTAATAATTCTAATTTTTACATTCCAAAAGTTATTTGAACAGTTTTTCAATACAACTACTTAAATTTTAAAAATAAAAATCAATAGTAAGGTTAAGCTAAAAAATCGTAAATCGTAGTTTTGACTACAAATCGGATCGAACTAATTAGGAAAAAATAAAATGGTTTTTTTTTTTTTTCAATAGGCTTAGTTAGGTTTAGACTAAATGGTTCGCAATTCAATTGGGGGAACCAAATCGGACTGGGCAGAAAAAAAAAATGACACCTGAACTCAACTAAATGTAATGCAAATAAAAAGAGCTAAGAAGTTCTTTCAATCATTCACATGAAGACCTTGTTTATTATTCATAAAATAGGTTTTTATTTATGAAATAAAAGGAGGTAAAGAACATCTTACAGTTATTTCAAGCAAAGGATTTTTTATTTATATAATAGGATTTGAAATTTCGAATGTACTAGATATCAATCACCATAGCTTTCTACATATTCTTTATGTAAATTTTGTGTAACAAGACAACATTGAAATTTGATGGTGAAGTTTAAACAATTTAATGTGTCACCAAAATGTTTTCAATTTGTCAAGCTTTAAAATTAAAAAAGAAAAAATGATTTGAACTATGAACCAAAATGGATCAAACCGTTTATTTTGAGTTCGAAAAATTTACAAACCAAACCATTAAATTAGGTTCGATTTAATAAGAGAAAAAACAGTACCAAACCAATCCGTGCCTACCCCTAATCAATAGATTACATGTACAAGTTTCTTTATAGAAACTTTCCTAACATAGTCGTGGAACTGGCACATAAATAAAATAGTAGAATTTATGATAGAATTTGTTCAATCTTGTGAATGATAAGTCTATTATAAGATTTTGGTCAAAAATAATCTTTATGATTATTTCTCACTAAATGAGCAAAGTCTTCAAAAATAAATCTCACCTGTGAGATAATTGTTGAACAATCGAAGAAGAAGAATTTGTCATTAATGAAATCATCAACTGATTTGTTGTCACGCCTTAGAATTTGAAACCCTACAAATTGCCACGTGTCATTTGTCCTCTAGTGACACATTAGGGTCTAAAACTCACAATAAATATTTCAAACTTGACATTTATAACCACCAGCATCAGTATAAAAAAAAAAAAAAAAAAAAAAAACTCCCATTTTATAAAATTCAAACTCTATAGTTCATACTCCACAAATACCAATAAGACTATAAAACTCCTTTGTCTTTCACAATGTAAATACGTAAATGAAAACAAACAACTAGTACAAATAGAAATTAAAAGGTACAACAAGTCTCAAACACAGTTTCATTTCAATCCTTATTACTAGTCGTAATATTGTTGACTATCATCATGATAATAGTCTCCAAAATTGATATTCGAGTAATAATAACTATCATTCTAATCTTCAACTCTAGTATTCTCATAACCAGTGTATTCTCCATAACTATATTCTTCATAAACATCATTCTGATTTATAATTGGGAAAAAGAAATAATATGAAGAGCCCAAGTCCAGTACATAACACACAGCCATATGCATGTGATCAAGGGATACATATTCATATGCATAAAAGTGCAAAACAAGTAAATCAAACAATTCATTTAATTATCTTTGTTTTTAAGTCAAACATACAACACACAATAGTGGTCCTTATGACCCATTCACATCATAATTATATCACAACCTAACATTTGGGCATACCTCTTCAAACCTCTCTACAACCTAACGTTGGGCATGCCTCTTTAGTCCCCTCTACAACATCCTAAATCTACTCTAAATAATTTCCATGTAAGACTCCACATAAGACAACGCATCATGCAGACATTTAAGTCAGATATACATTTAATTCATTTAATCTTTGCTATCCTTACACTCACATATAATAAACAAGTATCACGTACCTGGATATTTAAAATCTATTACCAATAAACCAAACTTAGCTTTAAATCCTAGAAATAATAAATACTCATCAAACTCCTTTAAATATTCAATAAACGTTGTCTCTTAGCTAAAACTCACTTTTATACCATTTAAATCTCCTTAAATTTACTCAATGATACATTAAACAAGTTTACTTTAGAAATAACAAAGAAATAAAACAAAAAGAAAAGAAAAAACTTAACTTAAAGAAACAAAGCCTACGATACAGTGAAGGACACTATTGTATCTTTTTTGTCGTGTAATTTACTGGGTTACACTTTACTATTACAATGGACATGACTAAGGATACGGTCATGTCTTTTAATTGTATAACTTTCTAGTCTATCAGCCTACATCACCTACTACAAGAAACACGACCAGGGACACAGTCATGTCACTTTTTGGTCTATCAGCCCACATCACCTATTGTAAGGGGCACGACTAGAGATACAATCGTATCTTTTAGTCATATCACTTTTTAGTCAACAATTTCTTTTTTCTTTCACCCAAACTCCTTTCTAAGCCCAACAACAGTACTTCACATCACAAACCCTTGATTCAAAATAACAAAACCCGTCTATAATGTTTTTAATTAAAAAGGAAAAACGAAAACTTGTCAAGAAATCGAGAAATTTAGGGATTCTAAGGAATACACAAGAATTACCTTAATCTTAACAATTCTTTAGAATTTCTCGCTTTTTCTTAACCAATTACTTACACCCTTAAACAATTAAAAATAAAATCTTAGTTTCTAAAAGAAAGAAAACTCAAAAGCACAAATCTATCTTTACTTACCAAGGTCTTTTAGGGTTATATTCCTCACACAAACTACTCTTGTTTTTTAGGGCTTCTGACAATTGCAAAAGAGAAGTCTAAACCTATAGTGTGCAAAGACTCCAATTGTGTACTAGTTAAGTTAGAGTTCTATTTTAACTCTTTTCTTGAATTTTTGATATCATCCTTCATTAATCTACGACTTAAGACCTTAATATCATTTTCCATAAAACTTAATTACCCTTTTAATTTTATTAAGACTTATATTATTTAATAACTCCCTTTTCCCTTTTTCTTTTTTGGGTATTACATTTGTTACAAAATGACATCAACAGAAAATGAAAATTATATTTAAAAATACCAATATATCATTGCCTGGCTTTAGTCCATAACTTCACCGGTGGGCTAAAATCTTATGGTAGAGTATGGAATCACACAAAAAGTAGATCGAAGCTTTGAAAAAATAAAAAAGATAATAATAATAAAAGAATAGTTGTTCCTTTGATTCTAAAAAAAAAAAAAAATTATACAATTAGTAATTGGTAGCAATAGGAATTTTTTTTTAAATAATTATTTAACCAAACGAAGGGGGGTGAAGAATGGGAAAAATGATAATAGCTCTTTCATTTCGTTCTTGTGTAGTTAATTAAATATCCTATTAGTCTCTTTTGGCTAAATCAAACACGTAAATACTCAAACTTTTCTTATAACCTAGTTTCTTTGTATTGTCTAATGTTGTAGATATAATTTCTGTAATTTGTGCTCATGGTTATCGTTCAGATGCAACGAGGCCTCTAATAGGTAGTGTACTTTTCTTTAAACGACGTTATTTAGAATTTAGGCTAAGGTAATTTTAGAATCCAAAAGTTTTATTAAGTGATAAAATTATGAACCTAAATTGCGACATCAAATCTTCAAGAAGTGAAACTAGATGAGGGCATGGGTTCCGTCACAACATGAAGCGGAGTGAACCGGTGAGTTGGAAGGCCATTTTCAACCGAACTGTGCTCACCCCATTCGGGGCCGCATCGATCTTGGTTCTCTAAATGTAGCAATTCAACCAAGTATGAGCCACAGTCCCTGGATCCATGGAACTCCAGCTTTCCTTTTTCTTTTTTTCTTTTTTTTAAATTCACTGTCTTGTGCAATTTCACTTTGTAAAACTTAAAAGATCGATAGTTAACGTATATTCCTCGCTACTCTCTCATACAAGTGAAAAAACACAATATTTTCATTTATTCGGAGGAAAAAACACATATACGAGAGAAACTAGTCCCTTTAAAGGGAAATGAGACTAAAAATAAATAAGATAGCATTACTACTTTATATAAAATAATTGACAAGTAAGATAACAAAGTGAATAAAATGTGAAAATTGTTAGAACATTGCAATGTTAATATTTCCCATAGATTATAAAATTTTATAGACAGTCCTATAACTTGTATTGCAATCTGCATTAGTGTCTTTTAATACAGCGCTATATTTGCAACTGACATTTAAGAAATCATTGTCCCTTCCATCTTGAAATCTAGAATTTTTAAAAGAAATATGGAAATAAAACAAAATGTGAATGCCAAGAATTAAAGAAAGAAAAGGATGAATATCAGTTCGCCAAGACTTAAAGAAAGAAAAGGATGACTATCAATTCAATGATATTTTGATTTAAATACCAGCACCACAAAGTAAAGGACTTGAAAGAAAGAATGGAGTAATGCATGGAAAATATTCATAATTAAATAATTATTGCATTTAATATTACAATCTCTCTTTATAACACTACTTATATGGGTTATATGTAAGTATCTGACATCTCAATCTGTTGTGGCATTGGGGTTTGTTGGAAAGAGTGTTAAGGAAGACAAAGATTTGAGCTCTAAAACTAAAGTTGAGAACACGGCAAGTAACATATTGACCACCAAAGTAAATGATGAAGTGGGTCTGAGTGAAATGGTGAAACATTGGCTTAGATCCACGGCTTGATCTTTGGCCCAATATATTACACAAATTATTACATTCAGAATTTACTATCCAATACTTACGTAGCATTAGCATTTTAATACTAGAAGCTTCTTATGCTGAGTTGGTAAGCTTATTATAATGGGGAATATTATAGATCCGGTTGTTACATTGTACTGGGTTTCCTACATATGATGATAGGAACCCACATAAAAACGTATGAAAATTACAAAAATATTTCTTCCCAAAGCTGAGTTGCACTTGACTCTTAGTTTCTTTGCGTTCAAAGAATTTTCACGCTAAATTCTTTCTTTTAGCTTTTGAACCATCCCAAGTGGTATCAGAACTATGCATGAGAGGTCATGACTAAGTTAGAAGAAGTGTTGCAAGCAGCATTAAAGGAGCAGCAGGAGAGGAATGAAGCTATGTTGAATGCGTTCCTGAAAGAACAAAATGAAAAGCATGAGGCATTAACCAAGACAGTAATGAAGCCTTGAAAAATACCCATCTGGTCATAGACCAACATTCTTAATCAATATCAGAGTTGAAATCACAAGTCCATGGTGGCAACACTACACCAAAAGTTTCAACATCCAACTCTCAAGCTAAAAAAGGAAAGAATACAGCAATACCCACACCTAATAGTGAGATGGTGCTACCCACGGAGTTGAACGTAGTTATTGCTACTCAATATCATTTACCCACAAAATCCACCAAGATGGAATTCCCTGTATTCAATGGAGATGATGTTAGAACTTGGATTTACAAGGTGGCGCACTATTTTGAGCTGGATGAAACACCAAATCATTTAAAGGTATGTTTAGCTGGTATGCATTTTGAAGGTAAGGCATTAGAGTGGTACCAGAAATTTATTAAAAATAAGACTGTGACTACTGATATGGCTTGAGAAGAGATAATGGAAGGGTTGACAGGACGGTTTAGTGGCTAGATTTTTGATAACCTAAGGCATGATTTAAAAGAACTGCACCAAGAAGGACTCCCACAAGAATATAAGATGAGTTTAAACACCTAAAGACATTGGTTCAACCGCCTGAACATCACCAGATTATTACGTTTCTTGCTGGACTAAAAAGTAAAATGCAATACGTAATTCTCATGCTACAACCCCAAACCTTACACCAAGCTTACCTCTTGGCCAAACTACAAAAGGCTAACCTCAATGCTACCAAACAAGCCCTCAAACCCACCAAAATAACACGACCATCCAGTAATTCATATCCATTTCCTTCCAGTCACAATACACGATCTAATGCCCAACCCAAACAAATGCCACTAACTCTGTCAATCCATAATCCGCAAACATAAAACACCAACCTAACCCAATTTTTTAAAACCCCACAAACGATTGAAACCTGTTGAAATTGATGAAAAATGGAGGAAGAAAGAGTGTTTTTGGTGTGATGAGCCCTTTGGCCCAAGTCATAGGTGCAAACAGAAGCGCCTTAATTTGTCAGTGGTTGGTGAGGATGAAGTAGAGGAAGTAGAGAAAGAAGTGGTTAAAGAAGAGCAAGAGTTGGAAAATCAGTTGTCACATTGGACTTTACATACTCTAGATGGAGTTGAAACTAAGCTACATGATTGCATGAGGGTAATCTTGTTTCATAAGGGACAACGGTTAAATATATTGGTAAACATGGGAAGCTCCATAAGTTTTATCGATGCTAGAGTGGCCAAGGGATTGGGTTGTTGGGTAGAGAAAATTCAGCCATTTAAGGTGAAGTTGCTAGATGAAACATTCGTGGAAGCTTCAGGTATCATTACTTAGGTTAATTGGACTACTCAAGGAGTTAATTTAGAAGCTGATGTGTATCTACATCCATTAATAGGGCATGATTTGATACTTGGGGTGCCTTGGCTGGTTAAATTAGGAGACATTAAGTGAAATTTTCAAAATTTAAGCATGGAATTCTTGTGGAAGGACAGCCACTGCTTGTTGAAGGGAGAAATGGAAACGCTCCAGTACATTGATGGTAAGCAACCATCAAAACTTGTTGATTTTCCTCAACAATTGAATATGCAATGTTAGGTAGTTGAAGTTAAGCTGGCAAGTGATAGTGAGCAAGAAGTTTTGCCAAATCCACAAAATTATTAGAGTTGTTAGAGGAATTTCATGATTTCTGTGAGGAACTGAGTCCTTAAATTTAGGATATTAAATAATATTATCTATTTTAGTTCAAACTTTACAATAAAGTTTAAAAAGTTAGATGAATTATCCTAGTAAAATTAATTTCTTGAAATAAGCTATATAAAGAGATTAGTTTGATAAAAATATCAATTTTAACTATAAAGCGAATAATTATCAAAAACGTAAAATTTGAGCTATGAGATATAGTAAGATATTAGAAATAAGTTATTTAACTTATAAAAATAATAAATGAAGTCGAATTACATATAATATACGTGTATTTACATATAATATGCATTATATGTATCAAATACATATATATAATAATAATAATAATAAATTATAAAAATAAGGTAAATTAATATAAAATCATGAAAAATGAATTAAAAATTGACTTAATGAGTCACCAAACCAACTAAGTATGATGTGATAGCCTAAGATCAGTTATGAGGATGAGTCAAAAGTCAAAAAAATAAGGAAATGACACTTAGCAAAATTGGATACTAAGGATTATTAGATTTTTTATACATAGCACCCACTTTTTGGACATGTCATCTTATCTAACACTATAAATATGGCATCATTAAATTTATTACAACATTTTGGTATCTAAAAATATAAGAAAATCACATTAGGAGAATTTACAAAAAAATCAAAAGATAAAAGGAAAAACAAAATAAAAATAAAGCATAGATCTGGTTTGACTGGTTCAATAGGTTGTAGGTGTGGCTTAAGATTAGCTTTTTAAGGTCAAAGAAAGGACTACCAAGGCAGGTGTTCCAACAAGGTTAGGTGGCTAGTTTAGGTAAACCAAAATTTTGTTAGTATCTTATTTAATTTTCTAAAAATACTAAATGTTATTAATTAATTATGAAATTTGGTTTTCCAAGGTTATTTTAGGTGTAGAATAATGTAATAATTTTATTTTCGATAAATAATTATTGGAAATATAGTCCTTAAGAAAATGCCCTATTAGGGCAAAAATTAAATTAATTTTTATAAATATTAGATGATATTGTTTCAAGCTCAATTTTTGTACATAATACACCTAATATATATGTTTAATTGTGGTAATAATAATTTTTGAAATTAAGTATGTTTACTATTTTTTTATAATTATTTTGGATAAAATTACTAATTTTGCTTATTTGTTAAAATAATTAGTTTTTAATGAAATTAATGAATGAGCCCTATATGTTTTGACTTCAAGATATTTGGAACACTTAATTTTTATCTCATATATAAATTTGTATATTTACCCCAATTTTCTGTAATTTTAAGCTAAAATCACTATTTTCGTAAAAATAGATAATAACTAGTTTAGTATAATTCAATGTCGATAATTAAACTATATATTTTTGTGAGTCTATAGCATTTTTTTGTGGAATTAATTGGGCTTATATACTATTTATCACGTATTTTTCTAATATAAGCTTATATATTGACCTAATATGTAAAATAATAAATAATACTATTATGATAATTAATAAGATAATGCAAGATCAGTATTTCAGGTGTAAAATAGATGTTGTTTAAGTTTGGAAAGTATAATTTTTAGGGTTTTTAATTTAAAATCAGAGCCTACTTGAGTCAATTACGAAGTTACAATAACATATAATCAAGTCAGCAGTGAGAAAGGGTATTTTTGGACTTTTAACAATATTGATTAGTCTTGATTCTTAAGATTTCTTAATAGTACTTGAAATAATGATCATAAAGATATAAAGTTCATCGAAATCGAATAAGTAATGAGTAAGATACGAATAAATTAAGTTTAAAAACGCGGTAATGAAAGTTTATAAGATTTCAGGTTCGACCGATACTTAACTTAAAGACTATATTTATATTTTCATAAGTATGATAAGTAAGGAAAGATCACATTATGAAGTTTAGGATTTTGCACTACTATTAAGGCTAAGTAAGTAAATCTAACCCATGCTTAGAGTAGATATATTGCCACTCATAATACTGTATGCTATTTGATGCTATGTTGATTGGATATAGCTATATCATGAGTGAACTGATATGTTACTATGGTGGATGCTAATGTGGTGATTTTGAATGATGGTAGCTATATCTTAGTTAAACTATCATACTATTATGATGGGTGTTAATGTAGTGTTTACAAAAGATTATACTAACTTGGAAAATTAAGTAATTACTAACCCAATCTCTTAAGTGTTCACCTAAGTGAACCCTAAGTAAGATACTAAATGTCTGCTAGGAAGAGTTTGAAAAATAAAATTAGATAACTAAATTGAATAAAACTTGAAGATTGATTATGCTAAATGATATACTTGAGTTGTTATTGCATAACATGGTATGGCATAAAAAGGACCTACAAGTCAGGAGTTTCAGAATGAGGCTTCCAAGTGATCAAGAAAAATCGTGGCTTTATGAACTTAGTTTTTGTAAGCATATAGATTCGCATTGCTCGAACGTCTTGACTATTTTAATAGTCTAATATTGGTAAATATTAGTGTATAGTCTCATTTTGTACAACAAAGTTAAGGGTCATACTCTCAAGCAGCTCCTTATTGCCATTTTTTATTTAGTAGTCTACAGTATGTAGTCCAATTTGGTTAGGATTCCCACTCCTAAGCAGCTCCTTATTGCCCTAAGTTCTTGGACATTATATCCAAATGCCTGACTATGTTGACTTGCTAGATGAGAATATTGAAGGGCATAAGATATCGTTATCAATGCATAAGCATAGCATATTACATTGCTAGCAATAAATTCTTAGTTGGGCTAATGTATGTATGGAGCTGAACCTGCTGATTATGATTGAAATGTTTCACTTGTGATATTGCCTATATTTTATTGTTTATTATCCACTCTCACTCGGCTTTAATAGCCGAGGAGATAAAATGTTTTATCCTCAGGTTAACAACATCGTAAAGGGCCTAACACTAAGGATGATGTATATTGAGAGCGTAAGTCAAAGTCAACAACTTTTGGATGGAACTTGTACTAAGTCAGAAATCCTTTTATTATGAAGATGACAAAAGAAAAAAGATGGTTCATGTTTTGATGTAAATATTAGGTTATACATATAAGTTGTAACTAAATGTGCAATTAAACTCCAATGTAGTAATCCCATTATCACATAAATAAACTTGTCTTTTGATAAATGAGCAGGTTAAGTTAAGTTTTTAACAAGTATCCCTATATGATGATGCATTCCATGCTAAGCCAGGATGTGATAGAGAAGGCATTATCCAACATAGTCGTAGCCCTTACTCATCTCCTGTAGTGTTAATAAAAAAGAAAGATAGAACTTAGCATATGTATGTGGATTATAGGAAGTTGAACAAAAACACAATTAAGGATAACTACCCAATTCCCTTAATTGAAGACTTATTTGATGAACTATATGGCTCAAGCTACTTTAGCAAGCATGATTTAAGATTTGAATACCACTTAATCCAAATGGACCCCATGGATGTTTAAAAGATGGCATTCAAAATTAATGACAAGCATTATGATTCTTAGTTATGCCCTTCAAGCTCATTAATGCCATGTCAACCATTCAAAATTTGATAAATGACTTGTTCAAACCCTATTTGAGGAAATTTGTATTGTTGTCTTTTGATGATATAATAGCGTATAGCACCACACTGGAATCTAAGGAAATTTGCATCAGTAGCACCTCAAGGCAATATTCAAAGATTTATGCCAACAGAAACTTTTCCTCAAGAGAAAAAAGTTTATATTTAGGGTTAGGAAGATTGAATATTTGGGTAATATCATCACTAAAAATGGGGTTACAACTGAGCCTATAAAAATAGAAGCAATCGTAAGATGACT
Organism: Lumnitzera littorea; assembly: GCA_024138015.1. NCBI lineage: Eukaryota > Viridiplantae > Streptophyta > Magnoliopsida > Myrtales > Combretaceae > Lumnitzera > Lumnitzera littorea. The sequence continues at coordinate 67,780,517 of JAMXBB010000004.1, forward strand.
AGCTCCTAAAAATGTAAAATAGTTACATAGATTTCCAGGCCTAGCAGGTTACTATCGAAGGTTCATTAAAAATTATGGTGAACTAGCCAAACCTTTGAACAACCTATTAAAAAAGGATCATTTTCAATGGAATGAAGCAACTAGGACGGCCTTTTACCTCAAATAGGCTTTATGCCAAGCGCCAGTTTTACAAATGCCCAACTATTCCCAGCCTTTTATGATTGAAACAGACATTAGCAAAGAAGGGGTAGGTGCTGTGTTGATGCAAAATAAGCACCAAATTGCTTATCTCAGCGAAACCTTGTCTAACAAGCAAAAAGGACTATCAATATAGGGAAAGGAGATGCTGGCTCTAGTTTGTACAGTGGAGAAGTGGCGGCATTATTTGGGGGGATGATACTTTATCATAAAAAACCGATCACCAAAGTTTGAAATACTTACTTAAATAGCGAGTATTGATGCCTTGGCAACAAAAGTGGTTGACCAAGTTTGTTGGACTTGATTACGAGATTCAATATAAACAAGGGTATGAAAATGTGGTTGTGGATGCTCTTTCAAGAGCATCAACAGTGAGATTGAACACTTCATCTTATTCTACAGCTATGACACCTGACATATTCAAGGAAATCAAGTCTAGTTGGGTAGATGGAGGCTACTACAGCAAGCTTATATCTCGGTTATAGCAGGGGGAAACAATAAAACACTACACTTTTGACAAGGGAGTTCTACGAAAGAAGGGTAAATTAGTGGTAGGTCTTAATGACATGCTTAAGCGTAGGCTTCTACATTTATACTATGATAGTGTATTAAGGGGTCATGCCACTTACAAAAGGATTAGTTGCATTTTTTACTAGCCAAGGTTAGAAAAAGCTATTAGGCAATATGTTAAGGAATGCCAAGTTTACTAATGACATAAATCAAAGAATGTAGCTACTTCCAAGTTATTACAAACCTTACCTATACTTAAAGGCTTATGGACTAATGTCTCTATAAACTTTATAAAAGGATTGCCTAAATCCAATGGCAAAGAGGTCATTTTGGTGGTGGTTGACAAGTTGAGCAAGTATAGTCATTTCATGGCTTTCGATCACCCTTACACAAGCTAGCATGTTGCTTAGGTTTTCTTGGATAACAAATATAATTACATGGTTTTCCCCACAACATAGTAAGTAACCGAGACCCCATTTTTATCAGCACCTTATGGTAGGAGATAGTCCCTTTGAAAATCTCTATGGTTACCCACCCCCTATTACATTCTTTGTTGCGAGCCATAACCAAGAACAGATAAAGCCGGTTGCTAAATGGGTCTAAGCCTATAGAAAGCTTGAAAAGGAAGTGATGAGGTAAGTACGAAAGGATAAATGCGAATGAAAAAGTAAGCAAAAACCCACGAATAGCTCTAATGGAATTTCCGATGACTTACAACACAACTCGATATGATGCAAAGATGGTCCAGTGAGGTTACTTGCCACCTAGCCTTGCTTAAGAGTTAGGATAAGAGTAAAATGAATATAAAGAAAGTAGTGCTTACGAGAGAAAAATGTCTAAGTGTATTAATGTTCAATCTACTACTTACAGCTATAAGTACAAGGAGTATTTATACTCGAGAATTTAAGACAACATACCTAAAAAGGAAAAGACAAAAGGGCACTACCTTAAAGAAGTAATGTACAAGAATACAAAAAGATAAAAATGAATATTGAAGAAAAGTAATTATTAGTGTAGCGAATTCTACATGTGGTCTTGTACACATGACGATGACACATTGGCGAGGTCGTTAGAGGATACAGACAAAAGTGTACAATCAAGTTGCTTGTCTGAGCAAAGGTTGCTAAGGACCAATCCAGTCTCTCTCTTAACTATTCTACAAGGGAGATGCTAAGTAATTGGTAGGCTCAGGCCCAAGCGAGTAATCGTAGAAGGTTTGGCTGTTCTCTTAGTAATCTACAACTCAGCCAACTTCAAAGAGATGGTCAGTCATTCGGCTTAGCATATAAAGTGACTCAGCAAAGAAGTACTCGACTTCGACAAGAGTCAACTAGATCAATAGAATCTACCTTATTAGGCCTTTTAGTCCTTGGGCTCGACTACCAGTCAAAAGCCTAGTTGCTTGATTCCTATCATTCCCTCCAGGTTGATTTGGATTTGAGATCAAATCCAAAGGGTCTTCGATCAGCTCTCCATCGGGGTAATACAGACTGGGGTCGGTAATGTTGAAGGTGTTAGATACACCATAATCTCTAGGAAACTCCAACTAGCAGGCATTGTCATTAAGCTTTTGGAGAATCCTAAAGGGTCCTTCAACTCTTGCAAATAGTTTGTTTCTTCTCTTGCTTAGAAATCGTTTCTTGCTGAGGTATCACCATACCAAGTCTCCTTACTAGAATTGTTTAGCCATCCTACCCTCAACCTTCTCTCACATTCTTCTAGCAACTTGGTCGATGTGCCAAGTGACTTTGTCATAGATATGCTGAAGAGATTGTGCTCTAACTCTTGTGTTTGGGTCTTCTTACTCAGATTTTGGCATGGGTGTGATCAAAGGGCAACTTGAGATTAATACCAAAGACAACTTCAAAGGAGGTCTACTTGGTGGTGTCATGTATTGCTCGATTGTACGTGAATTCGACCACTAGTAAGCAAACTTCCCAATCAGCCAAGTTCTTGCCTATTATAGCTCGGAGCAGTGATCCTAAAGTACAATTAACCACCTCTATTTAGCCATCAGTTTGGGGGTAACAAGAAGTACTAAATAGTACTTTAGTTCCCATCCGACGCCATAAGGTCCTTCAAAAATGGCTCAAGAACTTCGAGTCTCTATCAAAAACTACACTCCTCGATACGCTGTATAACTGTACAATCTCCTACAAGAAAAGATAAGCAATAGTTGAAGCATCATTAGTCTTGGAATAGGGCACAAAGTGTGCCATCGTGTTGAACCTATCTACGATAACCATTACAGAATTTTTGCCTCGGGCAATTCGTGATAATCCGAAAATAAAGTTCATGTTCAATTCGATCTATAGCTTCATCGAAATATGCAATGGCATTACTTTCCCTTTTTTCGGCTTAGCACTTAGCCCTTTTGCACAAGGCACAACTTTCAACAACTTGGTACACATCTTGCCTCATTCTTGGCCAAAAAAATCAACCACTTAGCAACTCATATGTTGTTTTCTCCCTAAAATGTCTAAATTGTCCTCTACTGTAGGCTTCCTTAATCAATAGCTCCCGTAATGAACAAGTCAACACACATAATCTTCCCCCTCGAAACAAGTAGCCATCTTCCACATGGTATTTGTCTACTATTCTTCCATTGACACATCGTGTAAATACAGGTCTAAAATGTAAATCCCCAAAGTACTACTCTTTGATACTTTCAAACCTAAATAATATGATCTGTAGTTCACACAGGAGTGTATGTCTTCTTAAAAGAGTATTTACAACTACATTGCTCTTTCCTTATTTATATTTTATTACAAAATTGAATCCTTCAAGGAATTCAACCCATCTCACCTACTATTTTGACAACTTAGTTTGACTTCAGAGGTACCTCAAGGACTCATGGTCAATATAGATGACAAACTCCATCAGCAATAGATAATGCTGCCATACTTGTAGTACTTAGATCAATGCCAAGAGTTCTTTAGAATACATAGAGTAGTTTAGCTGAGGTCCTCTAAGCTTCTCATTATGGAAGGCAATTGGTCAACCTTCCTGCATTAAGATAGCACCTATCTCAATGCCTGATATATTACACTCTAGCTCAAAAATTTTCTCGAAGTCAGGTACTAGGGCGAAGGTTAATCATTCCTTTATCTCAACAAAACTCCTCTCCTCCCTTTCTCCCCATCGAAAATCGGTGTTCTTCTTTATTAGCTCAATAAGTGGTGTGGTGAGTGTACTAAAATTCCTGATGAATCTTCTATAGAATGAAGCCAATCAATGGAAACTTCTTACGTTGGCATAAGTAGTAGGATTCAGCCACTCAATGATTGCTTGGATCTTCTTGTTATCTACTTGCAAACCCACTCTACTTATTACGTAGCCTAAGAATATTACTTGCTCCTAGCAAAAGCAACACTTCTTGAGATTACCAAATAATCTCTCCATACGAAGGACATTCAATACGGCTTGGAGATGTTCACAATGACTCGGCATGTCAGCATTGCAAACTAGGATTTCGTCAAAGTACACCACAACACTCTTCCCTATTAGATGTCTCAGCACATGGTTCATCAGTCTCATGAAAGTGTTCGAGGCATTCAACAAGCCAAAGGGCATGACCATGCATTCATAAAGTCCATGTCGAGTCCTGAACACAATTTTCCACTCATCTCCTGACCTTGTGAAGATTTGATGGTAACCCGACTTTAGATCAATCTTGTTGAAGACCTTAGCTACACTCGACTCATCCAGCATATCTTCCAATCTTGGAATAAGATACCTGTACTTGATTGTAACCTTGTTCACGACTCAGCTATCTATATACATCCGCTAGGTTCTATCCTTTTTCAGCACTAAAAGCGCTAGCACAACATAAGGCTAAGACTTTCTTTAACATATCCTCTCTCTAGTAACTCATTAACTCAATGTTGGAGCTTAGAAACCTATTTGAAACTCATTCAATAGGCAGGCTTATTCAATAGGGTAACGCTAGGCATTAAGTCAATGCAATATTCTATGCCTCGTAGTGGAGGTAACCCCTCGAGCAACCCTTCTAGGAACAGATTGTCAAATTCGTCCAGCAATGCTATCACTCCCTAGGGTAGTTCACCCCGCTCCTTCATCTCTAATAGACGCTTAACCAACATAAGGGTTGACTTGTTAGCATTGATAGCCTCTTATAGCTCATCTCTACTCATCATTAGAATCCTCTTCAATCCGTAAGCAAGTTTTGTCTGTAATTTATTAACTTCTCTTGATGGCATCAAGTTCAATGTAATCTTTTGACCATCCTTTTCAAACACATACGTATTCTTATATCCATCATGGATAACTCTTCTGTCAAACAGCCATGGTCAGCCAAGCAAAATGTGTGAGGCATACATAGGTAGCACATTGTAGAGAATCTCATCACAATAGTTTCCAATTGCGACAAGTAAAGTTGTGATCGATAGTAGTTTCCAGCCAATGCAACTTGTACGGCATTCGGTTCAATATAATCTTTCAACCATCCTTTTCAAACACATATGTATTCTTATATCTATCATAGATAACTCTTCTGTCAAATAGCCATGGTTAGCTAAGCATTACATGAGAAGCATACATAGGCAACACAGAGAATCTCATCGCAGTAGCTTTGTCTACTTATTCGCACATTGCAACTTCAACTTCAACTATGCTTACTCAACATTATTAACTTCTCTCGACGGTATTGGGTTCAATGTCCAAGTGTATTAATGTTTAATCTACTACTTACAACTACAAGTATAAGGGGTATTTATACCCGAGATTTTAGGGCAACAAGCCTAAAAAGAAAAAGACAAAAAGGTATTACCCTAAAGAAGTAATGTATAAGAATACAAAAGGATAAAAATTAATATTCAAGAAAAGTAATTATTAGTATAACGGATTCTACACGTGGTCCTGTACACATAGTAGTGATACATTGGTGAGATCGTTGGAGGATGCAAATAAAAGTTTACAGTCAGGTTGCTTATCTAAGCAAGGGTGGGTAAGGATCAGTCCAGTCTCTCTCTCTCTCTACACTACTCGACAAGGGAGATGCCGAGTAATTGGTCAACTTAGGCCCAAGTGAGTAATCGTGGAAGGTTTGGCTATTCTCTTGGTAGTCTACAACTCAACAAACTTTAGAGAGTTAGGTAATCATTCGGTTTGGCATACAAAGTGACTCGACAAAGAAGTACTCAACTTCGATAAGAGTCGGCTAGAGTAAAAGAATCCACCTTGCCAGACCTTCTAGTCCTCGAGCTTGGCTATAGGTTAAAGGCCTAGTAGCTTGATTCCTATTATTCCCCATATGCTAAGAGACTACAAGAATGAAGTTATAGATTCTATGTTGAGGGACAACGAAGTAAATCTTAGATAGTTGAAATTTCATTTGGAACAACCTCAAAACTGTATGACATAGCAAGCTAATAGGAACAAAACAGACAAAGAATTCTAGATCGAGGACCTAGTTTGTGTTAAATCATAAGCTTATTGATAACATGGATTAAAGGATCACCGCAATAATAACATTGACCTAAGGTTTTATAGAACTTATCATGTTGTTGACAAGATTGAAAGGGTCGCATACTGATTGGGGAAAATTCTTCAAATGCAAAGAAATTAAGAGTCAAATGTAACTTAGCTTGGGGAATAAATATTTTTATATTTTTCATTAGTTTTATGTAGGTTCCTAATCTCATACATCGGAAATCCAATACAATGTAACAACCATATCTATAATATTCCCCATTATAACAAACTTGCCAACTTAACATAAGAAGTTCCTAGTATTAAAATACTAATGTTACGTAACTATTAGATAATAAATTCTAAATGTGATAATTTGTGTAATTTATTGGGCCAAAGATCAAGCCTTAGATCTAAGCCCATGTGTCACCATTTCACTTTGGCCTACTTCATCATTTACTTTGGTGATCAACATGTTACTTGTCATATTCTCCACTTTAGTTTCAAAACTCAAGTCTTTGTCTTCCTTAACACCCTTTCCAACAAAACCTAATGCCATAACATCACCTTCCTCCATCAAAACCCTTGACCCCAAGGGTATGTTCAAAAATTACAGCAACTAATTAGAGAAAATTCCCATGGTATATGGGACAAAATCTAGGTCTTTTACCTAGTTCATTAGCCCAATTTTTTATTTAGTCATCAAATAAAGTTACAAACCAAATATGGAATAAAATTTTTTATCTAGTTTAATGCCAAAAAAATTAAAAAGAGTTGAATTAGTAAGGATTGGCCTTAGTATGACAAAAGAGCAAGGTGCTTTCAAGCTTGATTTTTCTTTCTTTCTTTTTTTAATGGCTATTTGCTAGACCCACTTAAGGATATGGTGGGTCTAATGGAATGGTTGGCACTTAAGCCTTGAACCGACCAATCCTTGCATAGGTCACAAACTGCAATTACAAGCCAAATGCAAATAAGTAACTTAGCAGTGCAATTCATAGGTAGGGCATAAATTTAACCCAAAGTTGCCATGTCTATTAGAAACCATGTATTTACTAGCATAAGCAATTGAGTTGATTTTATCAACCCCATATGACAAAATAACATCTATTTGGTGCTTTTTGAGTTTTCTACAACTAAAAAAAAAAACTAGCATAATCTTTTTCTTTCATAATCAATTAACATCAATTTAAAATGTACTAAAAATGCGTTTCAGAATGTTGCATACATTGTTAACTAAAATCTTTTTCCTATGTTGTCCTTTGCTCTTTTAAAAGCATTGCATATTTTTATAATGGTGATGGCAGCCATCATGAAACCTCCGGAGCTTATTTCGCTACTTTTTCTCATTATTGTTTCTTAAATGAAAGGAATAAAGAGCTTCCTTATAGATATTTCTTTTCATAATTGCAAATATACCTGATAATGTGAAGATACGAGCAAGAGTGCATAGAAAATTGATCTTATGATCAGTTCAACTAACCTCCATTAATGTGAATATCTTCAATTTTGTATTAGCTTACATTAGTATTATTTATTTTGTACAACTAGCTTAGTTATAGCAATTAGGATCAGTTAGTTCTCTAACTCACTAGTATAAATACTTATACTCATAAATAGAATAGAATAATAAGATACCACCTCATAATTTGTTTTTCTCATCATATACTTTATGTAGTAGAAGCTTCAATAGTTTAATTAATAGTATCAATGGCAACCATAGTTCTTGTGTAAGACTCATATAAGACTTGAAATTCACATGGTATCAAAGTTGTATAGGTACTTAATTCGACAACTTCTTTGGTGATTACTTAAATAAATTCAGAAGATGAATAATCAGATTCTTGTGGCTAATAACCTTTTGATAATCCCTCTATGGTCATCCAAAACATAATCTTAAATCGATCTAACTATCTTTCATGGAGTAAATCTATTAAGATTGGATTAAGAGCAAAATTAAAGCTAGGTTTTATAGAAGGAACAGTTATAAAACTTAATAAAGATTCTCCTCAATTTGTTAGATGGTTAAGATGTGATTTCATGATTCATAGCTAGAATCTAGACTCAATGATGAGTGAAATGTCTCATAAGTTTTCGTTTGCTCAATCTGCATTTGATTTATAGAAAGAAGTGAGAGATTAATACAACAATCTAATGGACCCTTAATTTTTCAAATTCAACATGAAATGGGTAATCTTCAATAAGGAAATGCTTAAAGTATTGGGATGAGCTACAATCAATGAATGCAATTCCTAATTGTTCTTGTAGTTTATGTACTTGTAATCTGTAAAGCAAACTAGTTCAATTTGAGACAAGAACTAAGTTGATACGATTCTTAATGGGATTCGGAGATTCATGTAAAAGTGTGTGCAATCATATATTGTCCATGGATCCCCTTCTTTTAGTTAGCAAGGCGTTCTACTTAGTTTCACGAATTGAAAAACAAAGGCAAATTGCATCTGTTAATTCAAGAGTTTCATAAATGTTAGCCTTTTATGCTATAAAGGGCAGTAATTCCAAGAATGTTAGTGATAAGAGGAAGCTAAAGTCTGGTGGAAATAAATTGATTTGCAAACACTGCAAGAGTGAAGACTACACAACTAATCAATGTTTCTAAACCCTAATTAGTACAAAAGGAAAAGGAATGTGAAGAATAGGGATGTAACCTTTGCAGATAAAACTATTTATTATTTTGATACTCCATTTAATCATTTTTCAGATGAAACAGGTAAAATTTCAAAAAATGCATCAGCAGTTAATCTTGAGATGGTACAAGTTGTTTGCCAAGACTTGTTTAAAACGATGAAAGGCAAATCTAAGGGAGAAGCAGCTAATGCAACTGGAGTAGCCAACATGGTCCAATTTGTAGGTAATCATCATGTTTCTTGCTTTAGTGTCTCAAGTAGGATAAGTTTTTGGATAGTTGATACAGGTGCAAGAGATCACATGACATCTTTTGTTTCTCTCCAACATGATAAACATGTTCTTAAAAAACCCATTCCTATAAAATAACTTAATGGAACTATCAAATATGTTGATACATTAGGATTAGTCAAAATCAGCCTAACCTTAATTCTTTATAATGTTTTTCTTGTACTCACTTTCACCCATAATTTGTTATCTATCAAAAACCTATTGAGTGACCAAAAATTTACTAATACCTTTTTTGCTTTTCATTACTATTCAAGACTAAATCACTAATGCTATTGTAGCTACAACTTAAGCTTATCAAGGGTTGTATTTGTTATGGTTTGGAGCCATGAGCAGTTCTTTTGTTTTAGATGATAAGAATAAAGTTGTATCTTTTGTAAATGTCTGTAATAAGCAGAAATCCTTGTATATGATTCATGTAAGGCTTGGTTAAATGTCTTTGTCAAAAACAAAACACCTATCCATTTGTAAAGATCTTGACTTTACTAAATTTTTTTGTGAAATTTGTTATAAAGCCAAGCTTCATAGGCAGTCTTTCCATTATAGCAATATACAGTCACCATTTTCTTTTCATCTTTTACATATGGATCTTTAGGGACCAAATCATGTTACTTCTATTAGTGGTGCTAAGTTTTTCTTGACAATTTTAGATGACTTTAGTTGTTGTGCATGGACTTATATGCCAAGTCAAAAGCTTCAAGTACCTTCAATCCTTGCTTAATTCTATAAATTTGTTCAAAATCATTTCTCTATTGCTCCTAAATTTATTAGAATTGATAATGGATCAAAGTTCATATGAGGTCAATGCAAATCCTTATTTGATAGCCTTGGAATTGGTCATCAAAGTACCCTAACATACACTCTACAACAAAAACAAATCTACTAAAAGAGAACATCGTCATTTTCTTGAAATTTCAAGAGCCTTACGTTTGTAAGCCAATTTACCTAAACATATTTAGAGTGAATGCATTTTAACAACCACTCACCTCATTAATAAAATGGCATGCTCAAAACTAAATGGAAAATCTCCTTACTAAATGCTTTTTTGCAAAGAGCCAAATTATACACAATTGAAACCAATCAGATGTCTTTACTTTACAATGCACCATTCATCCTATCATGATATATTTGAACCAAAAGGCATCAAATGTATATTTCTTGGCTATCTTCAAGGGAAAACAGGGTATAGACTTTTCAATTGTTGGGATTTAGGGATCCAAAAAACAGGTTTTACAGTGGAATTTTTTCTTTTTAGAAACAAAATTGAATCCCTAAAACACCAATAGATCCATGCGGTAAATTAAATTGATATGAGTGAAAATCTTTTACCTTATGCAAATCTAAGTCATGTTGGTGATGTGAACCTATAGGCACTACAATCTCACAAGCCCCCTCTATGATTTCCACACTCAAACAAACACACTAAAAGAGACTACAATGTATGCTAGCACTAAAATTGAATACAGGAAATCTCTCACAATTTCTCACATTTTCACTCTCTATTTTAGTCTATAGAGTTTCTCTACAGGTCTAATGTTAACGATATAACATCAATGCATAACCCTAATAGAGAGCTATCTATATCTATATATAGACAAGCAAAAATATCTTCTAAAAGATATTATGAGACTTGGAGAGATATTAAAGGATCTTAATAATATTTTATAAAATACTTTATTTATTATTTTTCACCAAAAATAATAAACATAACTATTTATCATTCTTAAATCATAAAGAATAATAAATATTTCAATACATCCTACTAGGTTTAATTAAAATAAACCCATGGCCTATTTTGTTCATTCTTTATGTGCGACCCTATAGGTTCACTTAACATTGGTAGTAGGCCTAGCATTATGTTCACAATTTTGCTAGTTTTGATACACTTGCCTTATTAAAGGATCATAATAATACTTCTATACCTTATCTACTTTTTTATTCTAATTCCTTTACCAATTATCCACCTAATCACATTGTATCATTTGCTAATGTATTGACCATTTGAGAGCCTACTTCTTATCTTGAGGCATCTCAAAGCAAGGACCGAATGGCTACCATGTAAGCTAAACCTGATACATTGGAGTATAATGATACTTAGGAGCTTACATATTTACTAATGGAAAGAAGGCAATAGGCTTTAAATGGGTTTATAAAGTCAAATATAAACCCAATGGGGAAGTAGAGCGATACAAGGCAGGGCTAGGGGTCATTACTCGAATTAAGGGAGAATATTATCATGATACTTTTTCTCCTATGACTAAACTTGAAACTGTACATATTCTTCATGCTGTAGCGACAACCTATCATTGGCTAATTCATCAAGTTGATATCAATAATGCCTTTTTGTATTGGTTCCTAGATGAAGAAATCTATATGTCTCCACCTGAAGGATATAGCAAAGCCTTGCCCAATTAAGTTTATAAGCTTAAGCGATCTCCATATAGTTTAAAGTAGGCCTCAAGATAATAGAATATTGAAATTTCTTAATTTATTGTTAAGCAAGGGCTTCTTCAATCCAAGACTGATTATTTACTCTTTACACGCTACACTGCTGATTATTTTACTATTGCTTTGTTATATGTTGATGATCTACTTATCATAGGTACTATTGAATCTGATATTGTTGCACTTAAGACAACATTGGATCATGCTTTTTCAATGAAGCATCTTAGGCATGCTCGATTTTTTCGACGTCTTAAAATCTATCGCACATCCTCTAGTATTTGGTGAATCAACGAAAACTTATTCTTGATGTTCTTATTGATGCTAGGTTAATAACTTCCAAACTTACTAAATTTCCTCTTCCTACATATCTTTAGTTTACACACTTTGATGGTATACTTCTTACCGATCCTTCTTTTTATAGGTGAATTATTGGCAAGCTTGTGTACATTACCTTAATAAGACGTAATATATCATATGTGGTTCACAAGTTAAAGTTTCTATCTTGTCTGTATAAACCACATCTTGATGCTGCATTTCATAACACATCTGAAAGGCACTTCTCTCTTGGTTATTTTATCCTAGTAACAATTCACTCAATCTTCTTACATATTCAAATTCTAACTAAGGTTCCAAATTACCTTATTGTAAGTCAATCAATGGTTACAATATTCTCCTTGGCAATGCCTTGGTTTCTTGGAAAAGCAAGAAATACAACACAATTTCTACTTCTACGACGAAAGTCGAATGTAGGAGCATGGCATATGCTGCTAAAGAAATTCTCTAGATTTCTTATATTCTTTGTGACTTAGGTGTACCACTTTCACTTCTTGTTTCACTTTGCACAAACAATAGCTCTACCCAACTCATTACTAATAATCATTGCCTTCTTAGACAAACTAGCACATAGATATTGACATACTCGAGATCAAGTGATGAATGGTTTTTTTAAGATTCTTCATGTGCCTTCAAAGCTTTAGTTAGCTAGCATGCTTACTAAGTCTCTTGGTTTTGCATCTTTGTCTTTCATTTATACCAAGTTAGAGCTTCATGAAGCTCCAACTTAAGAGGGGATGTGAATATATTCATTTTTTCATTAACTTGTATTAGCATTATTATTTTGTAAAGCTATCTTAGTCATATTAGTTTCGATTAGTTAATTCTCTAATTCACTAATATAAATACTTGTAAACAGATCAAAATAACAAGATACCACCTCATAATTCATTTTACTCTTCATACACTTCACATAGAAAAAGCTTCAACAGTTTAACTAATAGTATCAATGGCTATCATGGTTCTTGTGCAAGAAATAAAATTTACAATTAAAGAAGTAGAAAGATCTTTAAAGAAGATAGCCAAGAAAATGAAATGTGAATCTATTAGAAAGTCACTATGTTACAAAACTATTCTAAGTATTTATACTGCTCTATGACTACATTAACTAACTCTCCTAACTCTTGAGCTTTGTTACAAAATACAATACAATTGCATGCCACGTTAGAACCTATACTCCTATATGTACTATACTAACGTGTAATTTGCTAATAATAAATATGTAATAACTTCACACGGAGATTATTGATTAGGTGCAAATAGATCTTCAACTATGTAAGGAAAGTACATTTTTATCATTTACATTTACATGCTTCTCTATTTAAATCCTCAACCTTTTTTCTCCCTTCTAACTAAATCTCAATATTTTTAAACTTTACGAAAATAGGATTTTCATCAAATTTATTAATTTTTTTCCCATCCATAACATGTATTGACTTTAAAATACTCCACAATAATTAATTAAATAAATGATATATATGTATCTAAATTAAAATAAGTTAAAAAAAATTTAAATAATTGAAAGCAGCTTAAGGGGCTAAAAAAGATTTGTGTATACTCTAGCCATCTTTGCAAATTAATATAAGCCTAAGATGGATAGAAATTTTAACATATTTTACGAAAGTCCTAATTTATAATGTTTTGAAAATATTAAGGACTTGAATAGAAGCAAAAAGAAAAAAAAGCTTACAACTTAAATAGAAAAATAAGTAAATGTTAAAGACTAAAAGTGTGCTTTTTCCCTTTCAAATACTCCAAACTATTAAAACCATGTAAATAACTCCTAGATCATTATTAAAACCCCAAGAGCATCACTAAAAGGATTATAAATAATAATTGTTAACAACGATTTAGGTTATATTAATATATATATATATATGCATTTAAAAATTATGTGAATATATAAGTTCATTATGAGATTTAGTAATTTATCTATACATAATCAATCATGTTTGCATTGAAGCTTCACTTAGTACATAATATAAGTTCAATGAAATTGACTATATCATACAAATTATTGCTTAACTTAAAAGCTTTGTTTTGAATGTTGATCAACTATATAGCAATAATAAACAAAATAGGAGTGGAAAGGAGAGGAAGAAAGGTTGCAATAGCAACAAGGAATTCTAGAATCTTAGGTAGGCAAGAGATAAGTCGAAAAAGTGATCAAAAAATAATGCATGGGACAAAATTGGAAAATAAGGAAAACCACATGGTAAAAGGGGGTGACATAGAAGTTGAGTTGGAAACCACAAAGAAAAATGAGAAGAAATTAATAGAACAAGAAAGTTGTGGTGAATGGACAGTGGTTTAGAGGAGAAGAGTAGCAAAAAAAAAAAAAAGACAAACTTAAGATAATCGCATGCAATATGGGTAGAGTGATTATAGTTACAAGCCATCAAAAACATATGTTAGTAATAAGGGTATAGGGAAAAAAGGATAGATGGCAAAAAGCCAAAGGCAAGTACAAAAGTGAGAGAGAAAAAATAGCAATGAAATAAGCCTGTAGTGCCTCTAAAACAAGTTATTGATAGCAAAGCTAGTACTACAGTATCAAATCAAGTAAATCCTACAAAGATTAAAGAAAAAATGGTTGAAGTAGCTAAGTTAAGTAAATTAAGTTTGGATATAACTTTTAAAGTTGGACTAAAGCCAACTTAAGAGGAAATAAAAATAAGGAAAAGGCTTACAAACATTAAGAACTTGGCTAGAAAGCAAGCAAAAAATGGCAAGGAAGATGGTATTGATGCTCACAATCAAAATCTTACATCAGGACTCTAAGATGCCTTAGATTGACAAAAGCTTCAAGTTGATGCATCAAGCACTCAACCATCAAGTGGAATGAATTTTCATCCACATAAAGAATGAAAAGATACTTCCAAGAGAGCTGCAATGCCATCATCGGGTCCTAATGATAAGGCCAACAATATCAAAGATGGACAGGTCGATGAAGCTGACAAGAGTAGGAAAAATAGTGTAAATGAGAAGGGAGTACATTTAAGTGATAGCGGTGGCCACAATGTTGGAAGATGTCCACCTATTCAAGCTAATGAAACAATAAGAGCATATACTTAGAATAATTGTCAACAAAATATTTCGAACGACATATTCAATGATTTCAGAATATACACTACCAATAGTTTAAGTGCTAAAGAAGATTGTTCTTCTATTGCTCACCAATGTGCAGGAAACTCTAGCACTAGTGAATAATGAAGAAACACCTAGTAACTTCTACCTGGACATACAAGCTCCAATGGTAGAAACAAATGAGATTATTTGTTATAATTATGTGGCAGCTAAGGATGCTGTGCCAGGTCACCCTGCAATGCCTAAGCCTATAAGGATAGATTTTCTTTTGTTCCTTTTAGTTCACTTCATTGTGGTGCCTCTCCATGTATCCAACCCCAAAGACACATCAATGAGTGGCTACGGAAGATGAAGTCTAGAGTAAAATGGATAACAGATGGTGAAAACAATACAGCATATTATCATGACATTGTGCAAAATAGAAGGGTAAGAAATGATGTACTAGGGTCTAGGCATACAAAATGAGCTACTGGTCATTTAATGATTATTATAAGAAATTATATATGTCGAGCCCTATTTCAATTTCCTTAATTTAACTTATATTAAGCCCGGCTCACTTCATATAAATTACTCGACATTAAACTTAAGGTAATACTTTTCTAAAAAAAATTGGAGTCGCCAACCGATTCAATCGGTAAAAAAAAAATAGAATTAAGGTTTCTAAGTAGGAAAACCCAAATTTGACCATTAGTTTGTGAATATTCTAAAAATCAATTTTTTAGAAAAATCGAACCAGAAAAACCAGGTTCGTAGGCTAACCTATTAAGACTAAGTCACGATGTGAAAATTAAAAGAAATTCGATGGGCTTTTTTTTTTGTAATTTTTATAAAAATGTTAAAATGCAATTAAATAAGCAAAAGTAACTAAAAATGATTTTTTTTAATTTTTATTACGAATTTCTAAAAAAGGAAAAAAAATTATTTTTTTAACAATTGCCTCGAAAATGCCTACGTACTCGCTAATCAGAATTAAACCGGTCGTAATTCTTTTTATAAGATTTTTAGTAGGTGGTTTATTTTTATTTTTTAAAACCAAGCCAGGTTTACATTTTTATCAATTTATTATTTTAAAGGAAAATCCTAGAAAATCTAATTTTCCTAAATTAAACAAAAAAAAAACTAACTATCTTTCCTTAAAATAAAAACTCAATTAAAATTTTTATTTTTCCAAAAAAACCCTAAATGTCAAAAATATATTTTATTAAAAAATGATTTTTCAAAAAAAAAACCTAATTTAACTAAATATTTGCAAGATAATAATTAATTAAAAAACTACACTTAAAAAGAAAAAATGAATTAATAAAAAAATAATAAAATGAATAAATATATAACATAACTAATTAATAAATGAAGAAAATAATATATAAAAAAAAAACTCAAAAAAAATTTTTTTACCTAGGTCGGGTTGGCTAGCGTTGGGTGGTGCTAGGCGTGCTTGAGCGATACTGTGGACAAGCACGGGCAATGACTCAGGCAACCATGGGCGAGCGCCTAGGCATACAGATGGACGAGCATCTGAGCATATTGATGGGCAAGAGGTAGGTAAGCGTACGAGGGAGGATAGGCAACAGTGTACGAGCGAAGCTAAGCGATAGTTATGGGCGATGCTATGTAGTGTTCTAGGCGGTCCTAGGTGTTACGATGGGCGATGCTAGGCAACGACCTAGGCAGTGTTCTAGGCAATCCTGGGCAACGCGATAAGCAATGCTGGACAACGGCCTAAGCGGCGAACTGGATGGTGGTTGCGAGCGAGGCTAGGCTTTGGATGGTAGTGTGTGTTTAGGCAGTAGCAAAGCGTGTAGTGGTTATAAGGGGATGTGTGGTGGTGGAGCGTAAAGGAATATGTGGTGGCATATGTGGTGTGAAGTGTTATTGTCATGTGTATGTGATTAAAAAGAAAAAGTCCACCTGACTCCTTAACCAACATGCTATTTATAAATTCTAAAATCGAATCTTTCGTATCAAATATATAAAAGATTTGTTTGCAATTTAACCTAGATTCATCCTAACTTTTAAAAACCTTAGCTAGTTTGGGCCTTTCTTTTAAGGCTCAACTTGATCCAATTTAACCCAATAATTTAACAAATCTTGATTTTTAGCCCCTAAATTGGTCTGGCCCAAAACTAATGGATTCAGCCCAACTTGAAACAACTTGACTCCTAACTTGATTTTCTTTTTCTTTTTCTTTTTTATTTTAATTTTCGTTTTTTTTTTTTATTTACCTAGCTCAATTAATAAAAATAATTTAGCAAAAATGAGGTGTCCACAACTACTCCTCTTTATAGTGAAGTTCGGTTAGAACTTTGCTATAAAGATAAAAAAGATACCCATTTTTGTCAAACTCACTTTTGAATTGACCAACTAAGTTATGTTTTATTTTGACTAACTTGAAAGGTTGATGTAAAGAATGAGTTGCCCATCTTGAAAGGACGGGGAAAATGAATGCCTATCTCGAAAGATCAAAGCAAAAGGTTAAGAACTTATCTTGAAAGGATAGGGCAAAGACTTTAAGAGGGCTTATCTTGGAAAGATAAGGCTTAATGGTGTCAATCTTGAAAGAACAGGGCTTAATGGTGTCTATCATGGAAGGATAGAGCAAAAATTTCAAGGGGGGCCTATCTTAGAAGAATAGGGCTTAATGGTGTCTATCTTGGAAGGATAGAGCAAAAATTTCAAGGGGAGCCTATCTTGGAAGAATAGGGCTTAATGGGGTCTATCTTGGAAGGATAGAGTAAAAATTTCAAGGCAAGGAAGGGGGGGATGGGGGGGCCCATCTTAGAAGGATAGGGTAAGAACCATTAGAGGTAAAATTAACTCGTTTTGATGGATAATCTGAAAAGGATAGATCTCTCCGAGATTTCTTTTGGTTTGTGATCTAAGGAGGATAGATCCCTTCAGGATTTGTTTTAGTTTGTCTGAAAAGGATAGATCTTTTTAAGATCGATTTTCAAAACTAGCTTAATTCTTCTAAAGATTTCTTTTCAAAGACTTTTAAGATTGTTTTTCTTAGGACTGAAGTATTTCTCATATAGCAACTAATTGACATGCTTATACTGACTTCCGATATTCACTTATTCAATCAACAGAATTTCATCAAAAGACTGTGATTGCTTCTACTTTCCTTTTTTTTTCTTTTTTTTTTCTCTTTTCTTCTTTTTGTTTCCCTTTTTTTTTTTTTTGAAATTCCTCAATCTTTCAAGTTTTGTAACTGTACCATGCTCACGCCTTAAATTTGCTTTTCTCAATACCAAGTTTCAATTTCCACTCCCCATGGCTTCTAGACAATAAATCTCTTTTCGAATGAACAAGATTAAATTATTAAGAACATTCAATTTCAATTCTTTTGGTGATTCAAACTCAATGGTAAGTATTTGATATTTAAGTGTATGAGGCTAAGAAACAAGGCTTATTGGTGGAGTGTTTGTTGGTTAATGACCACCCGAATTCAAAAATATTCATGAATATCAACTTTACTTGTAAATGATGAAAGATTAACTACAAACTATTCAAGAAAAATTGAAATCTTTGTTAAATCTCTATTTTCATGAATAATATAACTTGATTGCATTTGAATTCACTGGTCCTCATAATTCCAGGCCATCTATCTCTGTCAACACTAATGCACCTCCTGATAATACCCTTTTTACTACATAAGGGCCTTCATAATTCGGAGCGAACTTACCCTTAGGGTTTTTTGCGTTTGGTAACACTTTCTTCAACACTAAGTCTCTTTCTTTAAAGTACCTCAAGCATACTTTCTTGTTAAATGCTCAAATCATTTGCTATTGGTAGCAATGACCATAACATATTGCTACAAGTCTTTGCTCATCTAGGAAATTCAAATGCTTTATTTTCTTCTCCACCCACTTTACTTCATCGAGCTAAGTTGCTACCAATACTCTGAAAGAAGTTATTTCTATTTCCACTGGTAGTATTGCTTCAATTCCATACACTAATGAATATGGAGTTGCACCAATAGAAGTTCTAACTAAAGTTTTATAGGCCATGAGAGCAAAGGGAAGTATCTCATGCCAATCTTTATATGTGATCGCCATCTTCTCAATGATTCTTTTGATGTTCTTATTTGTAGCTTCAACGGCTCCATTTATTTGAGGTCGATATGGAGTTGAGTTTCTGTGATTGATCTTGAACTGGCGACATACTTCATCCATTAACTTGCTATTCAAATTCATCCCATTGTCTATAATAATAGACTCGAGCACACCATATCTTGTAATAATGACTCTTTTTAAGAATTTGACCACTACCGCTTTGGTTACTGTAACATATGACGCTGCTTCTACCCACTTGGTAAAATAGTCAATCGTGACTAAAATCAATCTATGCCCGTTTGAAACCATTGGTGAAATTGGTCTGCTCATATCAATTCCCCACATCCAAAAAGGCCAAGGAGCTAACAACACATGTAATTCATAGGGAGAAGCATTAATTTTATTAGCGTATACCTGGCATAGGTGACAATGCCTTACGTACTTGATGCAATCCGATTCCATCGCCATCCAAAAATACCCCATTCTCATGATCTTTTTAGCTAACATGTAACCATTCATGTAAGGACCACAAACTCCTTCATGTACCTCTTTCATTAATTTCTCAGCTTCTTCTTCATCTACAAACCTTAGCAGTATTTCATCTAGTGATCCCTTACATAATGTGGCTGCACTTAACAAGAAATGAGTAGCCAACCTTTTTAAAGTCCTTCTGTCTTTTCGATCAACATCTTAAGGAAATTCTCCAGTTTGAAGTAACTTCTTGATATTATGATACCAAGGTTCTTTTGTTCCCTTCCCTTCAACTACAGGGCAAAAAGCCAATCTTTCTTCCACATCAATCTTCAAGGGTTGAATTTCTATTCCATCCATAACTTTTACCATTGACACTAATGTAGCCAATGCGTGGGCAAACTAATTATGGGTCCTTAGAATGTAAGTGAATGAAATCTCTTGGAATTTTTCAACTAGCTTGCTTAAATGTTCGTGATAAGGTATCAATTTCTCGTCCTTTATCTTATATTCTCCTAAGATCTGAAGAATTATAAGGAAAGAATCTCCATACACTTCTAATTCTTATATTCCCATATCTAACGCCATTTTAAGCCCTAAAATGCAAGCTTCATATTCTGCTATGTTATTGGTATATGGGAATGTTAATCTTGCTGCTATAGAAAAATAGTTATCCTTAGGTGATACCAATACTGCTCCTATCCCACATCCAAACACGTTAGCTAGTTCATCAAAATACATTTTCCATCCCAACTTCTCGCCACTCAATTCATTTGCCACCATCACATTTTCATCAAGAAATTATGCTTCTGAACCCATGTCTTCATCTTCTAATGGGTATTTTGCCAATTGATCAGCCACTGCTTGCCCCTTGACTGAACTTTAACTTGTGTACTTGATATCAAACTCAAAGAGTAGCATCTACCACTTTGATATTCTCCTAATCAACACTGGCTTCTCCGATAAATACCTCAACAGGTCATGTTTTGTCAACAACTCTATCGAGTAATAGAGAGTATACTGCCTGAGTCTATGCATTATCTATAATAAGGCGCAATACGTTCTTTCCACTTTTGAGTACTTTTGCTCACCTTCCATGAATTTCTTGCTCAAATAATATATAGGATGCTCTTTTCTTCCCGTTTTGTCTTTCTACCCTAGCATGCATCCCATCAATTCAGGTAGAATCGTTAAATAAAGGATCAACAGCTATCCTAGTACGGGAGTAACCAGTACAGGAGGATTCATGTGATATTCTTTGATTTTAGCAAATGCATGCCCACATTCTTCATCCCACTCTATCGTAGCATTCTTTCTCAATAGCTTAAACAACAGCTTGCATTTATCAATTAACTGTAATACAAACTAAGTGATGTAATTCAATCTTCCTAGCAATCCCCTAACTTCTTTGACAATCTTAGGCATAAGCATGCTTACAATTACCTTGACTTTATCTAAGTATACTTTGATTCCTCTTCTACTAACTACGAAACCTAACAATTTGCCCAAAGTTACTCCAAAAGTATATTTTTCAGGATTCGGCTTCAGTTGAAACTTCCTCAATCACTTAAATAGTTTGCAAAAAATATCCACATGGTTTTCATTTTCTTTGGATTTAGTGATCATATCATCTACATAAACTTTGATTTCATGATGCATCATATCATCGAACAAGGCAACCATGGTACACTAGTAAGTTGCCTTAGTGTTTTTCAACCCAAACAACATCACACGATAACAAAATGTTCCCCAAGTGGTAACAAACGTTGTTTTAATTTTATCTTCTTCCACCATTTTAATTTGATTATACCCTAAGAAACCATCCATGAACAAGAAAAGATGATTCCTGACTATATTATCCACTAATACATCAATATGTAGCAAAGGAAAATTATCCTTTGGTGTCACCTAGTTTAAATCATGGAAATCTACATAGACCCTAACTTTCCCATTTTTCTTCAATATTAGCATCACATTGGCTACCCATTTAAGGTAACTTGATACTTCTATGAATTTGACTTCTAACAACTTCTTAACTTCTTCTTTAATTTTGAGGAGTATATCTGGCCTAAACTGTCTAAGATTTTGTCTTTTTGGTTTAATTTCTTTCCTGGTTAGCAACTTGTGAACCACAATAGACAAGTCTAAACTGGGCATATCTTCATAAGACTAAGTGAATATGTCCAAGTATTTAGATAACAATTATGACAACTCCTACTTCTGATTGTCTGTTAAATTACCACCAATTTTCAACTTTCATGTATTTTCCTCTGTTCCCAAGTTAATCACATCCATTAGTTCATCAATAATCACTCTACCATGTTTATGTCGACGCCAATTCTCCTGAATTTCATTTGGAGTCTCAATATCATCTCCGACGTCTAACCCAGCAGGGCTGAAAGTGATATTGGTACTTTCATCGTTTACATGCACGAGATATCCATTACATTCATCATTTTTATTGGATCTGAGAAGTAAAGGAAAAAGAAAAGGATAATGAATAAATAACAAGGAAGAATTGATAGAAAGAAAGAAACGAATTTTATTGGGTGAATTAATTCAAATTGTCTAACAAAAAAGACCTAACTAATCAGACTAGTTATTGAAATCGAATGCTCCTAATTAATCTAATTTTACGTTTCTAGAGAGACCTATTCATGGGAACGGAAAACCAGTTGCATAAAGAAACTAGTACGTTGACATCTTCTCTCTCATAAGGACCAATGTTGCATTGTTGAGTTAGGGCCTTAGATAAACCAGCTACTTTAAGTTCTAGAACATCAACTGGTGTTGGGAATGTTTGATGGATGTCTGGAAAATCCATGCAAGCATGATACAGCTGATCCCCTCTTTTGCTCTTGGTTTTAGCCTTCATTTCTTAAATCTCCTCTTCAATAGGCTTATATCCAAGCCCAAATGTTCTAATCTATTACTTAGGCTGTTTCAAATGACCCTATGCCTCCTATTTTGCTTCTTCGATCATACTAACTTCGTTGAATATCTATAACCCTAGCTCTTTCAATTCTTCATCCCCAACTTAGGGTATGTTCATTTCTTTGTAAATCTCATAATCCTATTCCCCAAGAGTAGTAACCAATTGTCCACCGGCTATAAACTTCGCTTTCTAATGTAGGCTGGATGAAATTGCTCTTGCTAAATGAATCTACGGTCTTCCTAGCAAAAGATTGAAAGTTCATGGGATGTCAAGAACTTGGAAAGGAATAGTAAACACCTATGGGCTAATTTCGACCTGTAACCTGATTTCTCCACTTATTTCCCGTTTTGATCGATCAAAAGCCTTTACTAAAATCAAGCTAGGCTTTATCTCATTCTCCTCTACATCTAATAGATTTAGCATCATCAATGGACACACGTTCAATGATGATCCATTATCTATCAGAACTCGGGTAACTACATTCCCTACAAACTTAACCACTATGAAGAAGGGCTTTATATGTCGGTCTCCTTCTTTACCTTGCTCGTCTGGCGAAAATGAGATATGATCAATCACAAATATCAAGTTTACTACTAGGCCTAACTTTTCCATAGAAATCACTTCAAGTACTTTGACCTCCTTCAGAATTTTAATCAGTGCCTCTCGATGAATATCTGATGACAATAGCAAACCCATTAAACAAATCTAGGCTAGTACATTTGCTAGTTGATCCATTATCTTGTATTTACTGGCCTTCACTGTCTTCTTGGCAACATTCTGATCTTTATCTTTCATATCTTCAAAGATTTTTCGAGAAGCCTCTTTTACTGTAGATTTCCTCTTAGCCTCCTCAGGTTGATCATAAACTCATCTCGAGCGAGTAAGCCCACCGACCATGGGTAATGAGGCCCTAGTCATTTGGTTCACCGCTTTGTAATCCAAAGGTGCTGCTTTATAATTCTCTAGGGCTATTAGGACATTGAAAGTGATTTTCTTGGGCTTTGCCGATTCCTCAACCTTCTTAGTCTTTCCATCATATTCAAAAATCAACAGCTTGGGCCGGTCTCTAATCATTCCAACCATCCCAACTGCTTTCTTGGCTTCTACAATGAGCCTGTCTTCTTCCTCAAATTCTAGACCCCATCCAGTGGGCGGGGCGTTAACGTATATGACGGGTGAACCAGCATAATCCACCAAATACTCAAACTTCCCAGTTGGTTCTCCTAGGGTGTCAATTGTCAAATCTCTAGCTTCATATCTCTTTCTAAGCTCCCTCTAAGTACTTCTCTTTCACGGTTTTGGAATTGTCATAACCATGATATCAACTTTCTTTATCTTTCCTTCCTTAAGTAGTTGATATATCACCAGTTTAGTTTGGGTACTATGCTGGAGATTCATATCCTACAAGTACCCAACCTTCCTCAGATTCCACGATATCTCCTCAATAGTGATAGGGAGACTATCTAGGTCAATTTCTAGTTCAAAAGCTTCAGCAACAATCATATTGATCAAATGTCCATGATTTGGCAAAAGGTTGTTAGCCACGTTAAGAGTAGGAGTCTGGATGAAATCTAATTGAACCAATTTAGCATCAATAAGATCCTGGATTTTATGTCTAAGTCTCCAACATTGGTCTGTAGAATGCCCCACTTGCCCCAAATGATAATCACATCGAGGTTCCGAGTTATAATCTCTCAGTCTTTACCCTTTTCTCAACATTTCAAATGTCAAAAGATTCTCCTTCTTTAATCGTATGAGAACCTAGCTTAGAGGAATGGGACTATGTGTAAACTATCTTCTCTATAGGTGATTGTTCTAATTTAGACTCGACGGGGGATTAGGTCCTTCAGTCATAGCCACTAGGGTTGTGGGTTTGACAAGGTTGCTAGTATCGACAACACTAATAGTGGTTTCCTTGGCTTTGTTGGAAAATCTTGGAGGAGGTGTCTTCTTTTTAGTTATTTCAAGATTAGGGAGCCTCCCAATAGCAATAGCTTCCTCAATTTGGCTTCTTGAGGCTACGATTTCTGCAAAATTAAAGGTAGGGTACCTAACCAAGTGTTAGTAATACAAGCTTCCAAGCGTATTAATGAAAGTGAAGGTCAGATCCTTTTCAGTTAATGGTGGAGTCACCCTAGCTACCATGCCCCTCCATCTTTAGGCATATTTTTTTAAAATTCTCATTGGTCTTCTTTCGTAAATTGTTCAAATCCCACATGGATAGGGCTACTTTAATGTTGAATTTATACTTGTTATAGAAAGCTCGTGCTAACTTATCCCAAGTATCAATTTCATTCAGGTCCAATTGGGTGTACCAGGTTAAAGTGGGCCCCATCAAGCTGTCCTGAAAAGTCTAGACCATCACCTTATCATACTTCATGTATTTCCCTATTTTCCTGATGTACAACCTGGTATGGAGTTTTAGGCAGTCAGTCCCATCGTATTTCTCAAATTCCAACACCTTCAATCTTTCCGAGAAGTCATTGTCTTCATAGGTCGACAAACTGATCATTCCCATTTGCTCAAACCCATTCACCATTTCTAGGGTTTTCATCTTCTCGATTAACTTTTACATGACATTTCTTTCCATTTCGCGGTGTTTTTCTTTGATCTCCTTCCTCCATACCTCATTAGGGGTTGATTCTTCATCTTTCAATTCAAGGGGAGGTGTCATTTCTATATTCCGGTTTGGGTTAGCTTGAGATCCTTGTCTATCGTTAAGGATCCCAATAGCCAGAGTGAGAGCTTGAATCTATTCAACCATCTTATTCATGTTTTCTTCCAGAGCCGCTACTCTTGGATCGGGCTTGGTTTGACTAACATTTCCAGTACCCTGAGTTGATATCCTTGCCTTAGAACGAGTGAATATCGGGCTTCTAGTTGAGTCCACTCATTTGGATGCTATCTTCAAAATCCTATGCGAAAACCCAAGTTTTAGACTTTTTGGTGAATTAAAGGTTTTTTTTTTGTTTTTTTTTTCTTTTTATGACCTTTATTATTCTATTGTTTGCCTCTTTTGTGTTTTTTTCTTGAAAAGTAAAATAAAAAATAATAATAATAAGTAAAAGACTGTGCAATTAATGAAAATTGATATTTATTAAAGCTGCAAATTTATTAATCATAAGATCCAACTTATAAAATGAACTAAGTGAAAGGAAAAGAAAAACTCCTAACTATTTTCTAAAAAAAAAAACTTAAATCTTGTATCCACAAGAGCCAACGGATCTGGCTGGGACGAACATCATCAAGTTCCTTCATAGGTCTTCATATCGTAACATCCCTTTCTTGAATCTTGCTCCTCAAGAATTGATTTTCCTCTAGCAGTCTCTCAATTTCCAACTTTAACTCTTCAACAATCTTCTTACTTTCCTAGAACTAAGCTTCAACCCTAGCTCATATGGTGTCTCTGTAGGCCCACTCAGCTGGTGAAAGACATACTTGATACAGCTTATATCTAAATACATTTAGAGCTTCATATCGTATCTTTCTAGTTTTCTCTAACTAATCATAAATGAATTGTATGGTGGCTCGGTATTCTCCAACTTTGCCCTTCAAAGTTCCCACTTTGACTATCTTCTTAACTTCTCTTCGTTCCCACAACTTCATAAGTTTTGCTAGTCATTTGATTAAAGTAGCCATGGATAGACAAGGATCTTGATAATTCACTGTGATGACATCCAAGGAGTCTCTATAAGCTACCTCTTGCAGTAGGCCCAGCTGTTTGGTAACACAAGCTGAGAAATATCCGGTACAGCCCGTAATACCAATGAGGGGAACTCCTGCATAATCGGTGCATCCCAAGATAGCTTGAGTGCAATGGCTCCATCTAGCTGTCCACATAAAGTCTACTGGCTACATTTTGTTGATAACTAACACCTATCCCTTAAACTAAGCTTCATTCAGTACCTTAAGGTAGTGAGCAAAATCGTCAATTAGGTCCATATTCTTTGTTAAGGACTCTCTAAGAAGATTCTCTCCATACCCTTGTGTATGACTGAGAAACCATACGGCAAGGATTATAGGGTTAGTCATGAAATAACTGTACCCCTACTTCTTCAAGTGGGTAAGCATCCTTAATTGTTCTGCCAATAGTACCGGTATATAAGATTTACCAGCTAGGAATTGAGTCACTAACTTGGTAACCCTATAGTAAACCTAACCATATTTGAAGGGAAATAACACTATTCCAAGCACTACTACAATAAAAGCATTGACCCTCTTTTCGGCCCACGATTCATATCCACCACAGAAGATCTGGCGATATTTATGGTAAGCATTTAAGCTTGAAAACCACTCCACCAATCTTAGGATACTGAGACATTTTTAGCCCCTTGAAGATAAGAATGGAGCCAAGGCTGACTTCTTGACCCCCAACAGTATCATGAAGATTTTCTCAGGCTGGACTCTAAGATCTGGGATAACTATGCCTGCTTCAAAGGGTAGGACACTAAGTAGCTATGAGTATTCTTCTATGGTAGGTATCAATACAACATTATCTCAATACCCTTCACTCAAACACAGCAACACATACAAAAATATCACTACCGCACACCTTCTCACTACTGCAGTATACACACACATGTCGACCAAACATAGTACATCTATACACTGACACCATTGATCTCACACACTACCCCTCACTCACCCAACTAACACGTCCCCATGTCCGAACACTTAACACTCATATATACGACTCCTTCATTCACCTGACTCTATCTCATGTACACACCACGTCATGACACACAAACACATAACACGGTCAACACATCCTAACACACACACATGAAGTCAGCATGTACATAGTTAAGCACAATACACACCTACACCTAAAGTCAACACACGCATAACCACACAAGTTCGTAAACAAACACGCATAGATCCACACACATTGCTAAACATGATCACTCACGACATACACAGGCCACACATGATCTATGTTGCATGTCATTCACCTCACAATCAATTCACACACTAATCAATATAAGCACCAAGCATACGAACATAGTCCAGGCAATCACGATACAGTTAATACGAACACACCGATCATGCACGACTTGACCCATTTAGGTAATAAAAATTATTTTCTTTAATTAATTAATTATTTTGTTAGTCAATTATTTTTACTAATTTTTTTTTTTTTAGTGTGAATTTTTTTTCATATTGTTTGCTATATTTTTTAAGAGAATTTTCAATTCTTTTTATCATTTAGTTAAATTGCATTGTTTTGAAAAGTCACACATCTTTTCTCCAAGGTCCGTATCTTTGAAGAGACACGTATCTTAGTATATCTTACATGTAGGATTTTGGAAAGATATTTTTTTATACATAGTGATTTTAAATAAAAAATTAAAAAAAATCTTAACTGGAGTTTGAAAAAAGATTTAGTTAATTAGTTTTTTTTTTTAAAAATAGATTTGTGAAATTATTTTTTTTAGGTTTTTTTTAAATAACATATGATTAAATAAACACAAATCTTACTCGATTTTCAAAAGTAAAAAAAAAATTCCACCTACTAAATATTTTATAAAAATAGAATTATATTGATTTGATCCCAATTAGCAAGTACATAAATACTTTCAAAGTAACTACATAAAAAATAAAAAAAAATTCTCCTTTTTCTTAAAAAATTTGTAATAAAATAATAATAATAAATTCATTTTTAGTTATATTTGGCATATTTGTATATAGTTTAGTGTGCTTAGAAACAAATAAAAATAAAGCCAATTAATTTTTATTATTTTTTATATAGTAACTTAGTCTTAATAGGTTAACTCATGAACCTAGTTTCTTTTAGTTAATTTTCTAAAAATCATTTTTTTTTTTTAGAATATCCGTAGACTAATGGCCAAATTAAGATTCATTTTTACCAATTTAATTGTTTAACGACTCCAAGTTATTTTTTTTAAATATTTTTTTTATACTTTTTTTAAGAAAATTATTTTTCCTTAATTTAATGTCAAGTATTTTATATTAAGCAAGCCGAGTTTATTATAAAATAAATTAAAGAAAATGAAATAGGGCTTAACAAGCATGAAGAACCAATAACTCTGTCATGCAACAGAAAGGAGAGAATTGGAAATTTAACAAGCAGGCATCTTCTAAAGTTTCGCTTATGGTGAAAACTCTAACCAAAGCAAGAAACCAAGGAACGAGAAGCCTAAGAGCACTAAATCATCATTGTCATTCCCATGCCCAATGAGAAAAGTACACATAATGTTCAACCAATGGTTATGAGGTGGAAATATAAAGCTCCCAAGAGTTGAATGATTACCAAATACACAAGAGAAGAACGATCCTAAATTTTGTAGGTTCCATAAGATCATGGGTCATCTTACCAAAAAGTGTTAGACCCTAAAGAGAATATTCAATGAAAGGGTCAAGAACATAGAGCTTATTACTGAAAATAATGATGTCAAAAACAATCTATTGCTTGCTCATAATAACCAACATGGTACGGTGAACATTGTTTGTCATGATCTTGGGGCAATAGAGGAAATTGATATGCCACCTATTAAAGTACAACAAGATAAGGGAAGTCAACTAAAGTTAAACAAGATGAATGTCTACCTATAGTTACAGTACTTTTAAAGACTTCCAATTTTCGAAACTTCTTTGATCTATTAAGGTTTGATGAGAAGGCATGGCTAGCAGTAGCAATTACACTCACTTAAATCTTTGAAGGTCAGTATGCGGAATGCAACTTAGTACAACCCATGAAGAGGATGGTAACCATACATGAGAATGCAATTTTGCTTACCAATGTTGATATGAGTGTAAAGAATCCAAACCACAACTACCCTTTATACATAGAAGGCATAGTCAATGGTTATCTAATCAAAAAGACATTTGTAGACAATAGCTCTTATTTGAACATTATGCCTATGTCTACATTTGAAGCTACTAAGACTGATATGCATCATTTGGTAAAGCAATCTATGTTAATAAATGGTTTCAGCAACTCACCCACAAATACAATAGGATAGATCAACATAGACTTGAAGATTAAACCTATCAAAGGCTACTACTTTTGATGTGATTGATACGCATATGCCCTACCACCTACTCATTAGTAGGAAATGGCTACACAATCACAATTTGATACCCTTGACATGGTATGCATCAAAGGTTACTGGAAGGGTAAGGATGTATTCATCCCAACCACTAAAAACCCCTTTGAGTATAATGAATCGTACTGTGCTAAGTCAGCTCACTTCGACAAATACATAAAGGATGGAGAGATGGCCATTGCAAAAACCTCCGACACTCCATTACTTACCTGGGAGGAAGTCTAAGAAGGTCAACAAAAGAAGAGAAGGATGCGTAGCTCTGATGGGGGTAAGAAGAAGAGAAAACAAGCTGAGGAAACATAAAGTTTTATTAAGGCAAATGGTGAAGAGTATACCACTTATGACAGTCTCGAAGGTCTATGGAAGTTTGCTCATCTTCTTTAGATCCCACACTAATTCAAGAACCCCCAACCCACACCCTACCCCCTCCCCTCCCCTCCACATACAAATGTAGGATCAAATGAAACCTCAAGCAAAAAAAGTTGAAGAATTAGATCTAACATGACCAGAAGAGCTGCCATAACCAATCTTTATGAGTAAAAGTCTCCCATAGGAGATAAAGATCCCACTTGTTACACTGTTAATGGAGTATAGAGACGTATTTGCCTAAAAATATAATGAGATGTCGAGATTGAATCCCTGCTTTGTTGTGCATCAATTAAACGTTGCACTAAGGGCTAAACCAATAAAACAAGGACAATGAGTCTTCTGCCCTAAGGTAGAAGTGAAAATTAAAGAAGAAATTGAAAAGCTACTTAGAGTTGGTTTTATCAAGCCAATTAAGCACCTTACTTAGCTCACGAATGCAGTCCTAGTAAGCAAGAAAAAAGGCCAAATTTGAGATCTTAATAAGGCTTATACGAAAGATGATTTCCCACTTCTAAACATCGACACTTTGGTTAATGGAACAATAAGACACAAATTGTCTTCATTTATGGATGGCTTCAATAGCTATAACAAAATTAAGATGGCTGTGAGAGGTCTTGAATGCACTACCTTTCAAACGCCCATAGGAAATTTCTATTACACTATCATACCTTTTAGATTGAAGAACTAACTGGAGCTACTTACCAATGAGCTATGATTGCAATATTTCATGATATGATGCATGACTTCATAGAGGATTGTGTAGATAACATAGTCATCAAGTCAAAATGGGCATCAGACCACCTAATCCCCCTAAAATGGGCATTTAAGCAATGTCGAGCTTACAAACCCTAGATGAACCCCTTAAGTGTATGTTTGGAATAGCTTATAGGAAATTTCTCAGTTTCGTGGTCCATTGCAAGGGAATTGATGATGATTCAGTGAAGGTACAAGCAATTTAATCAATGCCTTCACTAAGTAATTAGAAAGAATTGAAGAGTTTCATAGGTAAGGTCTCTTACATAAGGAGATTCATGCCCACACGAGCAGAAATTTCATACCCCCTACAACTTATGAGGAAGGGAGTTCCATTTGAATGGGGGCGGTCACATGAGGATGCGATCCAAAAAATTAAGGAGATCTTGACTTCTCCTCAAACCATGACAATGCCAATTAAAGGGTTGCTTATGGTGATATATCTTACTTCAACAGATACGTCTATTAAGACTTTACTTACGCAAGAAGTAGATGACCAGGAGTAACATGTTTATTACGTAAGCCAGACCCTCTAGGGATGTGAGATCAACTACCTAACCTATGAGAAACATTGACTTGCATTAGTATTCAGTACACAAAAGTTACACAACTACTTCTTAGCGTACAAGATCATCCTTATAACTTTGGTTAGATCCTATCAAATACTTGCTATTATGTCCAGCATTATCTGGACAAATCGCAAAGTGGTTACTTCTCTTAGGTGAATTCAACATCACAATTGCATCTCCGAAAGCTATCAAATTAGCACTATTTCCTATAGTGGACAAAAAATCAATCATAGATGCTATCCTAGCAGAATTTCATGAAGACTCCATGATGACAAATATAGATGGAGAATGGTTGGTCCAATTCGATGGTTCTGCAAGTAGCAATGGATGAGGAGCAAGAGTTATCTAAACTTCCCTAGAAGCCTATGAGATATCGCTAGCTTTTAAGCTTGATTTTATGTGTACTAACAATGAAGCTAAATATGAGGTGCTACTATTTAGATTAATATTTGCTCAACAAGTTAAAGCACACCGCCTATGCATATGAGGCAATTCTAACTTAATAATCAAACAAGCTAATTGTGAGTTTGGCCTTAAGGAACCTATACTAGTGCTTTACAAGGCCACAGTACAAGCTTTGGTTGCAACATATCAATCAATATGATATGAGCATACAACTTAATCCATCAATTGATATGTAAACACACTAGCTACACTAGCATCTAAATTTCTAATTTAGGACAAAGTTAGAAATCTAAACATCTAAGAGGTTAAGAAATCCATCCCATGTACAACATTGCAACTCATTGACGAGGAAGAGGAAACACCTGGTGATTGGTGCATACCAATTGTGAAACAATTACTGTACCCCATGTTGCTTCTATCACCATACTAAAAAATTTCATTCACATCAATGGAATATTGTACTACAAAGACCTGAAAGTGTACTATCCCGTTGTATTGGAGCAAAGCAAGCTCACTTGAAGTTGGACAAGAATCATAAAATATGGTGTAGAGAAAAAATACCACCCCTATATCGCCACATTTAACGTATATGGTACTATTGGCCATCAGTGTCTACAAATGCGTCTCAAGTATAGATGCATCACCCTAAGTGTTCTTAACAACTCTATGGCCTTTTCATACGTAATTGTTTGATTTGATCGACCCTATACACCCACCATCCAAAGGATGGATATGGATCTTAGTTGGAACCGAGTGTTTCATAAAGTGGGTGGAGGCTATTCCTTTAAAGAAGGCCACAGGACCAGTAGTAGCAAATTTTATTAAGGAATCCGTCATATGTAGATTCGGTATTCTGAAGCGCATCAGCATTTTAGGTCTATAGAACTTCAATGTGAGGACTGACATAGGCTACACCTTTCTCTTTAGTCTATAGATCTGAAGCAACAATACCAAAAGAGGTCTTGGTTCCCTCTACACGATTAGTTAGCAATGCTGAACTAAAGCTAGATACTTTACGCATGATGCACTTAGAAGTGCTAGATGAGCATCAAGATGCTGCAAAGCACAATCTCACCAACTATCAATGACGCTTGAGCATCGCTTACAACCAACTAGTACGAAAATGGTCTTTCCAACAAGGTAACATAGTCCTCCATGCAGCAGACTACATTCAAAGAGGTATTCAAGCACCAAAGTCGAAAGGACCTTTCATTATTAAAGAAATCCATAATAGCGATTACTGTAAACTTCGAAATCCAAAAACAAATGCCATCACCACTCTTATAAACTTCCAATATATTACGAAATTTCATTTGCAATGGCATGGTGTATTGTAATTGAATAAATGAAATTCGCAGGTCACCTCATACGAGCTTGCCCTTATGAATTACTTCC
Organism: Lumnitzera littorea; assembly: GCA_024138015.1. NCBI lineage: Eukaryota > Viridiplantae > Streptophyta > Magnoliopsida > Myrtales > Combretaceae > Lumnitzera > Lumnitzera littorea. The sequence continues at coordinate 67,813,467 of JAMXBB010000004.1, forward strand.
TCTCTTTATTTCTTCCCTTTATTCTATTACTGCAAAGTTCAAGATTTATCTTCTTAGCACAAATTATATACATGCAAAAGAACATAATGATACATTGCTATTGCTTGGTAAGAGACTTGTCTCCTAAAAGCATGATATTTATGACATATGTCTTACTAACTAGTAAGAGCAATGTCTCCTAAGCACATGACATAATGCCTTCTTGTTACCTAGTAGGACTTCACTCTATTTAAGTGTATTCGTACATCAAAGATAAGGGAATTTTCCATTAAGATTATTTGTCTATGATCAAAATTAAATAGTTAAGTAGTGGGTAATACCCCCTTAACTAACAATGGAACAGTTTTAGAATAATCAATACGTATCGCTACCACCTTTAGTATATTCTTACAAAGGACCATCGCTACATGTGAGAGTATTACTTTGATGTGCAAATCCTACTAAGGCATAATAAACTACAAGCATAAGGCATGTTTGGCTCTCTATCTAAAGATATATATGTGTTGAAAGGCTAAGTTGATGGTAATATCCCCTTAGCTATCATACCATTGGTTTTGGTTATAAGTAACATATTTATTGCCATTTATAAAATAAATCTACCATGCCATTGAGGATTGCTACTTGCAAATGAGAGCATTATTCTACTATGACATATTTATTGCTAATTGTAAAATAAATCTACCATGCCATTAAGGATTGCCACTAGCAAATGAGAGCATTGTTCTACTACGCAGCATCTAAACAAAAGCCAATGTGGAAGGTATTCTAATGTGTCCACATACATTTAGTTTTGTTGTAGCTAAGTGAGAATAATGTCTCTTAAGTGCATAATGAAATGAATATTGGCACACAAAAAAAAAGGTTATTCATTCAAATACTCCATGTTTGCATAAAAGTATCATTAAAACAAAAGAAAGAACACATAAGAAATGAAAAGTAAATTCATTGAGCAACATTAGACTTTGTAGTAGAACAAGCACCTTCAAGGAGCCTCGTAACCTCAAGCTCAGCTTCCTCCAACTTGACCTTAAGTTTGTCACATCACCATACAGCTTCATATAATTTATGGGCTTTACAAAAAACACACTCAAGACTCCCAACCTTGAAATTAAGACTACAAGCTCCAATGATACTTTTCATGAAAATTTTCAACTCTTCTACTGACGTAGAAAGGAGATCAATAGCTTACCCCAACAATACCATCATGGCACTAGCCACGTCAATACCCAAAATAAGGCATTCAAACTAAAAGTCCCCTTCTAGAGAACATAGCCACTTCAATGCCTCAATAAGGTAGGAAGGCACTGTAGATCCATGAAAAGAAGTAGTATCAACTAGCATTATAGTTATATCACAAGCTACCACATGAATTTGTTGTGGCAATTTAGTAATCAGGGGAAGATCAATACTAATAGGCACTATGGATCGAGAAGCATAAGTAGAGGAAGAAATAGTATTAACAATCTTAACAGCATTTTTCAATGACATCATTAAAAGAAGTAGTATCAGCTCTCATTATGGTTATAACACAAGCTACCACTTGACTTTGTTGTGGCAATTTAGTAGCTGGGGTAAGATCAGCACTAACAGGCACTATGTGTCGAGAAGCGTAAGTAGAGGAAGAAATAGTATTAACAATATGAACAACATTTTCAGTGACATCATTGCATGCACCATCCATGTCACCACCATGAATACCAACATGAAATATATCATCAGCATATGTATGCGTCTCACCTTCTACCAAATGTTGAGATTGACTATCATAATCATTACCACCATTTTCGTCATCACAATCACTTTCATTCATGTCACTAGAACTAGTATTAGACTAGGACTCCCTACTATCATCACTATTCATCTATGTTATCGAGTCCTCCCCATCATCTTCTTCATCATTGTTGTTTACTCCAGAGAAATCTCTACTCTCATCCGTAGGTACTAAGAAGTCTACCGTGTTATCATCCTATCTTAATGATTCCTCATAATCAACCAATTCCTCATCTCCACCTTCATTTGCAATTATAGGAGGTGCAGGACAATCTTCAATACAAAGCTCCTTCTTAATATCATACCAATGGGATACAAAATGAGTGATAGTTGGCATAGAGCTTGATATACCAACATCCTTTGACATTTGCTTAGCTATAACCTAAGTCGTATTACCTTTTTTTGTATCATGCAAGGAAAGGCATACAAGAGTTTATACAATGACATATACATGTGAAATACATATGGAAATCTAGACAAAATGGACAAAAGTGATGGATAGTTTATTAATGATACCTTATGGATACACATAGGCTTAATATGTTTAGTAGCTAGTAATATAGGCAACAAAGGTTTACCCCTCTTCTTTGCTTAAGACTTTCATTGCAATTTAGGGAGTTACAAATAAAACTCACATCTATGAATGACAACCTCTTCTACCGCTTCAACTACTTTAGCAATGGCATAGTTACAGAGCACCTCTAGACAATTAGTGCAATATGTCAACCACCTAGTAGAAGCTAACCTAAAGCGAGCAAGCAATGGAAAATATAATTGTCTAACTTCTGGATAAATATCTCTAAAATTTGTTGGTGCAAGTTTTTTGCAACATGCATCAAAATCATTATTAATTCTAACGTGAGGAGAGACACCATGGTCAAACCCAACTAATATGCAACTTAATGTGGTGCATACACCATTACCTTTTTCTTAAGGAAACAATAAGAAGAATCATCCCAATCATGAAGTGAAGGAAGACTTCTAAGTATACACCAAAGAAGGAATCCGACCTCAACATGTATAAGCTTCTCATGAGCTCCTAATATGTCCTCTAAGTCCTGGGAGCTTGAAGGATAGAAATATAGATGCTCTTCATATCTAGCCAACTTGTTTGTATAAGGTTAAAAAGTGACCTCACTAACAACATCTATCATATTAAGTAGCAACTGTGCAAGTTTTCTACCAGTCCATGCCCAAGCTTGAGGATGTGTATGATTAGGTTTCTTATTAGGAGGACTAGAATAATTCCTATATTGCTCAAAGAAAAATAACTGTAAGAATACCAAGTCTACATCTGATAATACTATATAGTGCCCCTTTAAGCACACTAAAGCTTCATGATAGAGATCTAAGCATTGATACAATGACCCTAAGTAAAAGGGCCCTAATGCAAAACATTTACCTTAGGCAATGCAAATCACCAAAAGAAAAAATCATAGGCTAACAACATCTTCTACTCCACTGGGAAATACATATAATGACAACCAAAATGAAAGAAAAGCCTCCAACTCCCACTTGAAACAACAACACGCAAGTTCTAGCAGCCCAACAACATAAATGAACAAAAATCCTAAATAAGGGAGAGGTTAAGGTACTAGTACTTACTCACACCTACGATAAGGTCCTGTGACCCTTTTATCATTTTCCGTCAGACTCTCAAAGAAATAGCCAAGCCATGAAGTAAACGTAGAGTTCCTACTACTTCCCTTAGCTGCCTTCATGGCAAACTCTGAAGTGGACATTAATGCTTGCTCTTTCTTTGAAATAAGTGCTGTAGTAATGTCAATCCACCCACAATCCCAAAAATTCAAGAGCATATAGACATCCTCTTGTATCGAGGTGACTTCTCCCTATGTAGTTACAAACATATGTGTTTTAATACTCCATTGAGAAATAACAGCTCGCCATATTTTCCTATCCTTCATATGAGGAAAATTAAAACCAAAAGTAATAATCACAACCTAGTAGACTCCCACTTAAACTAAAGCTACCTTATATTGTGGGTTTGCTACTATGTGCTTCACCTAAGATTGCTAACCAGCAATTGTTTTTCTGGGATATAAGAATTGAGTATGTGAGAAAGGAAGCTCTTTCCTCTCATTTCTAAAATGCAACACTGACTTTCCCCATATAGGCTTTCTTTCCTGTAACTGAGGCTCTTGCTCTATGAAGTGGAATCCCACATTAGGAATAGGGTCTAGACTAGTGTTACACTTCTTCATGTCTTTCCAAAAGAAGTCCTTAATGATAGTCTCATATGGCTACTTCTCTCAAGTAGAAGGCACCCTTGGTGTTCGACCGTTTATATGTATTCTCAAGCCCTTCTTGTTACTAGCATGAGAATCAAGTGAACAACTCTTTTTGAAATTCTTACTCATCTTCAAGACAACAAATGCACCAACTATAATAGTAAGGATATTGAAAGTGGTGAGCAACAATAGAAATACTATCACCACCACTTGGAGGAGGAGAAGTAAATAGATATCAAGTGGACTTCAATAAGTTGATAACCTATACTTGCCTACAAAATGACCAAAAAAATGAAAATAAAGACTTTATGTCATTTAAAATCGTCAACATGGAAAGTCAATATTTAGAGTTATAATAAGGTGTGACAACATCTTCACAATGTGTCAACATGAAGACAAGCATCGAAACAACTCAAGTGAATAGAATATAGGTTCTATGATTTGATAATGGGTGCCATTATGTGCACATTATTTGGATCATGACCAAATGTAGCCTAAGGATAAGAGACTTGTTACTATGCAGGAGGTGATTACCATCTAAATTATTTACTCATAATATTAGTGCAACACTATAATGAATGCTTATGATGTGGTGGAGAACCGATTCAAGATAAAAGACATGAGGCAATTGAAGACACCCTCATTAAATCAAGACAAGGAGACATTTTGAGCAAATCACTTGAAAAGAAAAAGGTTTTAGGCTTTAGAAGGAAATGTTAGTCAAGGATGCCTTTGATTAATGTGTGTGTGTCTATATATATATATACAATAGAATGGCTTTTAGCCCCTGAAAAATTTTGAGTGAAGGAAATTATAATGAGGAGTTGAAGTACAGTAGCGAATCATGGCTCTAAATATACTACTTATTATCAATACACACTGTTGCCGTGTTTGGTTAAGACAACAAATGGAAGTGGTGATAGGTAGGAAGCTTTCATCAATATATGCTATGTTGATGGATAAAGGACACGATAACTAAAAAACTATCATTGATACCTATTACGCAATAGCTGGAAAATTATCATCATTACCTGTTACACGAATGCTAAAAAACTAGTGTTCACATCTGCTCACCATTAATCACGATAGCTAGGAAACTACCGTGGCTCATTCACCGCTGCCGTATTCTTTCATTCGTACATGACTTGGAAGGAATACAATGTCAGAATTTATGGAGTAAGATCCTTAACGTCATAGAAGAATCATAAATTCCATGATGGCATCAGATCAATGATTGAATTAATAGCACACCATTGCCAATGTTTTTAGTTTACGCTATGATTCACTAATGTGTAAAAAAAAAAAAAACAAGGCCTGGTGTTCAGCTTATGAAGCCCATGCAATATTCTACAATGGTAAATCTAAGTCATATATCCAAGAATTAGAAAAGGGAAAGCAAATATATATTGATATATTATGTTTTGGGCGAGGAATTAAAGGTTCCATACATGAATTTACAACATGAAAATATATTAGACCTTTTGATAGGGCTCTTTTGAAATAATAGGGTTCGCATTTTAGGATTAGCTGCTTTGGGCCTAAGTCGAAATTAAGGCCTGACTAACTAAAAAAGGCCGCTAGGAGACTAAGTTAAGCATCAACCTCCTATAAATTTGAAACATGTCAAATACCATAAACCTATTCTCTAATATGTGCAAAAATAGCTTTATTATTTATTACATTGTATACCCAAGTTTACTTATTGCTTCAAAATAACTTAAGTATCGAATTAACTATGCTACACAATACCTGGCATCTGCTCATGGTATGCTTTTTCTGCAAGCTTATCCATTACTAGCTAAGATATTGGGACAACAGGACCTTTAGACAATGCACGTGTGAGAAAAGATGTTTGATGAAATCGACGAACAATTAATCTTGGTCGAATTTCAAGCCGACATTTGACGAGGATCGTGCATATAAAACAAAGTAGCCAATAAGGTGAAGGTGGTGTTCAGTGAAGTCAAGACACCAAACGCAAGCCTCATGTGATTCATGTATTCAAATTACAAGAGGCAATAGAAGTACGTTGTGGAGCAGCAAGAACGGAAAGAACAAAACGATTTAAATATATATATATATATATATATATCTTTCTAATAACAAAGTTACTCCATATAATTGGATCAATTTGGAACTAGAAGGAATATGAAAATATCATAAGAACGACAGTGTTCTACCCGTTTGCCACTTCAAGCTTACACATCTATTGCTTTCAATTGTCCCGATGGGGTACGGTATGGAATAAGACCCTGCGAACATTAACATGGTTAGTGTTCAAAGAAAAGAAAAAAAATAGAAAGAAAGAGAAGAATGAAGGAAAACGAGCAGCTTGTGATCACGGATGTTACAATGGGGTAGAGGAAGGAATTATTGGCCAAGTCGCAAGAGAATAACATTTCGATACGACAGCAAATCGGGCGTAACAAGGACTAAATGCGGTTGTCCACGCTCGAGTAGTCGTTGACTTTTTCACGAAATAATTAGGCGAGATGGAATTATGCAAGAGTCAAAGACGAGTTAGAAATAGCGATAACGGTAGAATGCGACTGTCAAAACTCGCTCGACTTCTGAAGCGCGTCCAAGAATGAATTTTTTTAGAATGGAGATAGTGTTGATTTATCAAGAGACTGGAATAAGCAATTCATGGAGTAGAGGGTAAGAATATGTGGAAACGAGAAAACAGGTTGTCAATCGTATCTTAAGGGTTGGGAGGTGTATCAAGTTTGGAACAAAGAATATACATTTTCTAATTTTCTTTTTTGAAAGAGCTTTCCAGTTTGGATGACTTTCGCAAATATCGGTTGAATAGATAACCTTGGCAAATTTTCGTTTGAATAAAAAAATAGTGGAGTGTGAAAGATTTACCCAAATCACATGCAGTATAATCACGGAAAGAAGATGAGAGGACGGATGAAGATGAGCCCTGTTTGGTTTTTGAAATACGGAAAGAAGAAATTTCCTTTTCCGAATACGAATACAAGGAAATTAGGCTTACAGCCTATATTTGTGACGTCAAAATTAAAAAGAAAAAAAAAAAGGGAAAGATTTGGTTCGAGATTTAATATATACGAATGTGCATGTATGATATCTAGATAGGAAAGAGGGGTCTCATTATGAACTTGCTAAGAAATATTACTTTATGAGGATGGATTGCTTAACAACGGAAGATGAGAAGGAAAAAATAAATAAAAAGGAAAATTCAAAACTATCTTTTTAATAATAATGGAGCAATGTGGAAGGAATTTGGTTGAAAACATATGAATTTATGAAATGAAGTTGCATTCGGAAATGGGGGTAATTGCTACGAGATTTATATATATATATAGATTTATGGAGATTTTATATGCAAGATCAGCTTACATAAAGCAAGTCTGTACAATATTACAGATTTATCTATATATTATTAAAGATGATTGAGGTTTAAGTAACTGTCATCTTAAAAAATTACTATCTAGTTTCCAATCTAAAAAGATTACCAAACTAAATTATTAAAAATATAAAAATAACTATATTTATCAAATTATTATCTCTTCCCTCCCATTTCCATTAGTAGAAATTTGATAATCGTAAATATTATTTCTTTCTCTTTCCCCTATGAATCCAATAACAGGTATCCCACTCACATGCATCTATTATAGTAATTCAACTTCTTATACATTATGGTTTAAATAATATTTTTAACCACCCCATTTTGCCACATTTATGTATATGTCTTATTTCTCTCCGGCGTTTTCTCTGCTTTTCTCTTAACTTTTTGCACATAGTTTTCACTTCCTCATGCTACTGTTATTTTTTCTTTCTTTTATCGTTCTCTTTTCCATTTTTATCTACCAAAACCCCATTATGATTTTTGTATGCTTCTTAAATGTTCCCTATTCTCCTATTTTTTAATTACACAACCATCATTAAAATTTCCCTATGCTCCATATTCTTAATCCACTAATCGACATATGCACTTTCCATCAACACACATTGCGTAAAACCAACATATTTCTATTCCATTAGCATGCATCACACAGCTTCCTATGAAGACAACCACCACTAATAGTGAAGAGGTAAGTTATGGTTTATATGATAGCTTCAACAATTTACCACATTAACTTTTGTCCGTTAAATTTTGGAAGATTTCTTGTTAATCCTTGAGTTATAATTCTTACAAGGGATATAATGATTAGGAGCAAGACGATGTTTGTGGTTAAGGAGTTTGTATATTATCATGCATTTTGAATGCCTTTTTGTCTTACGTGATATTATTTTTGTGTGTTCATAATCCTTTTTTTTTTTCCCACCTCATTTTCCTATTCTTTAAGGTACTACGGAAATTGAAAACTATCTAATTGTGGTATTGTTGCTTATTGCAAAGGAGTCAACTTATGCCCTTCCAACTTTCCCCTATCAAAATTACTGCACTTACTTATTTGTCTCACATTCTCTCTTTTTACTCTATTATGTTTTCCTTTCTTACTATTGATCTCTCGCTCATTCTCTATCAGTGCAGGTATATGGATGGCTCGATTTCTAAAAGAACCATTTTAGAATGTTATCATATAAAATCCACCTTTTATTCAAGAAGGCCAATTCTATTTTTTCTTCCAACAAAGGAAACTTTATTCAACAAGTGAAAGGGCTACCTTGAAAAACTCTCATGGGGGCCTTACATAACAATCTTAACATAGCAACTAAGCCTATTTTTTTTTTTTTCTTTTGGATGTAGCCCAATCAGTATAACAGTTTGCCTATCTACAGATAAGATATACATAAAAAAAAAAAAAATCAAAAGAGGAGGAAACTAGACTCATCGCTTCATCTAAGATGTGTTTAGTAAACCAACTAAGAGAGTTGGTCTTCAAGCCCCAAAATGCTAGAGAAGAGTCTACTTTTAAGACCAACTTTTTGATCTTCAATCTAGAAGTGAAATGAATGCCATCCAAAATTGCATGAGCTTATGCTACTTCAACATTACTTGCAAAAATATCAACATAAGAACCTACAACAAGTTTTCCATAATGGTCGTGCAAAATAATTTATTTGATCATAATTTATTTGCTCTATGTCTTTTCTACATTATACATTCCATGCTCCTATGTTTAAAAAACATCATTGAATGGTACTATATTTTTATAAGCTATAAAAAGTTTGTGGATTTGTTGACCCTTCTTTGAATTTTTATCTAAATATTGAATCTTTTTTCCATTTCTAATTTAGTCAAATGGACATTAATCATTTGTCATTTTTCTTCTCTAAATGATGATTGTACTTGAGTTGTTAACCTTATTATCATTGGTGATTTCAATTAGGAATTATATTGAAATTTGTGCTAAAGAAGGTTAATGGTTTTTTTTTTTTTTATGAAGTGTGATTTAGAGCTATATGTAACTTTTTTATTGTGAGTTTATTACTTTTAAAAATACATGCTTATTGTTTCTTAAAAGAAATCTACAATAATCTATACTTTGTTGGGCTGTATTGAGTATTATCAACTGAAATGGATAAGGATGATAAGAATTTGGTGACTAAAACAACTGCTTCCCTTTACTTTTTTACTTATTGCCACCATAGGGACTTTCACAAGCCAATCAATATCTCTCACAGAAAGATGAAATTTAATTCCCATCAACCTAACCATTTCATTCGTTAACATAATTACTTATAGATTCTCTTAGTTTCATTAGGATTTGTAGAACATTTTCTTTTCTTCATTGTCAATTTTTTATTTGTATTCTTGTGTTCTCTTTAACTAATAGGTTATAGGATTATCGGTAAAGAAACATTAGTTTCCTTTATACAAATAGAGTTTAATGGTATAGATGTATATCCTAATTATCTTTTCTTTTCTATACTTTTTATGCTCTTTAATTTTATTATGTATTGCTACGGAAAACAAAAATTCATATTTAGTTATAACTTAATGGTTTTTTCTATTATTATTATTATAAATATTATTGCCATGACATCTTGCAGAAACAACTCTTCCATGCAATGTGAAATGTGCTCTTGAGGAATGAGCAAATTACTGCATATACATTGTCTATTTATGTGAAATTATAAAACCACTAAGCTAAAATTAGTAGCTACATTTAATTAAATTTATTAACACAAAGATGTAAAGACCATAAAAGTTCCTTCTTTTGGTTTTATTTGTCATTCCATTTTAACATTTGTCAAATTAAATACAATGAATCGTCTTATTTTACTTAATAGAGCTTCCAATCAAATAAATGATATGTTTCTGCGTTTGATAATATAAGGAAGCCTATGGTGAGGGTACAAATCTTAAATCAAATTGGTACAGAGAAAATAAAATAATAGTTTACGCTGGCACTATTAGTATATTTACATGGATATAATTACATTACCAAAAATAGTTAAAAATAAGAATCCAGTGATACACATACTTAAATATAATAGAAATTGATTTGAATTCGTACTTGAATTTTTTAGGATAATATAATTCCTTATAAGGACCTCTAATATGACTTGAGAGGGAAACCTTAAGAAGACATATTTCTTCAATTAAGATGAGATTATGGTACGTCTTATATTAAAGAAAAAGAAAACAAAAAGCAAAGCAAGCAATTTTCATTTAATCTTCAAAGATATTTTTGGTAACAAAATTAATTACTTATGTGTAGTTTCTCCTATTTTCTCCTTTGCATCAGCTGTCTTATGTAATTTATGTAGTAATTATTTAACTTCTAACTTTGAATATCCAAAGCATATGGCTTTAATTGGATTGTCCTTTTTGTTTATGTGTGTGTCATATATATGTACCTATAGAATGTTATATTATGATATTTAGAAAAATATTTAATTTGGATATAATACATGTCAATTTTGTCATAATTATGGTAAATAAATAAAAGACAAAAAGAGCAATTTGTTAGAAAACAATTTGTTCATTTTATATTAGTGAAATTCAAAAAGCATAAACATACTTAAATGGTGATTCTATTATAGCAACTTATTAATAATCACTTAATATTTATTTTACTAGAGTCATGTGTAAGACATTTTTTTCTAATTTTTGAATTATAGAATACCCAATACATTAAAATAGCCATTGATGCATATTAATACAAATTAAAGTAAATTTAAGGTTGTTGATTCGATGGGGAAACTACTATCAACCATAGCTTAACATTATCTATGTAATATGATAGAAGGAAAAAAAGGTTCAAGATGTTGTATTTATGTTTTCATTTTAAAAAAGGAAATGTATTACCAATCTTTAGGATAATTACAGTGCAAATACTAAAATTTTCATATTTTTTGTTTATTCTTAAAGATTAAATAATTGCAACTTAATGTCTCAACGCAATATATCAAGCATATTAGCTATAAAAGTTCTTAAGAATTGCTTATAATAGAGATGTGCATTATAATATGGATAGTTTTCATAATTTTATTTTTTCTACACATAGATCGCGAGTACGTCGATTGCTAGTTTAATATACTACTTTAGGGGTAATGTCACCACAATAAGCCTAAGGCAACACATGCAATTAGATGATGTTGCAAACTTATGCATTAAAATATGTAATAAATAAATTTACATCATTAGCAATAGGCTCACAAACTACAACCCACAGATAAAATAAAATTTTCAATTATGTGAGCGCACTTAGCAACAATGTGACTATTTTAACAACGAGTACGTGCTAAGTAGCTGCCCTAGCTATTTTGAAGAATATTTTCAATGCTTAAATCCCTTCAACTTTATTCGAAAAACTTTAGTCAAGGGACAAAATGTAGTGGACTAAAATTTTTTATGGACTTTAAGGCCATTAAATGGTATGGGCTCAACTCTTTAGGTTAAAGTGATAAGGTCTAGAGAATTCAATCCATATTTAAGATGACTAAGAGAGATGTGATATAGTAGGTTTAGAATAGAGACCGTTGAATCGATCCGTCCATTCTCAATCTTTTTTAGGAAAGCTCGTGTACATATAGAGGGTTGTCATGGGTTTGGACTCAACAAAAGCCCACCCATGAAAGAATTCATCAATGAGAAGGTTCATCTCAATCATTGATTATCATTACAATCCGACGAATATCGTTTATGACTTAACTCTATAAATACTCTAGAGTTCCTCCTCATTTTAGAAAAATTCAACTATTAAGAGAAATGATGTCATGTTGTCTTGTTGTCATATTATTATCATAGAAGATCAAACAGAGCTCAAAGCAAACAATACACTACCTCTCATCTAAAATAGTGAGATTGATACTTTATAGCTCCTTTACTTATCACATGTACATTTAAAACTGCTTACTCCTCCTCCTTACCTCTTCTTCTCTAAGGCATCCCTTTCATGTCATTTTACGTCACTTTTCTAAAGTCACGTGTAGCACGAGACTCATGTTGCATGTACGTAATCACTACAACCGAATCCCTTCATCTACAAAAGTTCAATAGGATGTCGTGCTCCTCTCAATAACTGTGCTTATTAGTAATGGTGGTTTCTTCCTGCTAGCATATGCTAAAATTATTGAGGACTACTACTACGAATATTTCCTTGAAACGAGAAACCTAGATGCATGCAACCAAAGAATCCATCCATTGGCAGATATTAGCACGCTTGAGACAATTAAAAATGTACTCCCAATTACCTACACCACCTTTTGAGAAGACATAGAAAAAGATTAAAAATAAAAAAAATAGAAAAAGAACAAGATGAAAAGATTTTGCTATTATGGCATTTTTCAAATGTGTTAATCTGTTTGTTTTAATTTGGTAATTGACATTACTTGAACATATATAGTTATTTCTCATACAAATTCTAATTTAATGGGTTTTACAAGTATTATCAATGAAAACATTTTTTTATAAATTTTAGTTGATAATCCATATCCTTTTTTTTTTTCAATTGATATATGTAAAACGATTCAAATACATTAAAGTGAATCACAAATTATATGAATAGATGATTGAACATAAAATGTTTTCTACGAAAAGATATAAATCAATTCAAGTAAGTGATTTAAAAAATGGAGTTATCAAACAAATGAAAATATAAGGTAATGAAACATATCTAGCACATAAAGAGATTAATAAGGTAATAGACGGCATTAGAGTCATGGAACTGTGAGATATAAAACACCATCAACAAATGTACAACCATCTATAGTTACATCTACTTACCTTTGAGTTCTTCCTTTTACTCCTTCCATTTAGCCGCGTTAGACCAATAGAGAACTATTCCTATACAACATTATTGTGATAAGATCAGTGTAAATCTAGTTAATGGACGATTCTAAACCACAAACCAACCAATGCCAATGGTTCTTGAAGGTCCTCGATTCATAAGCAATTCTACACCCATGAACTGTAGGCCTTGCCAATTTTAAGGAAAAAATAATAATAACAAAACAAAAATAAATAAAAATATTATAAAATAGTATTAGAATTTTTAACTATTTCCATGTGAATTTAAGAAAAATTGGTTTCCTCTCATAGTATTAAATGTATTGTTGTTAATAAATAAATATACTTAAAATACGTTTGGTTTGGTATTATACAAGCTTTTATCCAAAAGAAGTTCTCATTTCTTAACAATATGAGATCTAGATTAACTTTTGTCTTTTGATTAAGCTTTTATCCCATATTGCTAATATCACATCTCATATTGCTAATATTCTTGTATAAATAAATGCAAATCTTGACCTAACTTCTTCAATGGAAAAATAAAATAAAATAAAATAAAATTGTGAGGGTCTAAAACTATATGATTTTTGGCCCGTAGTTTTTCTCCTCAAGTTTAAAACTTATATTTTATATTAAAAAAAATGTTGAGTCCAGAATAGAATAAAAGAACTAATGGGTCCACGGACCCAACTCAATATCCGAATTAGCCTAGGTGGGCGAGTCCTAGTTCGTGAATTACCGATTAGAGCCGAATCACGGCAACGTAGTCGGGTCTACATGAGAGCATTTCAGTAAAATGGGTCTTCTATGGTTGATTAGGTACACTCAACCGAAAGTTTCAAGTTAGAGGACTTCACGTTTGGGTCACGAGTTAGGGTTTTGGCATATTAGGATTAGAGAAAGGATTCGCATGATGGGGGTTTCAACTAGGGAGATTTCTTGTTGAAATGAAGTGTGAGGATTTGGGTTGGGGTTTTCCATCGAAATGTTTACAAATGGTGTTTGTTATTTGATCGAAATGTACCAAATGTAATTTCTTTATTTTGATCGTGGGTTTCATTATTTTTTTTCGAGTAAAACGATGTGTCATGTTGAGTTTTATTAAGGTGTCAGCTCTATATCTATAATATTTGATCCAACTAATTGTAGAGAAAAATAGTCGATTTTCTCGGTCAGCATAAATTTTTTATAAAGCTTTTGTTTTTTCTAGGTTTTCTTATCCATGTCATCTACATGATTCGGCTTTTTGAGTTTAACAATTAACATATTTTAGATATTTAGTTCTAAAAACCTTATCCAATTCCCTAGAGGAGTATTCTATTCCAACCAATTTTTCTTTAAAAACAAAATTAAAATTGTCACATAACATATGAAATCAAAATTTTATCAATATTTAGTACAATGATGAACAGTCTTTAATACCAATCACCATGAAACCTATAAAGGACAAACAAATCTTATTTTAGAGATTGCTCGCTCAATTGGATTATTCATACGTGACCCGTATGCCGCCTCTGCTGGCAAGTTAATGTTTTTATGTTTTGTATCTGAGAGTACCACGACGGATCAGAATAATACAAGCTCGGATAAGAATGCAACAAGGGATAGTATGGGATAAAAGGTGATTGTGACGACTACTTATGGGGCAACTCTCCATGCTTCTGTACCAATAAGGACGGGGCTTGGGATCAAAGAATCCGAGTGGCCCCATTCGGGAGCGTATGACTATCATGCTACGTATACATAATCTGCAAATTGTTGTTTATACTGCATCATTTGCTCATTCGTCATATTGTATATGTCTTTCAATTTATAACATTAAAGGGCACATGCAAACTTATTTTAAATTTTATTTTTCTCAACTAACCTTCTTTCCAACACTGACTAAAGGAAAAGTTCCTATACCTTACCTTCCCACTATTCCCAATGAATGTTAAATGCTACATAAACTTGAGTATCCTCTTTTCTTTTCTTTTCTTTTTTCCTGCAAATTATTTCACAAAATACTTAGTAACTATCCTTTTTTTTTTTTCTTTTTTAATTTTAGACACACGCATTATGAATACATATCCGATTAGCTTATCTTTACACTCTTTTCTTACTAAAGGAGTCATCTTTAATCTTTACTTGTAGCTCCAACTGGTTCGCTATAACCGTTATATCATTTAAAAAAAAAAAGGGGTTCAGATTGGTCAATTATGTAGATGCGGCAATTATCGCAATAGCCATGGTGACGGTGGAGGTGATTACAACGCTGGCGACAGCACGAAGGTACAACCCTAAAGCAAGCCCAGGGCCAGGAGCCTCAATAAGTGACTGCGGAGTAGATCTTTTAGGCGATAGGAGTTGGCCCGAGTCAGAGGATATACTATTGTATGATGGGATTATAGGATATTTTATATTTTTAAGAATAAGGATACTATAGCGCGAGGTTACGTAAATTTAAGCAACTTCTACAAAATTGACCTTAGGTTACTAGATAACATTAGTATTTTATTTCGATATCGAATACAACATATGTTACTAATGTTATTTTTTTTACAAATTTGTTTTTAAGAACATTGTACTGTTAATAAAGAAAATTGGAGGAGACTCTCCTACACTGATACAGCACACGTTCAATCCTTCATTTATCATGAAGACAAAATGTACCATTCCGTTTCCCCCAATCATTAATTAGAAAACTACTTCGAATTTCTAGATTTGCTACTAATTGTCATTACAATCATGTATACCAAAATGAGGGTGTTTTTCTAGCTATTTCGAGAAGATGGAAAACTCAATCAGAAAATTAAAATATAAAAGGAACTCAATAGAAAAGAAACAAACATGGAAGACTCAGAACCAAACAATTAAGAAAAGACTATTTCTTGATATTTTCCCCTACAACATTATGACTAGCAACATAACTATTTTATATAAATGTTTCAACTTATAAATAATGTGAACAATCATATTTATTATATACTAACCCCACATCACTTATGAGCTTGAGCTGGATTTTAACTAAGACCCATTAAATGGACAACTTAATTTCATGGAGGATTGATTAATAACGTACAGCAATGTGTGTGAGTGGGGTGTGGTGGCGTGGGGTTGGAAGAAGAAGAAGCAGAAATACCATGAGGGATGCTATCAATAATTGTAAGGCAAAATTATCGCAAATCGTCAATAATTTTCATGTTGCGTTCTTTGATATTACAACACTGAAGTGTATAGACAAATATGTTTATTTACTGTTGGCCTCAGATCAAAGTCCTTTCCTATATCGTTGGACCCTACACAATGGGATGGGGAGGAAGAAAAACAAGATATACTTTCTACCTTCTGACTAGTCTCTCTACTACATAGCAGAATCGGAGCAACGAACTTGCCTCTGATGTTAATGGGTAAAAGGTGTCTATAGGCCCTTGGATTAAGTCCTACGTGGAAGGAAGACAACGTTCGATGGAGGTCGTCAATGAAGCAACCTTCCATATAATATGTGGCTATGGAAGCAACAAGCATCATGAAGCAAATCCATCAGGTGTACGTCATGCATGGAGAGCTGCAATTTTCTGAGACAACCCATCCACTGCCTCATCGTCCACCTCAGAAATAGGTTCCTCTATCTGCCAACCACGCAGAGTCATTAGAAACAAAAATATAGCTGTAGTGTCCGCTCATAAAAACTAGATAAATTTTTCAATTTGGCGATGCACTACGAACTTTCCGAGGCCTTATTTGTTGGTATTTCCATTGAAGGTCACACAGACATATGCATGGAGACAAGTCTCAAAAGATTCAAATACTAAACTGACGTGAATATTTCAGAACACTTGAAATAATTAGCTTTAATGAAAACCATTGAATTTCATACGCTAGGGTAAGTTCTACACCAGGATTCTTCCAATCAGAAAGAAACTTACACGAGTTAGCAAGAGAAAATTATTTGCAAATGCTATGGACACAGTTAAGGTCTCATCATCGGGAATAAGAAGAGGGTGAAATAACAGGACCATTATATGGACATTTGACATCGGCAAATCCTAATATATTATTATTAACCCTCCACATATCGGAAGGAAAAGAGGTGTGTGAACATGAATGCACAGCGGAACACAATAAACAGCAGCAGCAATCCTCAAGGCAGGAATCTTAATACCAGTAATCAATTATTGTCCATGTAGAGCGACTTTTATACATGACCACAACATATCCTTCAAACTCACCTCTGCTGGTTTTCCACCAACTCCAATACACTTGGAAGCACTAATGCTGGCACTTTTTAATAAGCTACGAGCACCAATGCTTGTCTTTTCTGAGCCATTTGCATTTTCTGAAACATCAGATTGATGGGTTTTGCGAGGACTATCAAGAGTAGTAGCAACAGATGCAGCAGTCCGTTTTTCAAAATCTCGATTCTGCACACTGGCCTCATCCTTTGGTTGAGGCACTCTCTCCCTGTAGGCAACACAAATAAAAGTAGGTCAAGCATATACGAGTAAAAGGTTCGAAATAACAAGAGACAACACCAACTACAGATAGAAATTATGAGCGATGTAGGAAAAATGAAAAGCAAGTAGAACAGGAAAACGACAGTGAGGATTGTGGATTTCAACAGGAGAAATTGAAAGAAATCTTGGGCAAGTAGTTAGAATCAATTTGACGCCAAAAGAAATTGATCTATTTGTGCAAATGTTGAGATGAAACCTGATCAGAAGCACATTGAGGTTCATACAAGACATACCTGGGCAAGGAAGCATGCTGACGTTGGAGTGGGGAGTTTCTTTCACCTTTACCATAATGCTCCTCAAGATGTGCAAACTGCCGCCTAAAGCGATCAACACCACTGTGGTACGTGACAGATGAGGTTATATACATGAACAAAAAATCTGAAAAAGTTACATGTGACTTGTAACTGTACAATTTGAAATAAATACTTTGTTCATATATATGTGAAAAGACTATTGAAGAATACCAAGCAGTGGCTAAAAACTCGTGTTCAAAAGTCATCAAGAATTCTATGAGACCTAATATGTCCTTTGCAAAATATTGTTAAGCCAGGATCACCACAGTGAAACGTTTTTATAGTTTCATATCCACTACTTTTTCATTTCTGTGGAGTTACGACTTTAAATTATATTAGTGAAATAGATAAAAGCCTTGAATTTCATAGCAGCAAGAACAAAGGAAAAGCCAGGATGAATGACCACAAGAAATACATCAGCAGAACAAACACTTTATGCATTGCATATAGTGATGCCAACTGAAAGAGATAATCAGCTCTCTTGAGGTATGTATTCCAAATATTTATGCAGTAAACTCTATTAGGAAAAAAAGGGGGCACATCTATCTCATAGAAACACAAAAGTCCAGGGGTTTGACAGGTAATTGACATATATAAAAGAAAAAAAAGAAAAAGAAAAAGAATGCCCATACAACACCAGTTGTTGTGGGCAAAGTTTAAAAGTGATATATGCAAAGAGCTTGTTGTGATTAAATAACACAACCATCAAATTAACAAATGTGCAACCAAAACAGAGGAAAAGGCCAACTACATGTACTATCAGCACAAAATTCTTTCCTTTCAAATAGAATCCCACGAAATAATTTCTAACCTCAACAATTTAACACATTGGACAATTTGCCATATCAGCAAAACCTACTGACAGGCATGCTCAATAAAAAGACATCGGATAATCCACTTAACTACAGGAATAATTGCCAAATTTCACTCTATAAGGCTAATGACATCACTGTACCTTGGGTACATAAAGCTTATTTGATCCCCTCCACGAAGATATTCCTGAAGCATCTGCGGATGGTACTCTAGAATCTGTTTTGTGCAAAGACAGGATGTCAAGTTTGCAATGATTGTTAAAGCATCATAAAATGATGAAACAGGTACACAAACTACAGACCTCTCGGTAGATCAGCTCTCTGACATCATCTTTGGTCAGCTTTCTCCTCTCAAACTCAAACTCCAGCTTCGAAATGGGTTGCGTTGAAGGTTCTCGTTCCACATTCGCCAAACCATAGAAGTAGGGATCAGCTAGTGCCTGCAACCAAAGGTGTCTTCAGCACAGTGATTAATTTGGTGGTTCCAGCTAAAATACATTTAACCAACCTCTTCAGCAGTTAGACGATCTTTTGGATCAAATGCAAGCAATCGCTCCAACAAACAAAGAGCCAAAGGATCTACATTAGGGAATTTTTGTGCAAAGGAAACTGGTTGCTTCTTTCGCATGCTGCTGAGATACCTCCTGGCCTTTTCGTTGCGGATCTGCCAATAACAGAAGTAAATATTTATGTAAAAGGTCCAAAAGGAAGATATGCAATGAAAATGCAGCTGTTACAAGAGGATAAGTGGTAGATTTATCTTGATCAAAGCTATCAGTGTGAATCCTCCAAAACAATATAAAACTCTTTGCATTAATGTCAGCTGAGGCTTGTGCCCTTTTTTTCCCCTCTGAGTAGGGGGAGCCACAGTTTGGTTTTGAAGACTTTGCAGACCAGCACAAACTTTCTGATTGGAAAAACATCAAATCAAAACCAAACAAAACCAAGCCAAAATTTATTAAACCAAAACAAATCAATATTTTCAGTTTGAACCAAAGAGCAAGTGAATTAAGTTAACTGTACACAATATACGATGATATGTTATGTAACATACCTCATGTGCATTTTATGCACCTTATTATATCATGAAACATGATAATTGTATGTGATATTGTTCATGTTATATAATTAAATATCATCCATTAGGTATCATTATTTGTAAGCTATTATATTACACATTATATATATATATAGACACACACACACACACTATATAGGTAATCGACAATCACACAGAACTTTCTACTAATGCTTTATACAAGTAGAATAATGTACACAACATTTAAATTATTGGTTCAGTTGGGTCTTTCCATTTGAAGATACCTCAAACCAAAATCAAGCCAAACATTTTGGTCGGAAATCTTTCAAATCAAGACCAAACTAAAAACCAAAAAGTTAAAATATTTTGGTTGAAGCGGCAACCAATATTTCAATCAGGTCCATGTATGATTAACGTGAGAAGGTACCAACCCGTGCAACAGTTTCAGGAGGAGGAGTGCCAAGAAAATCAGTCATGAGATCCAGCTGGTGCACCACATTTTTTCCTGGAAACAAGGGCTTTCCTGAAAGCATTTCCGCAAATATACATCCTATGCTCCAGATATCTATTGCAGGGGTATACTGCATGGAGAAAATGAAAAATGAGTATTTGCACAATGCAATGACAGTGTGCATGAGAAGATTAAAAATAGTTTTCAGCAAATGAAACCCTTTATGAACCTGAGGAGTATCCTCCACATCAATATGTTGTTTTTCTTTTAAAGGAGTGTCATCCAAAAGCACATTGACAAATCAGAAAAATACATCCTAACTCCACTCTATAGCCTATACAAAGGAGTTAGGGCCCATCACCTATGGTGGAGGCTGACGAAAGGAAAAATGCAAATTGATACAAAGACCCAAGATTCTATTGAGAAATTGTTTTAAGTATTACCATCCCACCTCAAAATTAACCAAAGTAACTTTCAAGTGTTAATACACTATGCCATAATGCTGCAATAGATGTACAAATAGATATCATAACACAATAACATGTTTGCAGTTCAGCCACATTGAAATCAAATTTGAGAATAATCCTACACACCAAAAAATTGTTACCAACACTAACACATATTAGCTCTAGAAGTACGAAAAGAACTACCAAGATAGGTTTAAGTCAAGTGAACTTATAAGTTCAAACACCAAGACCATGCTTTATGATGAATAGTCTCCAAAAATATATAGTTCTCGCAATGATTTCAGAATTATGTTTAAATTGACATATTCTTTATTTATGATAAGTTTGGGCCAAGGTTCAAATCCTAGTATTGTGATCAAGAGTCTAGCACTAGAAGGAGATGGAAATACATAATGATGTGTGTGTTCCAGTTGATATTTGCCAATTTGAGGCAAAAGACAACTTTTAAGAAATTTCAGTCAGCAAAGAAGATTATGCATACTTCCACTCTTACTAATATAGCTCTACTTGGCAGGAAAACTGTTGGAAAAGAAAAACTACTCCTAGGGGTTCTGATGCACTTACTTTGGAGAAAAAAGAACCACAAAGTTCAGGAGCTCGATACCATCTAGTCGCAACATAATCCTGCATGGAGCAAAGTGTCAATATGTATATAGGCCAATAAGGATCTTTTTCCTACAAGAACACTTCTCTTTTAAAAATATCAACACGGTTATAGCAAGAACTTTACATTTTAGAAATAAAAATGGCTAGTTCCTAAATCTCAATCTTAATAGGAACAAAGACTATACCGTCCAGAATATAGCTGAAGGAGCATCATTGAAAGATACACGTGCAAGCCCAAAATCACATATCTTCAATTTACAGTCAGCATTGGCTAGAATGTTTTTTGGTTTCAAATCCCTATGGAATACATTGGCTGCAAGAAGTCAATAAATTGTTATAAAACATGATGTCAGCTCCATCAACAACAAATCCAAATGAATGAAGAATAGAGTTCTAACCTGTGTGAATGTACTTCAGACCACGAAGAAGCTGGTATAAGAAAAACTGGTAATGCTCAGGAGTAAGATCGTCATTTGCCTTAATTACCTGGTGAAGGTCAGATTCCATTAGCTCAAAAACAACATATATGTCTTTAAATTCTCGCCGTGATGGAGGTAGCATGATATGCTTAATTTCAACGATATCTGGATGGCGAAGCAACCGAAGGAGCTTTATCTCTCTCAGAATACGAGTGGCATCCGATACATGCTCAAAGACATCGTTAATCTTCTTAATAGCAACTCTTTCTCCAGTATGGGTATCAATTGCAGAACCAACAACACCATAACTCCCTTTCCCAACAACTTCCTGAATTTGGTAACGACTAGCCTCACCATATTCTGTAAAAAATTCCTTTTCCAAGGATCCCTGCATACAGCAGAAATTGTCAACTAACAAATTGTTGGTGATGGAAACAGTTTGGGACGATTGATTTCATAAATAACATGTGCTAGGAGACCATTTGAAAAGTCCATGGTACTTAAAAATGTGCACGCAAGCATATCCAGTATGAATCAAGTATCTTGTCCCTTGATTTAATCCTCATAAACAAATATCATAAGAATCCATCTCAAACTTAGGTATAATGTCCGGAGCTACAGTTCAGATTTCCATGTCCCTTAAACGACTTCCGTGTCGACTGATACGTGAGCAGCCAGAAACTGAAACCAATTAATGAACAGAGCATGGCAAGGATCTATCTAGAAATAGAAAGACAAGGTCACTGAAACAGTGGTAATGGAGCAAACAGATAACAAAAACCAAAGAAGTGAAACCATAACCCCTCCAATTACAAAATGTTTTGATCCAACCTCCATAATCTAAGAGACACTTAAAAGGAGAATTTAATAACCGTTCCTATCTACTCTTGCAACCCGATGACATTTAATGTTACAACATTACTTTGAGCATCATTTTCCTTGTTTATGCTTCACACAAAGCTCGATATAATTGCTCTAAGACATTAAATTTCAATCAAGAGAATTCCGCTTCCCACAATATGCCTTCGTTTTCTCAAAAACCAAACGAACCTCAATAACCCAACAAATTACTTTTTTTTTTTTTGGGCCTAATTACATTTCAAAAGGAAAAAAAAAAAAAAATCAACAATGCAATAAGAAATCCGAAGAACCCATAAAAACAATTCAACAGGAAAACAATGCCCGAAAGAGAAAAGACATAAAAATAAGCCAAAAGAAAAAAGGACCAATCAATCATCAAATAGTACAAAAAACGAAGAGAAAAAATGTAAGGAGAAATCCGAACAGCCCATCACAGAATTCATCCAAAACAACAAAACCCAAATCAAAACAAACATGAAAAAATTGACAAACAAAGATAAAGACAAGACCTTTTTATGAGGATCAAAAGCCATGTGACCAACAACAGAGTAGTTTCTCTTGGGAACTTTAATAACAGACAAAGATGAATAATCAAAATCTTTAATCAAAACTTCTCCTTCTCCTTCTCTTTTGGTTCCTCTATCGTCTCCTTCTTCAAGCTGTTGACCACTTGTTTTAGCTGTATTCAACGTTTCAGCGTGAAATTCGCTTGACCCATCATTCTCGTAATTGTGCCTTCCCTTACTAATAATATTACTAGCACTATTATTATGATTTTTTCCGATATTATTTTTATTAAGTGTTTGTGCTTGGCTATTATAAGAAGTACAAGCGGATGAGGATGAGCGACGATGATTAAACCAGCGACGAACTCCGTCAACGATACCACCACTCCCCATATAATCTGTCTCTCTCTCTCTCCCTCTCTCTTTTTCTCGTTTCAAGATCTAAAAAGTTGTCCCACTCTCTCTCTTTCTATTTTCACTCTAATTCTTACACGAAGTTTTATTTATTATTTTAGGAAATAATAATAGGAAGGTACCAAAAAATATCTAAGATATGACTTTTTTTTTATGTTTCATTACAATTCCGAATGATACGGAGAGAGAGAGAGAGCGAATTGCGGGGTGAATGATAGCTCTTATATATGTATTGGATAAGTTGTAAAGTTTGATTAAGTTGATCACAGGGAATGGGATGTGAAAGCTACGCTGTACTACAGCCAATACGCGTTTACTTTGCTCCTTTTAATATATCTTGCTACTAAAATGGTGTTCTTTTGGGGAAGAGGACAACAAAGGGAAGACCACCGAAGGAGAAAACACAACTTTCTAAATTAGCGTGTGGAAGTTGTCTATAAAGAGATGTCTAAAAAAGAGATTTAAGTTTATATATCAGGATTTTAAATAATCAATTTTTAAAGTAATTTTATACTTTATAAAGGAATATTTAATAAAAGTTATTTATGAAATAATCTTGGTCTCCACAGCAAAAGCAAAATTCTCTCAATAATCAAAGCGCTTCTCCTAAAGAATTCTTCAAAAACTATCTAAAACTATTTTACGACTCTCGATGTATAAGGAAAAAGTATCTCAAAATCTCTCAAATGATAAAACATAAGCTATTTATATGAAAAATTAAGGTTGGCTCGCGTAAAATTTCTTTTTTTCATGAAGGCAAGCAGTATAAGTACAAGGTCGGCTTTTAGGCTGACAGCATAGTCATCCAAGGCTAGTGGCGTAGCCAATAAAGGCTACCGATGGAAGTTGTAAGTTGTAAGCCCACTATTAGGCCGACTGCCATTATTTCCAATTTACATTTATTGATCCGAACTTCGTTTATTTGTTTAAAATTCCTTTAAATTATCTGTAATTCTACTCTTGAATCCTCTAATTCCTGAAATGTTCAAATGAAAATAATTAAGCACCAATTCTTAATAATTTCTATAAAATCTATAATAATTTTATCTTAATTTGCACTTTAAAACATGAAAAATATGCCTTTATTAACTCCCCCATACTTGAACTTTTGCTTGTTCTCAAGCGAAATAAATAAAATTAAAGAAATCTATAATTGAAAATACAACGTTTCCAATTGCTAATCCAAGACATCTGATATTTCACATTTTCAAACTCATTAATTCATAATGCTCAATGCTCTAACCAATTCAAAATATGTAATTAGAGTACTACAAATAAAATTAATCAACTATTCTAAAGAAAACAAATTTTAATCCAAGTGTTTAACCTAAGATTTATATTTCAAAAGTAGATAATTAGTTCTCAAAGAAAAAACACCCATTTAAACTTCACAGCTATTAACAAATATATTATCCATCTAATTATTTCGACAACAAATTAGCAAAACAGTAAAAGCATATGGTATCTGCTCTATCCTTAGATTTTCTTCCTTTTTATTATAAGGCTTAATTCATTTCTTGAATTGTATTCAAATTTCCATTTTCCATTCCCCTTCTTCTCTTTTTTCTTTTTTCTAGTTCAGATACTGAACTTTTGCCTTTTCACCCTTCTCGTTATAATGAGTGCATTGAGTCGATACATCTTAGGCTCATTACCAAAGTGACCAGGTTTTAAAAGGGCCCTTACAAACTCTTCTTCACTTTAACTTTTAAGTTAGGATACTCTTAACTCAATTTCTTGAGTTATTGGAGTAAAGGCTCTCATATTCTTATTTTTTTTAATGCTCACTAAAATTTTTTAGACTTCTTTTATAGAAATCACTAAATTCAAAGCTTCACTTATCTCTTCCATTAAGTGTTAAAGTGCCATTAGAACAACTAAAAAGACCATATACTAATTAACCTTGCATAGAAGTAAACTTATTTACTTTTCACTTAAAGACTCGATTGGCTATTAATTTAAAATTGTAAAGATAAAAACTAGGTAAATTAGGTTCCTAAAGAATTGACTAATTAATTTTAACTTAATACAAAAATATCAACATTGGTGAGTAAGGCACCTTAGTGAGTCAATTATTCAAATCACAATCAGATGCTATCAACAATTTCTTTGTGTAATCTCTACATTCAAAACCAGAAATTTAAGAACAAATAAAATTCAAGCTGATAAGAAAGTATAACTATTCATAAACAAAAACCAGCATCAAAATTGATATTTTCATTTCCTATAATTCCTTCTCTCCATTGTAGGATAGATAGTGTCTACACTATCTTCTATTCAATATGCAAGAGGAAATAAAAATTCACAACAATAAAAAATGAAAAACTAGTACGTCCCTAGATTCAAACTTTTAGCAACAATGAAAATTCCAAGCATAAGATCATTGATATCATAGAATTCAGATCTGACTTGCCTCATCAAACGCAAAAAAACATAAAATAGCAAAGATAACATAAAAGTGTACTGAAAAGTACATAGTAGAGCTAATGATTTGGAGTTACCCAAACAGATGGGTACTAAACAAAAATAACCAAACAGCTAAATAAAAGAAAAAGAAAAGAAAAGAAAAGAAAAAAAACGAAAATAAAATAATAATAATAATAAAAAAAGAAAAGCACGCAAATATCTAACTATCTCCGTCGGTGCTGCTACTCTCTGCACTAGAAGTCTCATAATGGAACTGCTCTACAACTGCTGGCTGAAAACATGAGATAGCAAACTTCAACATATTGAACATAGTAGTCCGGAACTTTTTATTCTTCTTCCTTTCTTTCCTGATCTCATTCCGGACTTCTCTAATTTCAACACTCAATTGTTCATAACTGCTATCTGGAGGATGAGATGAAGTAGATACTTTAACAGCAGGAGGATGAGATGAAGTAGATGCTCTAGTAGCAGCAAGAGGATTTTCAGGAATATCCTCCTCATCAACTAGATGGGGGCTATTATTTATCTTAACCAATCCCCAACCTCTAAATTATGCAGCAAAAATAGGTTTACATGGGATACCATCATCCCCTTCCGACTCGTTAAAAAGCCCCATACCTTTCAATAATGCAGTAATATACCCATCACAAAAGATAAACTATGTCCTGGTATCATCAATCTGCCTATAGATAAAATTTGTTATCTCTACTCCCAGATCTATCTGATATCTAAAAATCATACTATATAGATAAAACATGTCAAAACTGGTTACTTTACTATGGCTGATCTTCTTACAGCTAAGAGTATGACTAAGGATATAGTGGAGTAGCTTGTACTCCACTATTGACACAGTCGTGGCAAACGACTTTGAAGGTACAAAATCGTACTGCTTGGGATGAATCAACTCAAACCAAAATCGCTTAGCAAACATATCACTAGGCCAAGAGTTAGGTAAATTGACTTCCTCCTCCTCATATAAACCCAGAAAATAACCAATCTGACTCAATTCAATGACATGAATTTCTCCATAAACCTAAAATGTAAAAGTGGACATACGCCTACTTCTCTCTAGTTGCAAAGTGGACAAAAAATCAATGGCTACATTTCTATAAGTGGGTTCTTTTACCTCAAATAACCGAAACTATGTTTTATCAAGAACCATCTACTATATTCTATCGTTCATTCTATACTCTTGCAAAATAGTCCAATCCAAATATTGTTGATTCATGAATGTCATTCGTTATAACTTTCTCCTTCGCTCCCTAGTATACTCCTGATGTGAGAGTAGATCGATGTTCAAACTTTTGGAAGACGAAGCGACTGCCATGTTCTATTTCTTTCTCGGTTGCATCTTCTTAGGCACCATAGTGGACGTAAAATCTCATATCTATAAAAAAGAATGGAAATGTGAGTAAAAAGAAGTAAAGAGAGTGAGTATATGAGGTTATGGGTGTATAGGAAAGGGAGAGTTTGAGAGAAATCTAGAGAGAGAAAAACTAGAGAGAGAATTCGAGAGAAAAAAATGAGCAAGGAAGGAGAGAAAACCAACAGTCATGCTTTTAAAAGCACTATACGCCGACACTTACATCTGTACACCAGCGACATATATTACCATGTATATGGGTAAGCCGGCTAATAGGCCGGTGACCTTGAATTCAAATTCCGCGCCTCTCTCTTTTTTTCATTTTTATTTCGTTTAGACTAGCAACCTTCATGCCAATGGCCAACCTAAAATTTTTCAATTTTTTTTTTGAAATAAAATTAACTAATAATGAATAAAAAGAATAATAATAAAAAATTAGTTTAGTTAGACATGGGTTACGTCTCATGAAGCACTTAGTTTATAGTTACTAGCTCAACTTTTCCAATCTTATTGTAGGTCTTTGCTCACCACCATAGTGGTGTCATTGTCCATACTTTCTCCTTCAAAATAATGTTTGAGGAGATGACCATTTACCTTGAAAGTACGATTGTCTTTTACCTTTAACTCAACTGTACTATAAGGAAAAACATTAGCTATTTCAAATGGTCCTAATCATCGAGATTTTAACTTATCTGGAAACAATTTCAATCGAAAGTTGTATAATAACATTTTCTGACCAGGTACAAACTCCCTCTATTGAATGTTCATGTTTGCCATTGCTTGGCTCTCTCTTTGTAGATCTTAGCATTTTCATAAGCTTCTTCTCTAATCTCATCTAGTTGGTTCAATTGGAGCAATCACTTTTCACCTATAACTTGTAAATCAAAATTAAGGTATTTTATGGCTCAATAGGCCTTGTGCTCGAGCTCTACAGGTAGGTGACATGATTTACCATAAACAATTTTGTATGAGGACATTCCTATAGGGGTTTTAAAAGCTGTCCTATAAGCCCACAATGTATCATTAAGTTTTAGAGACCAGTCTTTCCTGAATACATTGATAGACTTTTCTAGGATATGCTTTATCTCTCTATTGGATATCTCAACTTGTTTACAAGTTTGTGGATGATATGGGGTGGCAAGTTTATGAGTAACTCCATATTTTGTTAATAGTTTTTGAAATTGCCTATCACAAAAATGCGACCCCCCATCACTTATAATAGCCTTAGGTACCCTAAACCTGGAAAAAATGTTTTTTTTCAAAAATTTAATTACCACTCTAGCATCATTAGTTTGTAGAGTTACTGCTTTTACCCATTTTGAAACATAATCTACTACCAAAAGTATATATTTATTTGAAAAAGATAAAGAGAAAGGGCCCATGAAGTCTATTCCCCATACATAAAAAAACTCAATTACCAAAATACTTTTTTGTGGTAACTTATGTCTCCTAGAAATATTCCTAGTCCTTGGCATTAAGCATAAGACATAACATAGTTTCTGCAATCATTAAACAAACTAGGCCAACAAAATCCACAAAACAAAATTTTAGCTGCAATTCTTTCCACACCAAAGTGGCTAACAAAAACTTCTTTTTCTTTTCAAAATGAGAAACCGTATGGTATGATTTTACTAACTAGGTAATTAATTATATCAGCATACCAAGGTAATTCTCGGATCTTTACTACATACAATTGTTCATCAGGGAACTTTTCATTAATGGGTGGCTCTAAACACTTCAATTGTAATCAAGATAAATGATCAACAATTACATTTTCAATTCCCTTTTTATCTCTAATTTCAAGGTCAAATTCCTGCAATAATAAGATCCATCGAATTAACCTAGGTTTAGCATCAACTTTAGTAAACAAATATTTCAAAGCAGCATAGTCTGTGTATACTATGATCTTAGAACCTATGAGATAAGGCCTAAACTTGTCACAAGCGAATATAATCGATAAAAGTTCTTTCTCTGTCATGGCATTGTTTCTTTACGCCTCATTCAAAGTTCCGCTCACATAATATATGACATGAAATAACTTACCTCTCCTTTACCCAAGTACTACTCCTACAGCATAGTCACTAACATCACGCATCATCTCGAAAGGAAGCTCCTAGTCTGGTGCAATGATCACTAGTGCCGAAGTAAGCTTCTCCTTTAATAGATTAAATGCCTGCAAACAATTGTCATAAAAACAAAGGTATAATCTTTTTCAAGTAAAGTACAAAGAGGTCTAGAGATTTTAGAGAAGTCCCTGATAAATCTCCTATAAAAGCCAACATGCCCTAGGAAGCTCCTAACTCCTTTAACTGAAGTAGGTGCTAGCAACTTCTCTATTATCTCCACTTTAGCTCTATCAACTTTAATCTCCTTTTTCAACACCTTGTGACCTAAGACTATTCCCTTTCTTACCATAAAATGGCATTTTTGCTAGTTCAGAAGTAGACTAGTCTCTTTGCACCTTTTAAGTACACGGCTTAAAGTAGTCAAACATGAATCAAATGACTTCCTAAAGACGGAGAAGTCATCCATAAATATTTCAATAAAATCTTCTAACATATCAGAAAATATAGATATCATACATTTTTGAAAAGTCGCGAGTGCATTACAAAAATCAAAGGGTATTCTCTTAAAGGCAAAAGTGCCATAAGGACATGTAAAAGTGGTTTTCTCTTGGTCCTCGAGTGCAATATGAATTTGATTGTAACCAAAATATTTATCTAAAAACCAATAATAATCATGCCTTAAAAGTTTTTCTAGCATCTGATCTATGAAAGGAAGGGGGAAGTGGTCTTTACAGGTGACATCATTCAACTTTCTATAATCTATGCAAACTCTCCACCTGGTCACAATATGAGTAGGGATAACTCATTAACCTCATTTTTAACCATAGTCATACCACCCTTTTTTGGCACTACCTAAACAGGACTAACCCACTTATTATCTGAGATAGTGTAGATAATACCTACATCCAGTAATGTGAGTACATCTTTCTTCACTACCTTCTTGAGAGTTAGGTTGAGTCGTCTCTATGGTTGTACTATGGGTTTGCACTTAGCCTCAAACAATATCTTGTGAGTGTAAATTAAGGGACTGATCCCTTTTATATCAAGCACCAGGGGTTGTATCAATGATGGAACCGGCTTCTACTCACTAGTGCTGAGTTCTTCATAGTATCGAGCTTTGATTTCTGACACCTGTTCCTTACCTTCTTCTTCAAGCTCGTCGTCATCACTCCAATCATCCAGATCCCTAAGAACTAATTCCATAGTATCTAATCCTGCTTTTTCTTCTATAAACTCATAGGTAATCTCATAAAACATGTTCATAGCGTAACAGGATTTGCAATCATCAAAATGCTTTCTGGCTTCATAAACATTAAACATTACCTTATCATCCATATCTCTTAAAGTCAGCTTACCCTGTTCCACGTCTATCAACGCCTTACCTGTTGCAAGAAACGGTCTACCTAGGATCATGGGTACCTCTCTATCTTATTCCATCTCCAGGACTATAAAGTCGACTAGAAAGATAAATTTGACTACCTTCACCAAGACATTCTCAATAATACCCTTTAGATATTTGATACTCCTATTAGCAAGTTGCAAGGTGACATGAATCTCCTTGTAATCCCTAAGTCCTAACTTCCTGAAAATAGACAAGGGCATTAAATTTATACTTACACCTAAATCAATAAGAACCTTATTAAAATGAAAATTTCCTATAGTGCAAGGAATAGTAAAACTCCACTAATCTCTTTGTTTTCTAGGCAGGGTAGATAAATTTTTTTGAAAGATCATGGAGCACTCCCCTGTAAACATTACCGGTTCGTTCCCATCGATCTTTCTCTTTTTGGTGAGAAACTCCTTCATGAATTTGGCATACGAAGGCATGTGCTGTAGTGCTTCTACAAAAGGAATGTTAATTTGCAGCTTCTTGAAGACATCTAGGAATTTGGCAAATTGAAAGTCTAACTACTGTTACTTCTATCTTCTTAGAAAGGGGATTGGAGGGACATGATTTCACTTTTGGTGACTTCTGCATTGGTTCCTCTTTTACCTCCTTCCCTTTTTCTACCTTTAGAATCTCCCCCTTTTCTTCAACTTGTCTATCAACTATTTCTAAAGCTTTTCCACTCCTCTTCATAATAGCATTGACACCTCTAGAATTCTTTTCGGTATTACTGGGTGAGACCTTGATGGTCTATTACTCAACTGTTGAGAAATCTAACTAATTTGATTCTCTAGGTTTCACATAGTCGCCTATTAATTCTATAGCAAGGTGTCAGTTTTTTGCATATAGCTCAACATGAGCTCCTCCATTCTAGATTGATTTTGCCGAGGTGGAGCGTTCTAAGCAAGACCTTACTTTTGGAATCCAAGTGGTGGTTAGAATGTATTGTTATCGTTTCTCTATGAGAAATTTTGATGATTACACAACCCAGGATTATATGTATTCAAATATGGTCCTTAATTACCGCATTGAAAATTGTTGACAAAATTCACCTATTCTCCATTAGTTGGAGCTAAGTGACTCCCAATTAAGTACTCAAGAGTCAAATGTAGTCCTGAACATAATTTACAAAAAACAATAGGGTTAGCATTAAAAAACTCTGTTGAGGTGAGTTTACTTACCTAAGTAGTGAAAGCTACAATCTAAGCCGTTAATTAAGATACAGTGCTATTGTCACTGGTTGCTACCACTCCTAACTTGCTTCTTTCATTTTGCCAGTTATGTGCACTAGAGGCTATTTCTTCTATTAGTACACTTGCTTTATTATATGTCTTTCCCATTAGAGCACCTCTAGTTGCAGCATCAATTAGGGACCTTAATGTCTCGTCTAGATTGAGATAGAAGATCTCAATCAAGAGATTGTTTGGCAAGCCATCTTATGGGCATTTTTTGATCGCCTCCTTGAATCTCTCCTATGCTTCATAAAGTGACTTACCACTAAACTTGGTAAAGTTGGTGATGTTGTTCCTTAATTTTGTGGTCCTAATCGATAGGAAAAATCTCCTTAAGAACTTTGATGAAAGATCAACCTAGGTGGTGATAGACACTTGTGGTAGCGAATGAAACCAAGCTCTAGCTTTATCCCTTAGTGAAAAGGGAAAACCTTGTCTATCATATTGTTCATCTTTACTGATTGCAGTATTGAAGGAATCCTGCAATATGCTCCTTAAAACTTTCATTGGGATATCCTTCAAACTGATTCGTTTGAACCATCTAAATAAGGGATAGCTTCAACTCAGAGTTGTTAGCTTGAATATTAGGCCTCTTTATAGCCAAACCCATCACTGTAGCTACTATATAATCTCGTAGTGCTCACGGAACTCCTTGTATCTGATTATTACCTTCGTTACCTGCCATCCCATCTATTGTTCTTCTATTCTCTTACCTCAATTGATGTAAAGTGCACTTTATTTCTGAATCTAGTGGTAGAATTTCGGCACTTTTACTCCTGTACATAAAACACCTACAAAGAAGAGTAAAAATAATGCACGTCATCAAGTGCACCTAAATTACCAACAGAACTAAAAGGTTTAATATTTCCAATCTCTGGCAACGGTGCCAAAAACTTTATTCGCTTGAACTATATATATAAAAATAAATCGCAAATACTCCAGTAAGTATATTAGGTCGGAATCAAGTAATATAGAGAAAGTAAGGTGGTCGATCCCTTGAGGACTAAGAAATTACTAATCATATGGTAGTTCTTATCAATATTCAAGCAATCAAAATTAAATTAATTAATCTAATAATTACTCTAAAACTATTGAAAAGAAAATAACTATGAAAAATCTAAAATTAAGTAATCAATTAAGAATTATAAAAAAACAGAATCCACCCTAGATTACACAAATCAATTTGTTATCATATTATATAGATTAATAACTAAATAGTCATTCAAGTGAAATTATTATACCTTAAAACTTAAGGATTTAAACCCCTAATTAATTAGTCAGCTTTCGCATCTTCTAATTAACAGTGGACTCTAAATTGATGTCTTAGTGAATAATCAATCACTCAACATTACATTAATCTCTAGATAATTTCTAATTAATTCAATTAACTCTACTTCCATATTGATTAATCAAATCAACTAAGAATTTCTAACAAACCCTAATCAACTCCCGTATCATTAGGGTTTCTAACAATTATAATTGAAATGATAGAAATTTCAATCATAAATCATCCATATATCTCTTAATCCTATAACATGAACACAATCATCATCTTAACTATCTAAGATTTCATCAATTCCCATAAATAAATTTAACTAGCCATGGATTTGGAAACAAAAACACAAATACTAATTGAAATTGCAAGGAAATTTATAATTGAAAGCATAAGTAATTCACAAAATTGCATAAGAATAATTAAAATAGATGTTACCAATTTTGTATTGGAAAGAAATAATCTTTAATTGCAACTTCAATCTTAGTCTCCATAACAAAAGCAAAATCCTCTCAATGATCAAAGCGCTTCTCCTAAAGAATTTTTCAAAAACTATCTAAAACTATTCTACGACTCTTGACGTTTAAAGAAAAAGTGTCTCAAAGTCTCTCAAATGATGAAACATAAGCTATTTATATGAAAAATTAGGGTTAGCTCGTGTGAAGTTTCCTTTTTTCATGAAGGTCGGAGGTGTAAGTGTAAAGCCGGCTTTTAGGCAGGCGGCATAGTCATCCAAGGCTAGTGGCATAGCCAACAAAGGTTGCCGATACAAGTTGTAAGTTGTAAGCCATAAGCCAGCTATCAGGCCAGCTGCTTTTAATTCTAATTTGCATGTATTGATCCGAACTTCATTTATTTGCTTAAAATTCCTCTAAATCATCTGTAATTCCACTCTTGAATCCTTTAATTCTTGAAATGTCCAAATGAAAATAATTAAGTACCAATTCTTAAATGATTTATATAAAATCTATAATAATTCTATCTTAATTTGCACTCTAAAACATGAAAAATATGCCTTTATCAAGCATGTACGAGTCCCCAGAGCATCCAATCATGTGAAGCTTCAGATTCCGAGTTTTAATGGATCTGGGAATGTTAACGAGTATTTGGACTGAGAAGAAAAGGTAGAACATGTATTTGATTACTATCAATATGAGGATTATGAGAAAGTTAGGACTGCTGCTGTTGAATTCTCCAGATATGCCGCCATATAGTGAAAGAATTTTTAGGCCATGAGAAGAAGAGAGGGGTACCGAGAGATTAACACCTAGCCCAAGATGAGAAGAGTGCTTAGAAACAGATTCATGTTGGAAACGTATCTCCAAGATAATTTCACTCGACTTCAGGAGTTAAGATAAAGAGGTCGAACTGTTGATGAATATGTTCAAGAATTCCAAATGCTTATGATAAGATGCGAAGTAGAGAAACCACCAACTCGAACAGTCTCAAGGTTTATTACTAGATTAAGAGGAGACATCTGAGACATTGTGGAGCTCTAACAATTTGACATAATGAATGAATCTATTAGAATTGCCCAGTGAGTGGAGAGGCAAAGAAGGAGCCAAGTAACGAATAGAACGTCAACTAGCCAATCAGGACAGGCAAGTTACTGAGCTCGGTCTAACATCTAACCAATCAAAAGAGTTGATGTTAGAGTCGAGCAAAAAAGCTGACCTAAAGATGTAGTGCCGACTCAAACGTATGAGAAAGGGTAAAGGTCTAGTAGGAAGACCAGCCAGATCAAGTGCTTCAAGTGTCAAAGATTTAGATATATGGCTGCTTAGTACCCCAACCAAAGGACGATGGTCATTAAGGGAGACATCCCAAAGGTAGGAGTAGAGAGTACAGATGAGGAACTTGAGGAGGAGGAGGTTCCTACTAAGAAAGAAAATGCCTAGAAAGAACTGATTAAGGAGGACGTATTTCTTGAGGACTTAGACTAGTTACTCATGATTGTCCGGTACACTATGAACGTGGAACCCTCATAAGAGGAAAAGTAGAGAGTGGACTTGTTTCATACTACCTACAAGGTGAATAATCGAATATGTACTCTCATTATGTATAATGGAAGTTGCACCAATGTAACATTAGCCAATCTTATTTCAAAACTGAAGCTGCTAACTGTTGTACATCTTAAGGCATACAAGTTACATTGGTTGAGTGAGACAAGAGCATTACATGTCACTCGACAAATACTGCTGCTAATCACTATAAGGAATTACTCAAACCAGATTCTCTGCGACGTGCTACTTATGTACACTTCCTACATGTTGCTGGGTAGGCTATGTTTGTTTAATAAGAGAGTTATACATGATGGCTACAAGAACATGTATATGCTGGAAAAGGATGATCAAAAGATTACGCTGAATCCAATGTTGCCAAGAGAAGTTCACAAGTTATAGATGAAACTTACTTACAAATCGAAGAAAGCTCTAGTGATGTATAGAGTCGAGTTTTGAGAAGCCATCAATGCTAATGAGCCAACCCTATTGTTGGTTAAGCGACTATTGGAATTGAAAGAGCAAGGTGAGTTTCCCCAAGAAATCAAGGGGTTGTTAGATGACTATACCGACTTATTCCCAAAACACTTACTTGAAGGGTTGCCCCTAACTAGAGGCATAGAGCACTGCATTGACTTAGTACCTAATAGTACATTACCGAATAAGCTAGATTATCGAATGAATCCCGAGCAGGCTTCTAAACTCCAACGTCAAGTCAATGAGTTACTGGAGAGAGGTTATGTGAGAGAAAGACTTAGCCCTTATGCTGTGCCTACACTTCTAATGCCAAAGAAGGATGGAACCTAGTAGATGTATGTTAACAGCCGAGCCATGAACAAAAGCATGATCAAATACAGGTATCCGATCCCAAGGCTAGAAGACATGTTGGATGAACTGAGTGGAGCCAAGATTTTCAGCAAGATTGATCTCAAGTCTGGCTACCATCAAATCTGCATAAGGTTTGGAGATGAGTAGAAGACTGCATTCAAGACTTAACATGGACTTTACGAGTGGATCGTCATGCCCTTTGGCTTGTCCAATACCCTAAGCACTTTCATGAGACTTATGGACCATGTGTTGCGACATCTCATCAGGAAGTGTATCGTGGTATACCTTGACAACATCTTGGTCTACAGTACCAACATGTCAAGTTACATTGAATATCTCAAAGTAGTCTTGGATATCCTTCGTACTGAGAGACTATTTGGCAACTTGAAGAAATGTTGCTTTTGCTAGGAGGAAGTGGTAGTCTTAGGGTACGTGGTTAGTAAAGGAGGCTTGCGAGTCAATGATGAGAAGATCAAGGCAATTGTCAAATGGCCAACTCCTATTACTTGTACAAATGTAAGAAGTTTCTACGGATTGGCTTCGTTTTACAAAAGGTTTATCAGGAACTTTAGCACCATCACTACGCCACTTACCAAGCTAACAAAGAAAAACACCAACTTCCAATAAGGAGAAAGGGAGGAGAGGAGCTTTACTGACTTAAAAGAAAGGTTGACCTCTACCCTGGTGTTAGTACCACCTGACTTCGACAAAATTTTTGAGTTGGAATGCAATACATCGGGAATGGGAATAGACATTGTTCTGATGCAGGAAGGCTAACCAATTGCCTTCTATAGTGAGAAGCTTCGAGGACTACAATTGAACTACTCCGTGTATGATAAGGAACTTTTGGCACTAATTTGAGTAATGCAAATATGGCAACATTTCTTACTACCGAGTGAATTTGTCATATATATTGACCATGAATCACTAAGGTACCTTCGAAGTTAGACCAAGTTGTCGAAGCGGCAGGCGAGATGGGTTGAATTCCTCAAGGGATTCAATTTTGTAATAAGGTATAAGCAAGGAAAGAGCAACATAATTGCAGATGTTTTTTCGAGGAGGCATACACTTTTATCAAAACTTTAGACCAAGCAATTTAGTTTTGAGAGTATCAAAGAATAGTACTCTAGAGATCCTCACTTTGGATCAATAATTTCACGATGCATCGATGGGAAGATAGTAGATGAGTATTATGTGGAGGATGGCTATCTGTTTTGAGGGGGGAGACTGTGCGTGTCGACTTGTTCCCTATGAGAATTATTAATTAGGAAAGCCCACAGCGAAGGGCTCTCCGAACACTTTAGAGAGAGGAGGACTTGTGAACTATTGCATGGTCGATTCTTTTAGCTAAAAATGTGAAGAGATGTATACCGAATTGTAAAAAGTTATGCAGTGTACAAAAAGGCCAAGTGCCGTGTCGAACAAGGGAAAGCAATGCCCCTACCTATTCCGATGAAGTCGTGGACTGAACTGAGTATGGACTTTATTCTTGAACTTCCATGAACTGCTCAAGGCAAAGATTCTGTAATGGTCATCGTAGATCGGTTCAATAAGATTGCACACTTTGTGCCCTGCACCAAAACTAGCAATGCTTCGACTATTGCTTATCTTTTCTTATAGGAGATTATGCGGATATATGGCGTGCCAAGAAATGTAGTCTTCGATAGGGACCCGAAGTTCTTGAGCCATTTCTAGAAAACCCGGTAGCGTTGGCTGGGAACCAAATTACTCTTCGGTACCTTATGTCACCCCCAAACTAACGGCCAAACAGAGGTGGTTAATTGTACTTTGGGGTTACTACTCTGAGTTGTAATAGGCAAGAACTTGGCTAATTAGGACGTCTACCTGTTAGTGGTCGAATTCACCTATAACCACATCGTACATGATACCACTAAGCAAACTCTTTTAGAGGTGGTCTATGGATTTAAACTTGAGTTGCCCCTCGACTACACCCCTATACCAACACCCATACTAGAGGACCCTAACGCCTCAGCCAGAGCACAATCTCTTCAACACATCTATGATAAGGTCACTTAGCTTATCGACCAAGCTAACAAAAGAATGCGAGAAAGAACTGAGGCTAAGTCGGCCAAACAACTTCAACTGGGAGACTTGGTATGGCTACACCTCAGCAAGGAACGGTTTCCGAACAAAAGGAAGGAAAAATTATTTGCAAGAGCGGAAGGGCCTTTTAGAATCCTCTAGAAAATCAGTAATAACACCTACGAGTTAAAACTGCTTGAGGACTATGGGGTTTTTTATGCCTTCAACATTATCGACCTCAGTCCATATCACCTTGATAGAGAACTAAGCGAATACCATTCAAATTTGATCCCAAATCCAAAACAACTCAGAAGGAGTGATGAAAATTAAGCTACGGTACCTCTGACCCACAACCGAGCCTGAGGACTAAAGGGGCTAGCACAACGAATCCTTATGTTCCAACCAACCCCTACCGAGGCCAAGTACTTACTTGCTGAGTCACCTTTAATGCTGAGCCGAATGACCGCCCTTTATTTTGTATTATGCTAAGTTAATGACTACTCTAATGTTAAGCAAACCAATCACTTGGCATCATCCTTACGGAGAGATCGAGAGATGAGAATTTAGACTAACTAGGCCATTCCTACTTGGACAAGCCTACCCGTCCATACCTTTTGTCTGTATCTCTTAACAACCTTGCCAATGCAGCATCACCACATATACAATATCGTATGGAGAATCTGTAACACATGATTGATTTTCTTATATATTCATTTTTACCCTCTTATATCATGTACATTGCTTTTTTACCTATGCCTTTGTTAAGGATGGAAGGAAGATTGTGTTGCCACCCATGACCCCATCCCAAGTAAATGAAACCCATAATTAGCTCACCCGAGCTAGTAAGAAGAATGCCTTAGTGATGAGCCTATGAGAGCTCTAAGCTACTGAAAAGGCTAAATAACTTATGTTGTTGTTGATTAGAAGATTGTTGGAAATGAGTGATTTGGTGGATATCCCTAATGAAATCTAAATCTTATTAAATGAGTTTTTCGATCTATTCCCTGAAGAACTGCCTTTAGTTCAAGGCATTAAGCTTTGTATTGATTTACATCTAGGTGACACCTATCAAACTAACCTACATATAAAATGAACCTTGAGCAAGCTGCCGAGTTGAAAAGACAGGTGGACGAACTCATAGGGCGAGGATACGTAAGGGAGAGCATGAGCCCTTGTGTTGTCTTAACTCCACTTATCTTTAAGAAAGATGGAACATAGCGCATGTGCATCAATAGTAAGCAATCAATTGGATTACTATCAAGTATAGATACCCAATATCAAGGCTCGATGACATATTTGATGAGCTTTATAGCAGTAAGATATTTTCAAAGATTGATTTGCAAAGTGGCTACCATAAAATTAGTATGAGTTCAAGCAATGAGTTGAATACTGTCTTCAAGACTAGGCATAAACTCTATGAATGGTTGGTTATGCCGTTCGGACTTACTAATGCGACAAACACATTCATAAGGTTAATGAACCATGTAATGCAGCCTCTAATTAGAAGATGTATGGTTATATACTTTGATGACATATTAGTATACAGAGCCAACCTGAACAACCATGTTCAATATCTCCACAAAGT
This sequence comes from Lumnitzera littorea, assembly GCA_024138015.1. Classification (NCBI taxonomy): domain Eukaryota; kingdom Viridiplantae; phylum Streptophyta; class Magnoliopsida; order Myrtales; family Combretaceae; genus Lumnitzera; species Lumnitzera littorea. The sequence continues at coordinate 67,853,202 of JAMXBB010000004.1, forward strand.
ATTTGACATTTTGCAAATAGAGAAATTGTATAGGAATGTGAAGAAGTGTATGTTCTACTAGAAAGAGGTGATCTTCCTAAGGTTTGTGTTGCTAAGGAAAGGACTTCAGGCAGATAAGGAGAAGATTCGAGTTGTTCTTGAGTAGTCGACACCAAAAAATGTCACTGAAGTTTGAAGCTTTCATGGTTCGAAGCTTTCATGGCTTAGCTTCTTTCTATAGGCGATTTATCAAAAACTTCAATACCATAGCCCCCTCCCCCCCTTAACTGAGCCGACAAAGAAGAATGAAGAGTTCAAGTCAAATGATTAAGCTAAGCAAAGCTTTAGGGAGATCAAGGAGGAGCTCATCTCGGCACTTGTCCTTTCACTACCAGATTTTAACAAACCCTTTAAATTGAAATGCGATGCATTGGGGGTGAGAATTGGCATTGTCTTGATGCAAGAGTGACAACACGTCACCTACCATAGCGAAAAGCTTAGCGGTCCTACCCTGAACTATTCTATGTACGAAAAAGAGTTGTATTCTCTTTACTGAGCCCTTACTATTTGGCAACACTATTTACTATCACGAGAGTTTGTTATTTATATGGACCACGAGTCTTTGAAGCATCTAAGGAGTCAAAACAAGCTTTTGAAAAGGTAAGCCAAGTGGTTGAAGTTTATGAAAGGGTTCGTATACATTATTTGACATAAGAAGGGAGGTAGAAATGTGGTCGCCAATGCTCTATCACAATGACAAACCTTGTTGACCACTTTGCAGATAAAACTATTGGGATTCTCACTCATTATTAAGCAGTATGCTCATAACCCTCATTTCGGCCCTATCATAGAATAGTATAGGGATGAAATTGCTATTAAGGAATATTACCTTAAGGAAGGCTATCTGTTTAATGATTGAAGGCTGTGCATACCAAACTATTCCACACGTAAGCTATTGATCAGAGAAGCTCATAGCAGTGGATTATCAAGTCACTTTAGGGAGACCAAGATGGTCAATCTATTGAAGAAGAACTTTTACTAGTTAAGTTTAGCTAAGGATGTCCATAAGGTAGTTAGTAGTTGTGAAGTGTACAAGCGAACTAAGGGGAAGAGAGAACCCCATGGAGAATACATGCCGCTGCCAACACTTACCTTACCTTGGGCCAATCTTAGCATGGACTTTGTCTTAAGGTTACTTTAGACATCCACAGGGAAAGATTCTATTTTTGTTATAGTAGACTGCTTCAGTAAGATGGTACACTTCATTCCGTGCCATCAAATTGACGATGCTTTATATATTGTTGATTGATTTTTGTAGGACGTTATTTGACTACATAGGGTACCGAAGACTATTGTCTCAGATCAAGACATAAAATTTTTGAGTTATTTTTAGAAGACTCTTTGGAGAAAACTTAGAACTAAACTTATATTCAGCTTTAGTAGCCACCCTTGGACTAATAGCCAAATTGAAGTGGTAAATAGGATGCTAAGCAATCTATTCAAAGCTGTTATGTGAAAGAACTTAAAGGGATTGAGATCTATGCTTACCAGTTGTGAAGTTTACATACAATTAGACTGTCTATGGCACTACTAAGAAGACTCTATTCAAGGTTGTCTATGGCCTTAACCTTACTATTCCCCTAGATATGATCGGTGCCCCAGTAGCTACTAAAAAGAGTCAATTCGAAGTTGATTGAGCCTAAGAATTAGATGAACTACACCAATCTGTGACTAGGAAGATTGCTAAATTCATTCAGAGACAGCAAGAAATTGATAACTGAGGCTGTTGAACTGTTTCTTTCTACCGAGGAGACTTGGTATGGATATACCTCAACCAAGAATGATTCCTACACTTGAGACAAAACAAGCTATCTTCTCGAGCTGATGATTCGTTCAAAATCTTGAAGAAGATCAACAACAACGCTTACCAAATTAAGTTGCTTGATGACTATGGTGTTTCTTCCACCTTCAATGTGTCCAATTTAATCTCTCATCAACCAGTAAAAGAAGACCCCACGTGTACCTTGGAAGAAGAGGCAAAAACTGCTTCAGATTTGAGAGCAAATCTTCTCAACCCCCAAGCAGATGATAGGAATCAACCTCCTAGATCAATTACGCATAAATGAGCTAGAAGACTTCAAGGACTCGCGTAAAGAATACTAACTCAAAACCATATTCAAAACGGGGATCCTTATTCTGAACTAATCTCCTGCCTGCTTATCTATCAGATCTTTGATAAATGTGTAAAATTGCACTTTTATCTCCATTTCATTACTGCACATTTATACATTTCATGATGCGTTTATTGTGAGCCATGCTTAAAAATCATGAAGAATACAATTTTCTTAGTCAGTTGTATAAATAGTGAGAAAAATGATCCAAAATGTGACTCAAATAGTCATTATAAACTCACATAATCTGCTTTATTGATTCTGATTTCAAATATAACCAACTTTTGCTGTTGCTTATGAATTCTCCTTTTTGCTGTTGAGTTGAGATATGTATAGATTTGGGAGACAATGAGCAAAGAGAGATGAGCACACCAACCATGTGTATTTGGACAGAATGAGAAGTAGCAGCAGCTGAATTTTTAAAGAACAGCTACAATCAAACACTTCACAACCAAGCCAAATTACAACAGCTTATGCTCTTTTATTCTGAGCTAAACTTGTGTAATCTTATTATCCTCAATTTTATTGCAGGCCAAGAGCAGCAGCAACTCATTTGAAGAGTTACACTCTAGCCAAAACAACCAGCAAGTCGTATACCTTGATTCTTCAGCAGCTGAACTTAGTTGCATAAGCAGAGCAGCCAATTACTGAGTTTGAAAGCCAAATACCAACCGGATAGCAAAATGTATGGACTTTAAGTCAGCTGAAACCAAAATCAAAACCGAGCAGCAGCTGTTAGTTTGGAAATTCTATACTTCAATCAAGCCAAGCTCCTTCTCCAAGACAAGAACCAAGTGCTCCAAGCAACCAAGTCACTCATTGAGCTTCATACGGACAGCAATGAATCCATCCAAGATGCAACTGACCAACAAATTATTCATTCATGAGAAGCTGTTTATTTATTTAATTTTTCTTGGTTTTATCTTATTCCTTAAGGAAAACAAGTGGTTCTTATTTCAAATTTCACATCAGCTTATTACTCTCTTTTGTTTTGTTTAACAGTTGATATATGGAGCAACCAAATCAAACCAGGCCAAGAAGAGCAGCTGCACTTTATATCTACAGCACACGAATTTGGACAACAGCTGAGATGATTTTGGACTTCAATTCTTGACAGCTGAAACAGAGCAACTCTGATGCAGTAGCACTCCAAATTCCGACCTGTGACAGCAGCTGCAACATTGAACAGCAGAATAGTAAGCACAAGTCACAGCAGAGCAACTCCATTATGCTGGACATCAACTACTCTACCAGCAAGTCGTGCTTCATTTCCGAACGGCAACGATGGGCCAAGCAACTTCCAGCCGAACCAACAAACAGCTGCAGCAACTCCACCAATCAGCAACAGCTGAGAATTAAGCTCCACAGCAGCATGGCATCACGACAACAGCAGCTACTTCAACTTCAGTTGCAGCAGCTCCCAATTTGCGTGACAGCAGCTGCAGCAAACAACAACTTCAGTCGAGCTCAATTTGTAGCACGCGCGCGCCAACCAACCAAGCAGCTCTCCACGTGAACAGCAGTAGAGGACTTCAATTGCAACAGCCCCTAACCCGTGACAACTACTGCAACAACTCCAATGCCGAGACAAGACCAACGCAGCAGCTTTCCACTTCAAACAGCAGCAGCCGAGAAGCTCCCAATCTGCGAACATCTGTAGCTTCAATCCGTATAGCTGCAGCAGCTCAACTCAACCGAGGCAACAGCTACTCCTTCTCCAAATTGGTCCAAGCTTCGGCGCAACTCCAAGTGACAGCAGCAACTGGCTTCATTTCTAGCATCACATGACAGCTGAGTGGCTGTCCCTGTAGCAATTGCAACAAACCACGACAGGAGCTCGAAACCAAGCCCCTAACCGATCAGCAGCCGATCAACAAGACAAGATGCAACTCTCCGAACAGTAGCAGGGAGCAATGCAATCTGTCATTGTCGACCATTTCTTTCCATTAAGACCACCTGCACAAAATACCATGAGTTGAGAAATTAAGCACCAAGCCGATTTGCACTCTCGAGTAGACACGAGCTGCCCATATTCTGTCCTATTGCAATAAGAAGTTGACAAGAGCCTTACCATTTCTATTTGGAGAACACACGTGGGCTCATTTGGTTTTTGTATGAGATAGCAGCTGCTGTTATAGTTTAGGAAAAGGGTGGGGCTGAGAAACACAAGTCTAAGGGGCCCATTTGAATTAAAATTGAGGCTCTTTTTCAACAAAGAACTAAATGACGTGGGGGCCTTTTTGTTTGCACATGAGAAACCTTATCCGAAAAGGAGACGCAACAAAAAGAACTATAGGGCAGCAGTCGAAATAAAGGGACAAAAAACAGTAGCAGAGAAGAGAAGAATATACAGGAGCTGAAAACAAAAAAACAAGACAAGAGGACGAGAAGAAAATTCTAGGATTTTGATTTTTTTTTTTTTTGTTTTACTTAGTTTAGCAAAGACCCTAAATTTTATTTTGCGTTTTATTAATTTAATTTCAAAACTATAAATCATTTTGTTCTAACTCGCTAGAAGGCTATCCCAATTTCCAAATAAATCAGGATATGCCAACTATCGTATCGGATTTTGGAATTGAATATATCGATCAAGATATTTTTTTTCCTTATTATTTCAATTTAGATATATATTAATTCATTTGAGTTTTATGATATGATTTAATACTTAATTTAATTGGGTTTTGTATTGATGGATTTAATGAATTGAAGTATTCGTGTATTATTCCGATGTTGATATTGAGTGTTTAGATATTTTTCTATTGTATTCATCGTCTAGTTATTTAGTACGTGGCCATTACTTTTTAGTTAGATAAAATTGTAGGATATTCAGGAGGATTTTGATAATTCGTATTGAATATAGCTTGAATTTTTTAAAAAGCTTGTCATAAGGATATATAGATTTTAATTAAATTCATAAACTTACGCACTTAATACGGTTAGAAGTATAATTTGAGTCATTGGGACATGCTTAAACCATATTTCTAATTAGAATAATAAATTTGGTGTGAGCGGATTATTATTTACTAGATAATTATAGATAAATTACTTTAACCGGTGAATTTATGCTATAATTAAAATTCCGCTACTTTGGAAAGTAGGCGAGTTCTAGTGAATTTAGTTAAATCCCTTATAGTCAATTTCGAATATCGATTTAAGACATCACATTGATACAAATGAGAATAAATTTACAAATCCCAATTTGATTTTTTTTATCTCCTAAACTTAGGACCCTCATAGTGTAGCTAGAACATTTGGTTTAATGTTCATCTTGTTATTCAGTTTTCACTCACTTTTAGTTCAATTATTGATAGCTTAGCTTAAGGAAAAACTTAAATAATTTAGTACTTAGCACCTAACTCCCTGTAAAATATGACCTTGACTCATCATTTGTACTACTTCCACGACCCGATACATTTGTCGGTTCACATACTCACGTTTTCGACAAGTCAATCCTTACATGTGTTAGACCTGCTCCTACCCAGCAGTGATGTTTTATTCTAGAAGACAACTCAAGATTAGTCGAACTGAGCCTCGAACCGACCATAGGCACCTGACTCCAATTTAGTTGACCTCTTTACCAGACTGATTGGTTCTCAACCTAATCTAGATAAAGTCGACCTTTGACTACAATGCTTTTTTGCTTCCACCTACTTTATACCACATTTCTAATGTCCAGCCACCAAATGATACATGTCTCCTGAACATAACCTTCCAAAATGATTCTTTCTTCTTATTATTGAATATTTTTTGTCTCTTTTACACCTTTTAATATATTTTAGGTAATCTAATTATAGAATATCCTTTTATCTTATCATACAAGTAAAGTAACTCTAGTGGATGAGTATATAAACCCCCACTTTCATGTATGTAGATAATCAACTGATCAATACAACAATTATTCTTATTTCCTTTGAGTAACCTTAGTGTTTTTATTATTATTCAACTCTTATCTATTTCATTTAATAAGGAGTAATGGTAAGTGACCCTTCAATTTAGACTAGTGTGTCATATTTGGCAGATTGTAGGTTGAGTAAGATCGAATGGTGCATTATATCCATTCGATAGCTGTCTGGACTTTGCTATCTTTTCCTCGTTTGTTTTTAGCAGTGTTATTGTTATGGCAGCGAGTCATGAACCTAAAATGGGTAGTCAAGGTTCGGGTGGGAATGAAGAAGAAGGAGTGAAATGGGGGTTGTAACAGTCAATGTGTATGGATATCGAGTATCAAGACACAAACACAATCAAGAGTTTGAGCTCAAAATAAGATTCAATACAACTCACGAATAATATATGTCACTCAGGATTCAAATGAAGGTTAAATACAACTCACTAACCAGCTCAAATGAAGGGTTTACCACAATCTTAGGGTTTAGATTAATAAGAACACAAGAAAAATTAAAGAGTTACTCAGCACTCGATAATCCAATAAATGCAAGCTCTAAAAGCTAAGTTTAACCTTGCTTGAAAGAGGAAAGTTCTAAGTGCAGAAATATTCTTTTTGTTTGATAATGATCGTATATTTATTAATTACAAATGTTGCTATTTATAGTAAGTCCTAAACCTTAGTAGCAAAACTGTAAATAATGTTCAAGGCCTTAAACCCTAAAGAATGGGGCCCATAAATAAAATAAAGAAAACATGTACAAGAATACAAAACTATGCATTTAATAAAAAAAGTTAGCATGCAGTCACTTGGCCTATCTTGGAAGGAACAGGATCCGAACTAGATGGGGGTGGGAGTTGGATGTCCGGGTCTAGGGAGGAGTCTTTGAAGTTTCACAATGCTTGGTTGAGATACACGAAAAGTCGGCCTACAATTGCCGAGTATTAGAATGAGTTGGCACTAGACTCTCTGTACTGTGCCGAATGGTTCTTTGGTCTTGAGTGCTTGGTTGTCTAGTCTCTCGGCTTTTCGGCAGACGATAGACTTGATGCCGAGTGGCCCTTTTTATTCCTTTCGTCTTTCTAGCATCTGCTTGACCTCGACAAGAGTTAATCGGCCTTGGCTTAAGACAGGTCGGCCTCGGCTTAAGACAGGTCAGCCTCAACTTAAATATAGTCAAAGGCTAACACCTATCATTACCATAGGTTTAAAAGGAAGCCATCTTCTATGTTAAACATTGAGCAAGAGCCAGGATACCAAACAAAATTCTCTTCCCCTTTCTCTTTACTATGGGTATCAAGTGTCTCTGGATTTTCTCAATGCTCATGGGGCTTAAGCAATAGCTCTTTTCATCGTTCCAAACAGTATAAGTGTTAAGGAAGCCATCATGAATCACTTTTCGATCATACTCCCAAGGTCAGCCAAGAAGTAAATTTGCAGCATTCATAGGCACTATGTCAAAGTCAATCTCATCTTCGTATTGTCCAGCCTTAAATGCTATCTGAGCTCTTTTATGCACATGGACCATACCCTTGTTGTTGAACCACTTCAATCCATAAGGTTAGGGATGCGAGTGGGTCGACAATTTCATCTTTTCCACTAACTCGGCAGAAATGATGTTGGTACAGCTACCTCCATTGACAACTAGGGAATAGGTCTTCCCATTCACTAGACACCGCATATAAAATAAATTTTCCCTTTGTCCGAGATCTACTTTTAGGTCGACTTGCTTGTTCGTCATGGCTATGAGTTCATCAAGATTTTCAGCATAGACATCTTCTTTTATCAACTCATCTTCCAAACTCTTGTTACTCTGACTTTCTACTTGAGCCCCGAATCCTTCTCTTTTTAAGACCATGACCCTTTTATTCGAGCATTGGGATGCAATATGTCAATAGCCTAAGCATTTGAAGCACTTCACATCTCGAGCCTTGTTGCCAAGTGCCTCTTCTTTCTCGGCCTCCTTTGTCTCGACATAACCAGGTCGGCTAGACTCGCCTCTTTCTAACTTCGCCTTCGGCCTTCTCTCGACATACTTATTAGTTTCAAGGTTAACTGGTTAAGGTTAGTTAATCGGCCTCTAATGCTTCCTTTTCCTTTGTCTCTCCACTCTTAATGCCAAATTGATCAGCTTGTCCAATAAGTTAAACGGTTACAATTTGACTACGTCGACAATATCATCTCAGAGTCTACTTAAAAACCTAGCAATGGTGCAGTCTTATGGCTTGGCAATCTCACATCTAGTCATCAAGGTCTTAAACTCTTGCAAATAATCTTCAACAATGTTTCAACCTTATCTTAGGTGTTGGAACTCATAGAGCATCTCTTGTTTGAAGTAGGTCAGCATAAAGCACTAATTCATCAAATGTTTCATAAGCCTCCAAGTTCCGATCGGCTCGTTAGGCGACTAATTTATCCCACCAAAGACTTACATATTCAATAAGAGTTGGCGAAGCCAGCTTAACCTTTATCCAGTCATCACACTCATAGCACTCAAACAGCTTTTCAATTTGGGGAATCTAATTAAGGAACTCTTCAGGTTAACTACCACCACTGAAGGTTGGCAGCTTAAGCTTGATGTTATCAAGTCCTTGATTATGTGCTCACGATTCATCTCTTGCATTCTAAGCTGGTTAGGTCACCTTGGATCGGCTACTTCTGTTGGAACTCTGCTCGACCATATCCTTTCTCGGCCTCGGCTTTCTTCTTTAGGCACTTTAGTTTACCTCGGAGTCAATACTCCTATCATTGCTTCTTCTTGACACAGGTTGGTTTTCTCTTCTTCTCGACTCGACAGCTCTTCTCAGTTGTCACTCATTGTTATCTAGTTCATTAGAACTACTTCTACTTGTGAGTGTTTATTCCCTTCTTTCACTTCGACCAATATACCTATGGCCTTTGACTAACCTAGTAAGCTCCTGGATAGAGTTAGTGAGATTCTAAATCTGATATTCCAAGTTGCTAACACATCTCTTCAAGCTTTCGCGAGGACTATCACTACTGTTATTGATACTATCTTCAGACATTCTTATTCGTATAGAAATTTCTAGAGAAAATTGAACAAACAACAAAACACAATTAAAGTAACCTAAGAACAACCACTACTCGGCTTCTTGTAGCTACCTTTATTAACAAACACTAGAATCAACTATTAAAATCAATGTAACTGGACTCAACTACAACATAATATTATGGCTACTAAAAATATAAACAACACACTATACTACAGAATGACAACTAACAAATGTTTAAACTACGAATCAAACTTTGAAGAATATTAATACATGTCTCCTTAAAGCTCTGATACCAAGATGTTATGGCAGCGAGTCACAAACCTAGAATGGGTAGTCAAGGTTTGGGTGGGAATGAAGAAGAGGAAATGAAATGGGGGTTTTAACAGTGAATGTGTATGGATATCGCATACCAAGATACAAACACAATCAGGGGTTTGAGCTCAAAATAGAGTTCGATACAACTCACAAACACTAAATATCATTCAGGATTCAAATGAGAGTTAGATTCAACTTACTAATCGACTTAAATGAAGGGTTCACCGCAATCTTAGGGTCTAGATTGATAAGAACAAAAGAAGGATTAAAGAGTTACTCAGCATTTAATAATCTAGTAAATGCAAGCTCTAAGAGCTAAGTTTAACCTTGCTCGAAAGAGGAAAGTTCCAAGTGCAAAAATATTCTTTTTGTCTAATAATGATCGTATATCTATTAATGACAAATGTTGCTATTTATAGCAAGTCCTAAATCCTAGTAGCAAAACTGTAAATAATGTACAAGCCCCTAAACCTTAAAGAATGGGCCCATAAATAAAATAAAGAAAACATGTACAAGAATACAAAACCATACGTTTAATAGAAGAAGTTGGCATACAGTCACTCGGCCTGTCTTGGAAGGAGCAGGATCCGAACTGGATAGGGGTGGGAGTTGGATGTCTGGGTTTAAGGAGGAGTCTCTAAAGTTTCGTAGTGCTTGGTCGAGATACCCAAAAGTTCAGCCCACAATTGCTGAGTACAATTAGCACTAGACTCTTCGCATTGTACTAAATGGTTCTTTGGTCTTAAATGCTTGGCCGTGTGGTCTCTTGGCTTTTCAGTAAACAACAGACTTGATGCTGAATAGCCCCTTTTGTTCCTTTTATCCTTTTGGCATTTACTTGACCTCGACAAGAGTTGATCGGCCTCGGCTTAGGACAGGTCAACCTCAGCTTGGATATAGTTGGAGGATGATTCTTATCAGTTATAGTAGTTAAAGTGGTATTTGGAAGTTGTAGGTAGCTATAAAAAATCAAATTGTAGTGATTCTGAGTCAAGTTGAGTATATTACATGTTTGTTAAAATCTCTTGATAAGAATTACCATATGAATGAGAATGTCTAAAGATAGTATGAATATCGGTAGTGATAGTCGCCATAAAAGTTAAGGCGACGTGTTGTTAATTTGTAGTATTAGATTCAGAATCTCATTAATTCTATCCAAGAGCTTACTGGTTTAGTTAAAGATCTTAAATGTATTGTCTAAGGTGAAAGAGGAGACCTAACACCAACTAGTGGAATTGATTCCAACGAGCCTGTTAATGATGAACAACAGCTTGAAAGAGCTACCAAGTCGAGGGGAAGAAGAGACCAACCCAAGTTGAAGAGAAGCAATGACAGAAGTATTGAATCTAAGGTAAATTAAGGAGCCCCAAGAAGCGAGCCTAAGTCAAGAAGAGATTTGGTTTGGCATAGCTCTAATGAAAGTGGCCAATCTAAGGTGAATCGACCAGCTTGAAATGCGAGGGATGAACCACAAACACTAGCAAAGGATTTAATAACATCAAGCTTAAGTTGCTGACGTTCAGCAATAGTAGCCGACCTGAAGAGTTTCTTAACTAGGTTCTCTAAGTAGAGAAGTTATTTGAGTGTTATGAGTGTGATGATTGAACAAAAGTTAAGTTAGCCTTTTTGTCCCTTGTTGAATATGTAAGTTTTTAGTGTGACAGGTTAATTGCTAAGTGAAATGCCAAAGAAGAAGAGTTGATTAGAACTTGTAGGCTTCTAAAGGATTTGATGAATCAACAATTTGTGCCGACCTACTTCAAGCAAGAGATTCTCCATGCTTTCCAACACCTAAGATAAGGTCAAAACACTGTTAAGGAGTACTTATAAGAATTTGAGACCTCGATTACCAAACGTGAGATTGTTAAGCCATAGGACCGTGCTATTGCTAGGCTCATGAGCAGCCTTGGAGATGACATTACCGACGTAGTCAAGCTCCAACCATTCAACTTATTGGACGAGCTCATTAACCTAGCCTTAAGAGTAGAGCATTAGAGGAGAAGAAGACACTAGAGGCCAATCAACTAACCTCAATAAGGTAACCCTTAACTTGAAAGGTATAATGAGAAGAAGAGGTTAGAGAAGAAGAAAGAGAAAGGAGGGTCCAGTCGACCTGATCAGGTTGAGACAAAGAAAGTAGAGAATGAGAGAGTGCCCGGTACCAAGGCTCGAGAAGTTAAATGCTTTAAGTGCTTGGGATATAGACATATTATCTCCCAATGTCCGAACAAGAGGGTCATGATTCTAAAAGGTGAAGGATTGGACGCTCAAGTATAAAGTCAAAGCGACAAGAGATTGGGAAGTCACATGGAAGAGGTGAATGTCTATCTAGATATGGACAGAATCTTAGCCATGACAAGTGGACTTAAAAGAATAATCTAGGTCAAGGAGAGAACTTATTCCAGATCTGATGTTTGGTGAATGGGAAGACCTGTTCCCTGGTTGTTGATGGAGATAGTTACACTAATATCGTTTTTTTCAAGCTAATTACAAGGATGAAACTACTGACCTACCAGTATCCCCAACGTTATGGACTGAAGTGGTTTAATGACAAAGGTATAGTCTATGTGCATAAGAAAGCTTGGATAGCATTCAAGGCCAGATAATATGAGGATGAGTTTGACTTTGACGTAGTGCCTATGAATGCAATAAATTTAATTCTTGGTTAACCTTGGGAGTATGATTGGAGTGTGATCTATGATGGCTTCTTCAACACTTACACAGTTCAAAAGGATAGGCAGAGCTATTGCTTGACCTTCATAAGTGTTGAAGAGATTCAAAGCAGCCCGGTATCCATGATGAAAAGAAAAGGGAAGAGGAGCCTATTCGGTATCCAAGCCCATACTCATTGCCTAAAGTCAAGGATGACTTCTTTTCAGCGCTATAGTGATGATATGAATCGACCTTTAACCTCCCTAAAACCCTCATAAACTTGTTCTAGGCTAAGGCCAACCTTCCTTGCCTAAGACTAAGCTGATACCAAAAGATTAGCAAAGGAAAGAAAGACAGTTAGGTAACAGCTCTATCACATGCTAAGGAGACTAGGGACCACACAGCTAAGGTCCCAAGTCTAAAGACCAGCTCAGCATGGCATAAGGAATCTAGTGCCGAGCAATCTATGAGTTCAGCAACTATAAGCCAACCTTACTAGGAGCTCAACTAAGTACAATAAGACTCCAAGGAATTCAGCTCCAGCTCGAATAACCAGTTGTTGACTTGATCTTACTTAAACTTAACCTACCCGAAAATAGCTTAGATACCCTGTACGCTAACCTTCATGTTAAACGTACCATTTAGCACAGTTTTTTATACAAGTAAATATTATCCTTAACTTTAGTCATAGACTTACTTTAGGGTTTAAGGCTTTGTATATTATTAATAGTCTTGCCACTAGAATTCTAGCCGAAAACAGCTCAGATACCTTGTATGCTAACCTTTGTGTTAAACGTACCATTTAGCATAGTTTTGCATACAAGTAAATATTATCCTTAACTTTAGTTGTAGACCTACTTTAGGGTTTAAGGCTTTGTATATTATTAATAGTCTTGCCACTAGAATTTTAGGACTTACTATAAATAACAACTATTGTAAATAGCAGAAAAGTTAATTGAACATTTTTTAAGTAAGAATATACTTGATATCTTCGTAAGCTATTCAAGCTTGTGTCTTAGATTATTAAGTACTATTTTTCACTCTTTAATCTTTCCTGTATTCTTATTAGTTTTCTTCTTAAGATTATGGTGAACCCCTTATTTGAGCAAGTTAGTAAGTCGAATCTAACCCCTCATTTGAAACCTAAGGGATGATTTAGTGTTCATGAGTTATATTGAACCCTATTATAAGCTCAAACCCAATTATGCTTGTGTTTTGGTGTATGATATCCATCCACATTCACATTCAAAACCCCCCTTTTCACTTACTAATTTCTCATTCCTATTAAACTTTGAAAACCCGTTCATGGCTCATGTTTGTTACATCCTTCGATTTGTATCACAAGGTATGTTCTTTTTCATCTTTGATTGTGTTTGATGTTTTAGGAAAACACAATCTAATTGCTTTCAGTAGTTTTAAGGCTCTTAGATTTGAAAAAAAAGAAGAAGTTGTTTTGAGGTAATTGGAGAAGGTGGAAGTTGAAAAGGAGAAGAGTTTGTCGATTAAGGAGGATTACAAGAAAGATCATAGGCTTGATCTTACTCGTAAACCCCTTAGCAAGTTTAAGTGATGAGGAATTAGAGTTAGGGAGGATTACGACCAAGACCACTGGCATTATCCCAGGATGTAAACTTATATCTTAAGAAAGATTACAGGTGTAAACTATCAATTTGAGTTTAAAGAAGGATCACAATCCAAGAACACGGTTGTGAACTATGGGTGTGTTCTTCTTGCCTTTCTTTTTCAATTGTTTCTCATTTTCATTCTTCCCTTAAATTTAATCTAACCTATTCCAAATAAGTTGAGAGACTAAATTGATCCTAAAACCTTAGATTAAGCTAAAATTCGAATATGGGAGTATAACAAGATAACTAAGTGAATCTAGTTAATATAAAACAACAAGGAAATAGCTACTAAAATAAGTTATTCTTATGTATATAATTTAGGTGATATCATTGAATGGTTTTTGAGTTAGATACTTTCTGTTATTCGTAGGACCCAAGTATGTAAAACCCTTATTTGTTTCCTGTGCTTATATAAGATAATTAAAGTAAACCTAACTAATAATTAACTTGAATGTAATATGCTTATTGCTTATTTTTTGTTAAGCTCAGGGGGTCATAATATCAGTATCCTTAAGATGGTACCTTATTGATCCTTAGGTGACGTTGTCCCAAGTAAAGTCCTCCCTAGATAGGATATAAGGTAAATTAGTTTAGTATTCGAGAGTCGTAGTATCAATGTCCTAAAACCAAGTACATTAAGAGTATTGGAGGTTGTAGATCCAGTGTCTTAGTGCCATTTGATAGAAATCATAGTGCCAGTATCCCAACGTAAGAACTATATGGGTTCAAAGGTAATACAAGTTGGTTAATTACGTATAATCATAACTTGTATTGGTTAATGACTTAATTAAGAGGTAATAATGTAATGTTTGATATTTCTTGTTGCATTACTATATGTGTAATGTCACGCCTTAAACTAGAAAATCATAACAACTCTACCGTGTAAATCGACCTAAGTTAGAAGTTAACCATTTTAGCCACTAACATAGGTATAGCTTCCATAAAGTGTTCACCACTCACCGCTTTGAGTCATCCAATTTAGTACCTATTTGTATTAACTTATGGTGTAACTTTTCAAAATAGTTTCTGAAAGTGATTTTTTGGTGGTATAAAAGCTTGAGAAGAAATCAAGTTTTATAAACAACTTTAGAAAAACGACATAATAAGGATTTATAAAAAAAAATCTATAAGTTTATAGAATGTAGTACAAGTAACAATAATTGAAAACTAAATGATCATCTAAAGAGACCCTATTAGTTTTCCTAATAGTTAGTAAAATCAATAAACAAAATAGGAATCTATGCAAATAGTATCGAATCTTACTCCCCGACTCCGTTCTCTAATCTTCTAAGATTTTAAGTGTCGCTTGGTAAATCTACTTGGGACCTACAAAATAGCTATAGGGGAATGAGCGACAACTTGCTTAGTAAGTGAGATGGAGATAATCGCATATATCTGACACAGATCAACTAGGGTTTTCAAGCAAGTTTAGTTAGATGCCATGCATGTACAAGCAAGTGCCATTACACGACGTTTTTGGTCCGTTGTGAGATCAAAGAAATTGCACTCGCTCTGATCCAGGTTAAAGAGTTTAATGCCACACACTTCGCGGATCAAAATTAAATCGGGGCTTATGCAATTAAGAACACACTCTACTTGAGACTTCACTTCGAACCACAACCACCAACCTTATCACGACCCCTTCTCTTATCACTTAGTTTAATTAAGGGTGGGGAGAGGACCATTTCAACTATTTTCATTGAAGGGTCTGTGTTTGGCTTAAGAAGACTAGTCATTTCCCTTAGTGAGTTTTGATGTATATCCAGTTAGAAGTTAAGTTGAGTTTGTTTTAGATTGCTTTTAGGGTGGTCAACCAATTTCAAACAATCCAATGCAAATAATATCATAAAGTAATCAATAGATAAGTCTAACACTCAAAATAGTACAATTATATTCATATACACACGTTGCATATGCATAGGCAACTAACTCATAATCACAAATAAGATATATATTAAGGCTTCTAAGTATTATTAAACTATACTTTAAAGTATGGTTGTTAAAATTGCGAGTCAAAGATACATTTCTATGAGTTTATGATTTTATGATGTTTTTCTTAATTAAAATGAATGTAAAATCATTTATATGCAAATTTTTAGTGAAGTTATAAATTTTTATATATGATTCTACAAGTTTACAATTTTACCAATTCTGTGCATTCAAATGAATAGTAGAATCGTGATTTTGACAACCATAGTTTGAAGTGTGGTGAAGCACTAATCCCACTTATCTAGAACTTAGTTGCTTGCTAACTAAGCTTGCTGACTTGTCCTTGTTGGTAATCCCTCGATATTTATCTCGATGTAGTACTTTATTCTACATATAAATTATGGAATATTACTAATTTACTAGTCTATATTAAAATTAAGTTGATTAGTCATTAGTTTATCATCTCATGCTTTAAGTATTAGAAGTTTAGAGTAGTGATAGAAGTTTATTTTACCTTTGTTACCTTTTGAGCTATGTCTTTAGTCAACGCACCTTCGGCATATTCAACTAGAGAAGCTTCCAAGCTATTCTCTAAACCACGTAAGTGTTTGAGTTCACCGTAAATTCAACCTTTAAGCAATCTTTGAGGTTGGTAAATGCCCAAGATTTTTCAATAAACACCCTTTGATACAGCTTTTGAGTGTTCACATATCTATAGTTAGCCAAATACTTCCTTTAATTTACTTTTTGAAACGAGTTGTTGAGTCTATTGGAATTTAAATTTCTTAACAAAAGACCCTCGAAGCTACATTCTAAGTTAGGTCACCCTAGAAGTTCTTAAAGTGGAAAGCTTTAAGCTATCTACTGAGCCATATCAGAGTTAAGGTTTTTAACAAGATTAACCTTTGAATCTTCCTCTAAGTTTGATAAATACCCATGATTTCATACGAATTACCCTCTAAGGAAACTTCTGAGTGCTTACACTAATGTATTTTCACTTCAAGTACCCTCTAAAGCACCTTCTGAACCAACCGTGTAATATACTCAATCTTAGAACTTTTGGTAAAATATCCTCTAGGTTAGCCTCTAAGCTTAGCCAACTTCAAATTTCCTAAGGGTTTGCCCTTTGACTCATCCTTTAAGCCTCTCCTGACCATACTTCTCTTCAAATTTTGCTTTTGAATGAACTTTTGAGTCAGTACTTAGTAGAATACTTGCCTTCCATTTCCTCTTAATTATCCTCTACCCTTAACCAACTCCTTATAGTTAATTGATTTGCTTACTTTTCTCTTAAATTTAAGTTTGATGAACCAATTCAACACTTTATTTAACACTTCACAACCAAGTTACTCTTTAGACATCTCATTCAACATATCATCCTTCTTTAGTCCTCAACTTCATGTGTTACTAACATATTCATATAAGTGGCAATACCATAATACATGTAATCTCTATACATAAAATTGAATTCAACACCATCAGTAGAGGATAATTTACTTCAATACTCAACTTACCATAGATTCCAAGTGAGGTCCATAGGAAGAATGTATTGATTTTTACTAAAATGACAATTTTATTCACAATTTGGGGCTTAAAAATTAATTAAAATTTTAAAAGATAGTTTTGTTGAAAAACTTTTCATAGCTTTTTGATATAGTAGAGAAAATTTTACACAGAAATTTCAAACTTGAAACTACGTCAATAGATTAATTTAATTTGATATTGAAAATTGCTTGATTTTATCGATTTCTTAGGACATATATCATAAATACCAAATTTGTACAAATGATATTTTTCGTAGATTCTACATATGAAAATAGGTAGAAATAAAATTTTCTATAATTTTCTAGATATTTTTAATATTTTTACAAATTTTTGAAAATTGGATTAAAATTGAACCTCACCGGAAAGTGGAGCTTTAGCCACCACTAGCGGCCAGCTCCTTGTCAGCATGCTTAGACTGTGAGTGTCAGTTTAGGTGGTGGTGATGGTTCTGCTTTGGCAACTCTTTAAGTCATCAAACTCCCCTCTGCTTAAATTATGCTTTAATTTTGTATATTTTCCTAAACTCCATCTTTAAATCTCCAAAACCCAACTCAAATTTTTTTCAAATTCCTTTTTGCATACATGAATTTTGGAGAGAGTTTTTTGGATTTTTCAGGACTAAAAGATGTAGAAATAGTTTTTGTTTTCTCTTTCTTCACAATTTGGAGTTTATAAACTAACTAATTGCATGTTTGTCCTAACTTTAATCTTTAACACCTGTCCCCTAAATTCCACATGCCTAATTTGGTCTAAATTTGGGTACCCTATGTGCTTTTATAATTTTTTATTAATTTACTATGATTTACTTTACTCATTTGAGCTTAAAATATAAATAATAAGGTGTTTTAGTTAATTAAGGGTATATATTATTATATAAAAATTACATACGGTGTATGCACTTTTACTCTACATGTTATTTTATATCATATAATATTTATGTTACATATATAATTTATCTTTAAATAGTTACGAACTATTGAAGCATATTCTACGCGATATCACAATTATTAAGTAGTATGGTAAAATTATACTATTTGAGCTATATTATTATTATTTTATTATATTTTTAATACCCTAAATTACTTACTTCATTTCTGATCGCAAAAGTATGAGGCTTACATGTAAATGTGAATAATGCATGTCGTGTGCATGTGTTTGTGGGTTTCCATACAAGGCAACGTTAGCTCATTCCCCTTCTTTTTTAGCTGCAGGAACGTTAAACGAACAAGTAAACTATGACGAGAACAAGGACACATACTATTACTATCAAGATGAAGATACCAAAAAGTTTTATTATTATGATGATGATGAAATGTGAGCTATTGGAGCAAGAGAGTTAAAAGATAGTATTATTAAAGAGATTTGTTTGGTCATGTGTCCCTTAAAGTTTAGCTGTGTTTGAAGGGACTTAATTGTGCATTTTAGTTACATATAAGGATTATTATTGAGAGAGTTATGGAGTTATTTAATTAATGTTAGACATCTTTTGTTGCTTATTTAGCCCAATGTATCATTAGACTATTAAGGATATGTAGTGATTTGTGGTGTCTTAAGCCTGAGGCATTACACAATTTGTGTTACGTCTCGAAAAAGTAAAGCGGTAATAGTTCTGCCGTGTAAGTCATCCTATGATAGAAACTGTCATCACAATTGTTATCTTAAACCTAATTTACACCAAGCATACTCGACTTTTTCTCTTTGAAGCATCCAATTTGATACCTATTTGTTATAAACCTATAGAGCAATCTTTTGAAATAATTTGTTAAAAATAAACTTGTAATTTGACTTTACAAACAAGTTATAGTAAATCCTACAGGTATCTATCTTTTCATATATAGACTAGAATATTAAAAGGTGTAATATCATGGTATACACCTCAACTTTGCTAGTTTTTGTAATTATACATTTAAAGATTCAACTTGTCTAATTACATACTCAATTCAAAATTTAATTATCACAGTCTACATCTCAATTAACTTCAATTCATACCATTAGTCCAATTGGCATGATTTGTTAAAGAAATGATTGCCTATAACCTTAAGGGGTCCACACAACCCTTATAGGGTTATAGATAGCCATAGACGGCTATTAGTAGTTCGCACAACCTACATTTTTGAAGTAAGTCATGACTTTCAATTTCGTAAGGGGTAGTTGGCAACTACTTATGGGAGGTCGAGTAAGCCCCCTAAGACTGTAGGCAACCATTCCATTAGATAATCATGCCAAATAGACTAACGATATGATAGGAGTTAATTGAGGTATAAACCGTGATAACAAAATTTTTAATTAAGTATATAATTAGATAAGTTGATATTTTAGGTGTATAATTGCAAAAAATGACAAAGTTGAGGTGTAAATTGTAACATTAACCCATATTGAAAACTACCAAGCCAATTGAGGAGTCCTATGTAGTTTTCCTTGAAAGTTAAGAAAGCCATTACTAAAGACAATAACCAACCATTTCTTATTACACCTCACTTCCTGTCCCAGTTTGCTAGTGCTTTAGTTTTAGGTAGGCACTTGTAATCCATATGGAACCTGTAAAGTAAACTATAGGGGAATGAGCAACAACTTACTCAATAAGTGGGGTAAAGATAGAAGTATGCATTCAGCACATCACAAGTAAGGTTTTCAACTAAGTTAGTTAGATGCAATGTGTATACATGCAAATACCATCGTACGACGTTATCCAGTCAGTCATGAGATCAAAGAAATCACGCTCACTCTAATCTAAATTGAGGAGCTTGATGTCGTGTACTCACAAATCAAAACTAAACTGGGGCTTATGCAATGGAGAACACCTTCCTCCCATGACCACCTTTGAACTACGCCCCCCAACCTTACCGCAACCCCTTCTCTTGTCACTTAATTCGACTAAGGGTAGGGAAACGATCATTTCAACTATCCTCATCAGAGAGAGTTCATGTTTGGCTTGAGAATCCTAGCCGTTACCTCTAGTGAGTTACGATGCATATCAGGTTATATGTTAAGTCGAGTTTGAATTAGTTCATTTTTAAAGTAATCAACCAAGCTTAAACAATTTAAGCATAATAATATTCATAGAACAACTATAACATGGAGCTTAGCTCCCATCATAGCAAATCGAATCTCAAACACAAGCGCTGCATACACATAAACATTTAACTACAATCATAAGAAAATACATATCAAAGTCTCTAAATATTCTAAAATAATACTTTAAAATGTTGTGAAGCATTGATCATATTTACTTGGGTTGAAGCTCACTCCGATAGATCTAGGATGTTAAGACTTCACTCACTTAGAAGTCCTATATATACTAAAACTCATATTCAGTTTTCGTAAGATTTTTGAAAACATTAGGGTTTTATCTAGTACTTAGTTAAGATATTATTTATCTAGCTATTTAGTAGAGTGGTGTGTGTGTGTGTGTGTGTGTATATATATATATATATATATATATTGTTATACCTACACATTGTATATACATATACATATATACTTTAAGTTATTATATAAGCCTTATTAAATTATCTAAAACTACTTAATCGTAATAAGGTTGGTATTGTTGAGTTTATCTAAACTTGAAGATACAAGTTATAGGTTTTATTTAAAAGATAATTCATAAAAGGTATTTCTAATCCTGGTATATAGGTAAAGCTATATAGCAAGTAATACCGCATTGATATCGTATTATGTAAATAAAATATACATCATTATACCATTTTTTCGATAAAATATGATAAATCAAACATTATTGAATCTTAGCATGTATATATCATAACCTAATGTCTATAATAGTACTAAATATGACAATAAATAATCCTAATTGGTTAGGGTATGTTCAAACATGATTTAATCAAACAATTGGCATCAATTACTATTAATCGTATATCATGTTCACTAAATTTAGGCCATTTACAATAATTCTACAAAAATTCCAATAGACTTAGAAAAATATATAGAACTCATTCAGCAACTTGTTTCAGGTAACTAGGTTTATCACCTATGTACATAAATTACAATTTTACCGCTAAATCATGATTAATTAAGTAAATCATATGATTTTTACACTAAATTAATTCAAACCTATCCTAACATCATTTTGAACATCTAAAATTAATTCGATCCTATTTTCATCAATTATTTCACCTAAAATCAATTTGATTCACAAATTACCCTATTTTTAGCCTTTTTAGGGCCTAAAAATACAATAAATACTAACTATAAAAAAAAAATCAAAATTGGGCTACATAGAAATAAACTACATATAATATGTATTCTATAGAAAAATTTTAGGCTTAAAACAACATCAATGAATATATTTATTTTTAATTTGAAAATTCGAGTAAATAATGCATTTCTTAAGGAAACATATAAAATAATCATAATTTTACAAAAATAAAAATATAGCTTGAAAGTATCTTAGAAATAACTTAAGAATAATATTTTTTAGATTTTTATTAATTGATTTAATTATTTTTTGAAAATATGGAAAAATAGGGCAAAAATTTGATATACCATTCATTAGAACTCCAACCACCGTCAGTCGATGAAGGGTTGTTAGCCAGGCTAGTCGGCGATGGCTTTTCTAGGAGGTGGCGGGGCTTTATAGCAGATCATGGTTTGGCTTGGGAACCACATTAGAACAATATGTTGCTCTATTTTTCCAATTTTTTTTCCTAATTTACTATAATTTTTTCTAAAAATTTCTTTTGGTTTCTTAAGTTGCTAAATGCCTTATCTAATGTCCTAGGGTCCTTTTATACTTATTTCAAGTGGCTAAGATTTTTTTTCTTTTTTTTTTCCCTTAATATCCAAGCATGAAGTGTCTTTTTTTTTTTTAATCAATCTTACTTTTAACTTAGCAATTAGAATGAATTTGGAGTTGCCATGCCTAAATCTAGATTTTCCTTAAGTATTTGGATATGTTTTGGTAATTTTCTTAACAAAATATTAGTATTTCAAGTATATAATACTAATATTTAGTAATTTTGCTAATATACATGTATATATCTTAGATACTTAGTACATGTAAAGTGTAATCACATTCATGTAATTATATTTTTCTCATTCTATTTATTTTTAAAATATATTTTCTCTTTCATTTTGCAAATTTATCTCTTGTTATACATATTTTTAGACTTTCGGATTAATTTACAAGTATATTTATTATATATACCGAGCATATTCATAAAAATACATATATATATTCATATAGTATATTATGCTATATTATTTCCTTTTATAACTTAAATAGCTTATCTTTAGGGTCCTATCGCATTTCAGGCTCGATTTTTAAGAGTTTTGAAAAGTTTTATGCTATATTAAATAAATATATTTTTAAGGCTAAAATTAAAATTGGGATTTTATGATAGTATTTTCGAAATCTAACTTTATTTGATTACTTCAACTGACTTTTCTAACTTATTTGTGAAGTTTAGGTTCAATTAATTAAATTTTTCATGAAGGCCTTAAATATAGGTACAATAGCCCTAAATACAACTTTAGGGTTCACATAAAGTAAATCCTGACTATTTTTATTAGATTTTTTATATTTTATTATATTTTTTACTTTTAAACTTATAAGAATTTCTCGATTAGGGCTATCATGTTCCTTGTAAGTTTTTACCCTAATTGGGTTATTTTCCCAATTGCCGTAATCAACCGTTAAACCTAATCTTACAAAAACAAGGCTTTGCTATAATATTCAAATGTTCATTTCTTTATTACTAATGTGTAGGATATCACAATTTGTTAACTAATTTGATGTTATTAAACATAAATTATAGTAACTTATTTTTTAATCTATCTTAGCTTTGTTGAACCTAATTTTAAGTCCTAAACTATTAAAGATAGCATTTTAACATCTCCAATACTTGAAAAGAAAAAATTCTTCTAAAAGGGTAAGCTAAAAGCCTAGGTTGTTGTCAAACAAACACATGTGATAAATAAGAATGTTCAAATCACATAAATATATCCTACAGCTAATGCAACAAAAAATAGATTTATCATTTTTTTTATACTAACCTCAAATTAAAATGACTTATGACTCCAACACACAATATTATATATAACATATATAATGTATGGAATTGACACTAATACTTGAAATTACATTATCCTTAACCAAAACCAAACAATCATCAACATACCAATCTATTGACAAGCACCCATACAATACTAGCATGCCACTCTACAAATAAAACCCACTTGTGGTTTTTATCATAATATGTTAAACTATTATACGACCTTACTTAGGTTAGTGACCCACTAACATGAATGTTGGTCCTTAGTGAACCAAATCCTTCGGATAAAAGACTGCATAATGGTCAAACGAATTATACTGATCACTAGATGGATTGTCATAAATCACTAACTTCTATACATATCTCTTTGAGTCTTTCCACGATACAAGTAATGCATAATTATTTAGTTCCACTTTTTACTATATTGATTTATTCATTATTATTGGATGCATATTTAACATAAAATAACGGGATAAATGTAAATAACCCCTCCTAAATTTTGACTTAAATGTAAATTGATCTCTTGAATTTTCAAAGTATAGTTTTTGATCCCTAAACTATTATAAATTTTCAAACAACCCTTATAAGTTAAGAATAACTCTTTTAAACTTTAATTTGGGTGTGTAAATATCTCCTAAACACTTCCATAGTTTAGGGGGTTGTTTATATACCAAAATCAAAGTTTAAAGAGTTATTCTCAACTAGAAGGGTTGTTGGCTAATTTATGAGAATTTAAGGATAAAAAACCATACTTTGAAAGTTTAGGGGATCAACTATACCTAAATCAAAATTTAGAGAGATTATTTGCAATTTTCCCTAAAATGATCACTTAAACTCCATATAGCCATAAATAACAAATTGAAAGAATTATTAAAACTTGATACCATATACACATGTACATCATATATCGATATTTAAATAAGAATTAAAATCACAAGCTCATAACATATAATTAAAGTTTTGGTTAACTCCTAAGCCATTAGGACTCAAAGGGAACTCTTTTTAGAAACTTATGAAACTACATGCATAACCATTTTTGATTAAAATCCATAACTAATTTTTTTTCCATCAACCTATAACCAAGGACTGATCTCCTTATTTGCATACATTTCAATCAAACTATCTACTTGTTTATTCTATTACATGTAGTTACATATATTCATTTATATCTATGTACATATATTTACTTATTACTTTATTTAATTATTACGATAGATTTATTCAACTAATTTTTCTTATTATTTTTTATTGGTTCTTCTACTTGTTGTTAATACTATTTATTCACTTATTCATAGATATTTATATGTTTTAGTGTTAGAAACTTATTTATGTATGCATGCATGGATGCATATATACATACATACATACATATCTATATCATTATAACTGTTATTTGGTATTGATCCTTTCATTATCATTCTTACCCCCTTTTTTTTTCTTGTTGATGATACAATAGCACCATTTACTACACTTAGCCAAAACATTTTTCCAAAATAAATGCTCTACCTTGATAAATCGAACTCCATTTTAAATCAAAACTGTTTCGTAAAATCCTTTTTCTTAATCTCCTTTTTTTTTTCCTCTCTTTGGTTTACTCTTTCCTAAAAGCATATTTTCATTATAAAAAGTCATATTTAACAAATTGAACTCTTTTCCATAAGTCTCACTTCAAATAAAAAGGCACATTTTTAAGGCTCACCTTTTGTAATAATTACATATATTTGAGAAATACCCTTTTTGACTTCAGAAAGCATTAATAACAACCGAATATCACTTAAGATCCATGATTACCAATTGAATCCATTATATCCCAAAATTGATCATAACTCCATATTTTGATAAACATGAGAAACAAGAATCCATTATTTTAAGGATCAACTTAATTCGAAATTTTATTAACACTATAAAGATTAAATCTCAATTCTATGAATCTTATTATAGATAAAAAAAAACATGATGTAAAACTCGATCTAAGGAAAAAAGAAAGAATAAAAGAAAATAAAAAATAAATAATTAAGCAAGGGTGTTAGTTGGTAATATTAAAGAAGAGTTATGGTTATTTTAGGCAGGATGAAAGATTCTAAAACCTTAGTATAAAAGCTGGTGTAAGTGTCTAGAAACCCTTTTTCACGCTCGCTTCTCAAGTGTAACATCTTTGGCTTAGGGTTCTTGTATGAAACTTAAATCATTCTTAGAATTGTACTCATTTCCATGAGATCAAAGGTTAAGGGTAAAAGGTAAGACATTGGAAGACCTCTTTCTTTAAGATATCGATTAACTATTGAGCAAAAAACTCGTTTTCTTTATAGGGCAATGAGTAAAACAAAATTTAGGCTATGTTTTGAGGTTTTTGTAGTGGACTTTTGGTGGTAGGAGTGCAAGTTTCAAATCCTAAAGGTGAGTTTTGATGTCTAATCCTTGTACGCTTTATTTTATGAAAGTTTTTTTATTGAATTATACAAGTTTGATTTGGAATTTAATTGTAGGTTGACATTTGGAAGGTATTTTGAGGAGTATAGGGGATTGGTTAAGGTTTGGACACACTTTTGGAGTGGTGGTTTTTGAAGGAATCATAAGGGGGTCAAAGTAAGGGGGTGAAAATGCCGTTACAGTCTATAGAAATCTGTAGACTACAATTCAGCATTTGGACACCACCTCCTTTAGCATCCGAACACCAACGAGGAAATCCTCCTAGAAACTTGGTGTCTAGACACTATGCAATCTAACATCAGGATGCCAAGTGTTCTGACACATACAATGACATTTTACCTTGGTTTTTGTTAATTTCCTAGTTTTGCTTTCCATTCCTAAACCTTTCTAACATCATTCTATCATCATATTGGCCCTAGGTTCATTAAGTAACACAAGTTGCAAGTATAAGAGTCGGGTTATTAGTATTAAGAGGCGATGTTAGATAAGTACTTAAGACTATGTAAAAGTATTTTGTTTTCATGTAAACAATTCGTAAGATAATCATTTCTAAATCTGGGCAATCTATTGACTTAGGTATAGGTTATTATGTGTTGATTAGTGCTTATAGGATTAGTTTATGTTAAACGAATTTAACAACTACTTGACCCAAACTTAATGTGTATTGCGTATGCGTGCCTGGGCCCAAGGGACTGAGGAATGATAACCTTAGGATGACAACCCAATGATCTTAGTGCAATGCCATCCCAATCAGAGTCTCATTTCAAAATGATCTGGATAGATTTGGATGATCTTTAGCTCTTAGGGTATTAGGGGAAGACACAATACCGATACTTATGTGTGTATGTGTGTGTATGGTTTGTTTATCACAATCATGAGTTATTCCAAGTTCTAGTGCATTAGAACTATGCTGGTTGTTGAACTAAATAAAAGATTAAAGCCTATTATTGTTGCATGTAGATACTATAGATACGTATGATTATGTATGTCATGTATGATCATGCGTTTGTGGTTGATTAAACCATACTAGGCTTTGCTCATCCTTTAAGGATTTTTTGTTTTAGTTTTAGGTCAAATTATGGGGGTTATGAGAATTGTTATTATGGTGATTATGAGTACTTGATGATGGAGCAAGATTTTATGATTACTATTATGATGACAGGAGCGGTTCTATATAGTTTTTGTTTAGACTTGTTGTTTGGGTTAAGTTTTGAAATAAGACTTTTTACCTATTTAAATATTGTCATTTAAGTTGTGTGAAGTCATCTAAGACTTCTTTGGTCAAAGTCCTTAGTTTTATGTTATTTGATGATTGACAAGAGTAGGAGCTTTAGAATAATTTATCTTGTTTATCCTTAAGACAAATGTTGTTGAATAAGGATTTATACATCAATCTTTTTGAATAAAGAATATTTAGAAGTTGATTATTCAAAAATTATTAGTGGATTTGGATGTTACACATACCCATGAATTTTTTATTTAAAGTATTTACAGGTTATTAGTTGTTGTAAATTATATGGAGAAGCTAGCATATAGTTTACGATGCTTGATGTGTTAATAGGTCATAAGAACACTTGGTAGGCTATGACATCCTAGGTTCTTGAGCGTTACAACTTTAGTGGTATTAGAGCCTTAAGTTTATTAATCTTACAAAAGCTAGGCATGAACCTTAAGAGGAGTTAGCTATAGATTGAAATATGATAATGTGATTATAAGAATAGGACTTATAGTGGGCAATGTTATGTTGAGAATGTTCATTTGCAGTTATTTATCGCTGTTCTTTGTTCGTAGTAATTCCTTCTTTGCAAGTTACTCATTTCATACCTTATGAATTCTAGTCCTTTCTTATAAGATTAAATTGTACTTATATAACTTCTATTACTGTGTTCCTTCTCCCTGCTAGTATGCCTAGATGTGGCATTACATCCAGCTCCTCTTCTCATCCTTAAGGTGATAAAGGTGCCAATCCTAACCTTATTTAGCTGCCAAACTAAGTTAAGGTAGGCTTGCCACCACAAGGATAATGATAGC
Organism: Lumnitzera littorea; assembly: GCA_024138015.1. NCBI lineage: Eukaryota > Viridiplantae > Streptophyta > Magnoliopsida > Myrtales > Combretaceae > Lumnitzera > Lumnitzera littorea. The sequence goes on from JAMXBB010000004.1 coordinate 67,880,784, forward strand.
CACCACTAGTTTAAATCTTACTCATACTTGGCTAGACTTAAGCCCTATAAAAGCAAGGCTAAGAGCAAAATTATCCTCCATAGGGCATGTCAATTCTGAATTAGACTCAACCTCATAATGGCTAAGGTTAGGGGTTTAACATAGTAACAACTACATAAGTCTTGAACTCCATGAATGCTATGATTTGGGTGTTGGTACAAAACAGCAGCAAATTCAAAGAGATATGCAGGTGATTCAAATTAATACCAAGATTTGGAGGCAAGCCATTATGGAAGTTAGTACAAGTGGTTACGCGAATGGAAATACCTTTGACAGGTTTGTTATGATAACCAAAAACTACAATCCTAAACTACATGATTTAGTAGGAGCTGAAGAGTGGATTATTGTGGTTGAAAAGTGTTTTGCTGTAGCTAAGGTGCCAAAGAATAAGAAGGCAAGTTACACCACTTTTTTCCTGAAAGGTTTTATGACCTAATGATGGAAGAATGCTCCCTCAACTAACAAAGAGGCAGTCAATATTGTTACTTAGGAGATGTTCAAGCAGATCTTCTTTGATAAGTTCTTCCCTAATAGCATTAGGGAATAGATGGAGCTTGCCTACCATACATTATAACAAGGAAACAAGTTAGTATTGAACTTTGAGGTAGAGCTAAATCTCCAAGCCCGTTTCCTATTAGAACCAATAAGGATGGATGAGAGATCTCATGCTAGGAGATTCATTTTTAGGTTGGAGCTTAAGTTGCGAGACAAAATGTTAAGGTTTTGGGTCACCACTTATGTAGAGATAGTTGAAATGGCTAGAAGCCCAGAGCAGTAAATGAAAAGGAAAGATAAGTAATTGGTGCATAGAGGAAAAACAGTCTTGGGTAAGTGACCTATGCCGAGTTACATGCCACTTGAGAGGTATAAGAGACCAGCCTAAGGTATCATGATCAGAGAGGGTGGTAGACCATCGTTTGCACCACTTAGGCCAATTATGTAGCTAGCTCGAGTACTGGCTCGATTACCAATGCCAATGCCAACTCTATGCATTCAATGTTTTAGACCATATGACATATTAGAATGCAAATGGACTCTAATATATGTTTCTTATGTGGTGAGATTGGGCATGTCAGTAAGGATTGCAAGGAATCAACTTTGATTCACTAGGGCTTCTGTTTCTAACGTAACCAAAGAGGCCATTGAGTAATAAATTACAAAGATCTAAGGAAAGAAACATCTCAAGTTACTTAGGCGGCTACTTCTTAGGACACTATTTATGCTACTCAACCACAATTAAGATCTTGTCAAAGTGCCTTATCTTAGGTCTTTTCTCTTTAAGATTAGAGTTGGAGTTAGGAGGCTATGGATGTAGATACTCTGTTAGGTATGACTTATTGTCCTAAACTAGAGTGCTCATGTTCTTTTCAATACTAAAGCCTCTCTTTCCTATATTATTAAGTCTTTTGTGTGTGCTTGTGACTTATATGTTATGTCTTTGGATACACTATTGTCTGTTAATATACCTTTAAGAAGCAAAACAATTCTAGGTAGAGTATGTTGAGATGATGAGATTATTGTAGAATGGAGAGCCTTACTAGCAGATTTACTGATATTAGACATGTCAGATTTTGACATAATTCTGGGAGTAAATTGGTATTCAAGGCACCATGTAACTATAGATTGCTATAGCATGGTGATTACTCTTAAGCCCACTAGAGAAATATCCTTTAAGTATCAAGTGGAAATTTAGAGGCATGTAAAGAGTATTACCAATGAGTTTTGGGAGAAACCTACACTAGCAACTTTAGTGACGAAGACTGATGAAATTAAGAAGCTAGAGTAGGTAGTAATGGTGCAAGAATTTCTAGATGTTTTTCCAAATGATTTACTTGGTCTACCACTAGATAGAGAAGTAGAATTAAAGATGGATCTAGTACTTGACACTTAACCCATTTCAAAGCTGGCATATAAAATGGCACCTATTGAGCTTGTTGAGCTAAAGAAGCAATTGGATAACTGTTTTATAAGGCTAAGTTTGTCATCTTGGGGAGCCTTAGTACTTTTTGTAAAGAAGAAAGACAGGAGTATGAGGATGTGTATAGACTACAAAGAGTTGAATCAAGTGATAGTTAAGAACAAATATCCACTTCCTAGTATAAACGGTATATTTGACTAGTTATAAGGGGCACAAGTATTCTTGAAGATAAATTTGAGATCAGGCTACTATTAGTTAAAGGTAAAAGTGAAGGATATGGAGAAAATAGCATTTTGAACCAAATATAGACTTTATGAATTTCTGATCATGCCTTTCAATCTCATTAATGATCCCGTAGCATTTATGGACCTTGTGAACAGATTGCTCAGAGAGTACCTGGAAAGATTTGTAGTAGTCTTTATTGACGATATCCTTGTCTACTCTAAAAGTAAAGAAGAACATGAACAATATCTGCGAATTATACCGAGTAAAATGAGAGATAAGAAGTTGTATGCCAAATTTAGTTAATGTGAATTTTGGTTGGAACAAGTAGCCTTTTTGGGTTACATTATAAATAGTGAGGGTATAGTAATGTATCTGGAGAAAAATAAAAGCAGTAATAAAGTGGCCAAGACCTAAGACAATAATTGAGATCAAAAGTTTTCTAAGGTTGGCGGGTTACTTTAGAATGTTTGTGGAAGGATTTTCCAAGCTAGTAGTACCTTTAACTCGGTTGATTTAGAGAGGGTTTAAATTCGATTGGGACAACATATGTGAGTAGAGTTTTTAGTAGTTAAAGGAAAGACTCATGACTACCCTAGTGTCATCTTTACCTTACGGTAGAGAGGAGTTTGTGATTTATAGTAATGCCTTGATTCAAGGACTAGGGTGTGTTTTGATGCAAAATGGTAAGGTGATAGCATACACTTCACGCTAACTCAAGCCTTATGAGAAGAACTACCCATTCTATAACCTAGACTTAGCAATAGTGATTTATGCCTAAAAATTTGGAGGCATTATTTAGAAAGGGAAAAGTATAAGGTATATACAAACCACAAGAGCCTAAAGTATATTTCTACTTAGTAGGATTTTAATATGAGGTAGAGAAGGAGGCTAGAACTAATAAAAGATTATGACTTAGACATCCGGTACTACCCAAGGAAAGCTAATGTGGTGGCTCATGCCTTAAGGAGGAAGCGATTTAGGAGCCTAGTCAGTCTAGTAACAACTTAGAGGCCTTTGCTAGAAGATATGAGAAGACTGGACCTAGAAGTTGTGACTAGAGAAGTAAGCACTAGGTTGGCAAGTTTGTGAGTTCAACCGACTTTAGTAGACATAATTAAGATGGTTAAAGTTGAAGATGCAGTTATATAGGAGATAAAAAGGAAGATGGAAGTGGGAAAAGTAGTCGAATTTGCAATGGATTCTAAAGGAGTACTCAAATATAAAGGTTAGTTATGTATACCCACTAAGCCAAAGTTGAAAAGTGAACTATTGAAAGAGGTACATTACTCCGAATAGACAATATACCCATGTAGCACAAAATGGAGAATTAAAAGCTCACCACTAGTGGAATAATATGAAGAGGAGATCAATAAGTATGTATTAAGGTGTTAAACTAGTTAGAATATAAGAATTGAACATCAAAGGTAGGTAAGTGAATTATAACTATTACCAATTCCAAAATGGAAGTAGGACAGGTAACTAAGGATTTTGTTACAACTTTGCCAAAGACCTTAAGGAAGCATGATGTAGTTTGGGTAATAGTAGATAGATTAACCAAGCCAGCCTACTTGATCCCTATTAATATCAGTTACTCACTAGAAAAGTTAGCTAAGTTATATATTAGGGAAGTAGTGAGGTTGCATAGCATATTGATGAAGATTACATTAAATAGAGACACCCATTTTATTGGTAAGTTTTGGAGGAGTTTACACAAGGCTTTAGGTATGAAGCTTTAGTTCGGTATTACCTTCCATCCTTAAATCAACTAGCAATTTGAAAGAATTGTACACATGCTTGAAGACTTACTAAGAGCTTGTGTACTTTATTTTAGCAGTTACTAGGATGAGCAACTATCATTAGTTGAACTATAGCAAAAACTCAAATAGCCCCTTATGTAGCCTTATATGGTTGAAAATATAGATCGCCCATCCATTGGGCTGAGGTAAGAGAGAGGCAAGTTCTGGGTCTAGAGTTAATGTAAGAGGATGATAGGGATCAAAGACCAATCACGTGCTCTCGAGCCTAAGGGCTTTCTTAGATGATTTGTCAAACCATCTAAGGTGACTTAAGCGCCAAAGAGCAGTATTTACCCTAATATAATCTACCAAGCTACTTTACTCTCTATACCATCCAAGAGATTGCCAAGGTGATCAACCAACGTGCCGAGCCAATCCCTCCGCAACACACCAGTCCAAACACCAAATCTGGATACATCTTTCTCTATAGTATCGAAGCTAAGCTAACAACTGTTAGGAGCTGACCATCTGAGGCCAATCTCGAGTGTGAGTTATCCCTAACCTAACCTTTGTCCAGTCCCAGCAATTAGAGCTACTGACCTGTCGATGTCGACCGGACCTAATTAAGGCCTACCCCTGTACGGCTCATTATGTTATTAGGACCATAGAATGAGTAGAATTATGCGCACCCTATCCTTTCTGACATGCGTATTATCATATTCTCTTTGCACAATTACATTGTTATCCCTATAAATTATTCCCCCTTTTTCCTAGCTAGTAGAAATCATTTTTTTGTAATTTCTTATAATGTAGGACTTACCCTAATTAGGTACTATAAATACTTGCAAATTGTAATAGCCATATCATCATATATAGAGAATATACTGAACTTTTACTCTCTCTTGAGATAAGTGTCCTTACTCTTGAGCTACTCTTATCTAGCCAATTTGAGTATGAATTAGTGGCGAGTGACCTCTAGCTATACTTATGCATCATACCAAGTGTGACCTGAGTTCGTGTAAGGCATTGGTTCGTCATATCCATTGTCAATAAACGGGAACCCCTACTTAACCTTCGACAATCATTTACTTTTCAAGCTATCTTACTGCCTGAACCCACCCTTTTGGTTACCCGTAATATTGGGTTCGTGTGTTCATCCATAGAATTCGTATCAGAGGTTGTGAACAAGGTGAGATTGATTAAGTAGAGAATGCAAACCACTCAAAGCCATTAGAAGATTTATGCTGACAAGCGACGACACCCATCAGAGTTTCAAGTTGGAGATGAGGTATTGTTGAAAGTCTCCCCTACTAAAAGAGTTTTCAAGTTTAGATTGAGAGGAAAATTGACTCCAAGCTATGTCAAACCTTTCAAAGTTATTGAGAGAATTGGAAATGTGGCATATAGATTAGAGCTTCCTCTTAAATTAGAAGGAGTCCACAATGTCTTCTATGCATCGATGTTGAGGAAATTTAAGCCAAATTCGAAGCAAGAGGTAGAGCGACAAAGAATACAAGTAGTAGATTTGGAACCCTTAGAGTTACAGCCAGACTTCTCCACAATTAAGAGGCTTATAAAGATTGTGAATATTAAAATCCAAAGTTGAGAAGAAGGTAGATACCTTATGTTAAGGAGCAATAGTCAAACCAATCAAAAAAGGAAGCAACTTGGGAGCTAAAAGAAGAAATAATGAAGAAATATCTAAAGTTGTTTCAAAATTAAGGTACATCAAACTTTCAACTTTCAAGGATGAAAGTTTTTATAAGGTGGGAGGATTGTAAAACCCAACAAAAGGGAAAAAATAATAAAAGAAAATAAACAAATAAATAATTAAGTAAGGGTGTGAATTGGTAATATTAAAGAAGAGCTAAGGGTGTTTTAGGTAGGGTGAAAGATACTAAAACCTTAGTATATAAGTTGGTGTAAGCATCTAAAAACCCTTTTTCACACTCATTCCTCACGTGCAACACCTTTGGCTTAGGTTTCCCACACGAAACTTGAATCAAACCTAGAATTTTGTTCATTTCTATAAGATTGAAGATGAAGGGTAAAAGGTAAAACTTTGGAAAACCTCTTTCTTTAAGATATCGATTAACTATTGATTAGAAAGTCATTTTTCTTTGTAGGGCAGTGAATAAAACAAAATTTAGGCTGTGTTTTGAGGTTTTTGTAATGGGCTTTTAGTGTTGAAGGTATAAGTTTCAAATCTTAAAGATAAGTTTTGATGTCTATCCCTTGTACACTTTGTTTTATGAAAGTTGTTGATTGAATTGTAGAGATTTGATTTGGAATTTAATTGTGGGTTAATGTTTAGAAGGTGTTTTAAGGAGTGTAAGGAATGGGTTTAAGGTTGGGAAACACTTTTAGAGCAATGGCTTTCAAAGAAATCAGAAGGGGGTCAAAGTAAGGGGGTAAAAATGCTGCTATAGTCTACAGAAATCTACAAACTACAATAGGGCATTTGGACGCTACCCCTTCTAGCATCCTAATGGGAGTCTTACTTTGAAATAATTTAGGTAGATTTGGGTGATTTTAACTCATGAGTATTGGGGTGGACCTAATACTGATATTTATATGTATATATATAGTTCATTTGCCCAAGTCATAAATTACTCTAAGTTTTAGGAAATTGGAACTATGTTGGTTACTAAACTAAATGAAAGATAAAAACTTGTTGTTGCTACATGTAGATATTATAATTATGTGTTCTTGTGTGTATCTTGTATGATCATGTGTATGTAGATAATTACCCTATACTGGACTTTGCTCACCCTTCAAGGATTTTCTATTTTTAGTTTTAAGTGCAGATTATGGGGATTATGAAGATTGTTATTATAGGGATTATGAGTACTATGATGATGTAGTATGATTCTATGATTACTATTATGATGAAGGAGCGATTCTATATATTTTTTATTTAGACTTGTTGTTTGGGTTAAGTTATGAAATAAGACTCTTTATTTATTTTAACGTTGTTATTTGGGTCGTGAGAAGTCATCTGAGACTTCTTTAGTCAAAGTCCTTAGTTTTATGTTATTTGATGACTAATGAGATTAAAAGCTTTAGAATAATTTATCTTGTTTATCCTTGAGACAAATGTTGTTGAATAAAGATTTGTACATCATTCTATTTGAATAAAGAATATCGAGAAATTGATTATTCAAAAATTAGTAGTAGATTCGGATGTTAGGCACATCCATGAATTTTTTATTTAGAGTGTTTATAGGTTATTGGTGGTTGTAAGTTATATGGAGAAGTTAGCAAATAATTTATGATGCCTAACATTTCAATAGATCAAAAGAATACGTGATGCCTAACATGTCAATAAAGCAAAGGGATATGTGGTAAGCTGTGACATCTTAAGTTTTGGGTTGTTACACATGATCATAACTAAATATTATAGAGTCTTAAATATAAATGTTATTAAACCCATTAACAAAAATTTATAAAAACTTATTAATTTGTTGATAATTTCTTTTTAGAACATAAAGCTTAAATCTATATTTTCTTATGTACAAATTCTAGTATTCATATTCTTCCTCCATTCCCAATTCTCATTTTCAAATTTCCAAATTACAAACCATTATCTTGAATTCCTAAAAGGAGGTCGGATTCTTACCTTAATCTTGAATTAGAATATAATTATTACATCCCGGCATAGCACAGGATGTACCATCACACAGGAATACCTGTTTATACTTAACATAAGTTCTATTTATAACAAAAGAGTACTACAACGGAGTTTAGCTTAACACCTGTTTATATAAAAGATTACATTTGACAAACTTAACCAAACAAAAAATATAGTACTTTTTTTTTATACGTACAGATCCTTTATAGAACTAAGAACAAAATACAACAAAATTTCTTTAAAAGTGGTTGACTTCGTCTTATGCACTCTTAAAATTTTTTTTTCCCTAACTAATGCTACCCTATTAGTTCTCTTCATAACTTGAGGATACACAAGTATCCCCTTAACTCTCTGTGACCTAAGTGATAGTAGGTAAACAAAACATAGAACACACATACATACATTTACATAGATTAGTATTATAAGACATTCAATCTCGTAACCCGAGTTATCAATACAAACTGTTTATGTAGAAAATCTATGCTATGCTCATACATGTGACATGCATCAATACTGATATCCTATATTTTTCTAATTCCTCATTCGGTTAGTTAACATACTCGGGTATCTGGATACAACGTCCAGGAACCTAGAGCAACAAGGAGCTACTTAGGAGTAGGACCCCCAACAAAAATCACCTTCTGTAGTTTGAAAATCCAATATGTAGTCAGTCAATCAATGTGGCTAGAGTAAGTTGAGCAATGCATTCTATATGTCCCAAAGCTAACTCAACAGTTTTTAAACTTTTCAAAAACTTGACCTGTTGGTCCTTTCATGCCATGCCATGCCATAAATGCAGTAAACAACACAGTAACCTAGTATCAGGTATGAATCTTAAGTTCCACGTTATAAACAATTCAACTATCTTAACTTCAGCTTTGTTTCTTAGCTTTATATTATATTTCTTTGTATAGGGCTTGCTTGGGCGAATACCCTACAGAACAGTTCAGTTTCTAAGTTTTCCAAACAGAAGTGCATATTAATGAATTAGTCATACACAAGGAAACATTTCACATTTTCAACACATATATAACAGAATCAAGTATCTAATTAATCTAGCATGTCATTATAATTCATAACACAACTGACTTTAAGTTAAGTAGACATAGGTCTACTTAAACAAAAATAGAAATATCCACTTACCCGAGCTCAACAATAGCATAAAATCCTAAGATTTACGATGTGGTTGTTTCTCATTTATCATACTTAGAAAAATACATACAGACCCCAAGTCAACTACCGGTCGATACTAAGTTCTTTATGCATTTTCGTTATTATGCTTCCAAGCTTAATCTGATTGTATCTTATTCTTTTCTTATCCGATTTTAGTAAACTTTATGTCATCATGATCATTATTATGAGCACTATTAAGATATCTTAAGAATCATAACTAACCAATATTTCCAAATATCTAAAAATACCCTTTCATGTTATCGATTCGACCATATGTTAATATAACCTAGTAATTAACTCAATTAAATCCTAAATTTAAATTAAAAGTCATAAAATTCCTTATTCCTTGGGCTATTCAGCATTCATTATGCACTCCAAAATACTAATCATTTGCATACTTAACAAATATCACATTAGTACTAAATACTATATCATATATTAAGCTAATATATAGGTTTATATTATGAAAATATACAATAAGTAGTATACGAGCCCGATTCATTCCACAAAAAATGCTATAGACCCACAAAAATACGTAGTTTAATTATTCACCATGAATTATACTAACATAGCTAATATATATTTTTATGAAAATAGCGATTTTAACTCAAAATTAGCGAAAATTAAGCCGACAAGTGAATTTAATTACAAGATAAAATTTGAGTGTCCTAAACATCATTATGAACATCCAGAAATCATAATACATAGGGCTTATACTTTGATTTTGTTAAAAACTAATTAACTCATTAAAATAGTGAAATTGCCAATTTTATCCAAAATAATTACAATAAATAGTAGACATAATTATTTTTAAAAATTATTATTACTAAAATTAAATACATATATTGAGTATGTTACATACAAATTTTTGACATGAAAAAACATTATTTACTATTTCTAAAATTTAATTCAATTTTCGTCCAAACAAACCCATTTCTTAAGGACCTTATATTTCAAATAATTATTTCACTAAAATAAAATTATTACATTATTCTACACATAAAATAACTCTTGAAAACCAAGTTTTATAATTAAATAATATCATTTGCTATTTTTGGAAAAATTACAAAGTTTCGATAAAAAATTTGGTTCACCTAAATCAACCGCCTCCGGCAACCCTCCGACCACCTAGCCTTGTTGGAACATCTTCTCTAGTTGTGCTTTCCTTGACCCTAAATGGTCATCATAATTGGACACCAATAACCTATTAAATCGAGCTGATCAAATTTCATTTCCTGTTTTTACTCTAATTTTCTTTTCTTTTCTTTTTTTCTAATTTGTTTCGAAATTTTCTTGACTAATTTTCTATTTTTTTTAGACTTCCAAAATGTTGTTTTTGAACTTTACAAGTCCTATTTATATTTTCCAAATAGATAAGAATTTATAAAAATCAGACGTGTAGCTTACACATGTAATTTTTTTGGATTTTCAAAGCATGAAGTGTTATTTCCACATTTCTTTGCTTTTGACTCATCATCCAAATTAATCCTAAGCTGCCACATAGGTATAATGACTCATCCTTGCATTTTTTATTAATTTTCCAATTTTTTATATTAATTTACCTTATTTAAATAATAATTTCTTATTATATATGTGTATTTAATACAAATAATGCATGTTCTGTGTTAATACATGTATAATTCAACTTCATTTATTATTTTTATAAGTTAAATAACTTATCTCTAATATCCTGTTATATCTAAATGCTCGAATTTCACATTTTCAATATTTATCGACTTTAACGATAAATTGATATTTTCTTAAATTAAAATTTTTATATAGCTTATTTTGAAAAATTGACTTTGCTTGAATGATTTCATCTAATTTTTCTAACCTTACTATGAAGTTTGAAATTAAATTGATATCTTAGCCCAGTGCCTTAAATTTAGAGGCCCAGATCCTAAGGTAATCGTATGGGCTCGAAATCTAGGGTATTATAATAACCTACCATAAGTCTTGCATCACCTACACATAACACAAACCCTTGCACCACATATTATGATAGGCTACAAAGTACCGCCTAAACCAATTGCTAAGTTTCGGGCTATACTAAAGACTTGCTCATGAGTTCTTTATGTGTCGATGACTTATTTTTGAGCTTTACCTATGTTAGAGACCTACCTATGAGCTCTTTATATTATGAAGACCTATTCATGAGATCTTCTGAAGACTTACTAGAGAGCTCTCTGTGTAAAGGCATGCTAAATAGCTCATGTGAAGACCTATTAAAGAGCTCTTGATATAAGGACCTCTTAGAGAGCTTATTGATACGAGGCAAGCGCACCTATCAATTTTAATATAGTCAGATATGAGTCCGAGTCGATCCCTCAGAGATTTTGAGTACTAATATTAGCTTTAGCTTTATTATCTAACCGGAAAATTATGATGAGTTGAATGAATTAAAAATACTGAAATTAACAACTAAACTACTTATGAGACTTAATTACGTAAATTAGAAAGCAATAAAACTATGAACGACTTCAAGTATGCAATGATGTATTTAGGAATTATTTCCCCTAGTGTTTAACATGTAACCTTTTTAAAATGTATTCAATTCAGTTTCTATAATTCTTGACCGGAGGGATTCACAATTAAAGCTAATATCTTTCTCAAGCATATTAACCCTAATCCTAAATTATTTACCGGAATCTCTTCACTTAGTAATATAACTTAGAATTGCATTAATGTTTAATGAATTCCCACACAAACAATCAACTTTCCGAAAGAATCATGTATCTTATCTCTAAGTATACATGTAATTCTCTTCAATTATGTTAAGATCTAATTACACATGCAATTTCTCAATCAACATGCATAATATCATGTATTGACACTCTAGAATTATCAATCAATAATTAACGACATAATTGAATCAAGAAAAGATAGAAACTTTCTTGAAATTATAATTCAATCCAAGGGTTACATGAAACCCTAGGTTCCATAATCCTAAATACTTGAATTCTAAGCTATCATAATGAATCTAAAAACGAGTTCCATCAAAGACATAAAATAAAACATGAAAACCCCTCTTGATTTGATGAACAATCTTTAATCTTGAAATCGATGTCGTTATCGCTTCTTGATGTTCTCTTCAAGTCTCTTCTCTTCTCTTGTGTCTCCGTTTCTGTAAAGTCTCTCTTCCTTTTGAACCCTAAGATCCCCTTTTATATGTGTATTTCACGGATTTTATTTTCGTCACCAGACACGGGCTGGGACATGGACGTGTCCCCAGGCCGTGTCCTCAGGCCGTGTAACTTTCTGCACAAAGGCAAAATTTCTGCACAACTTCAAAACTTCATAACTTCTTCGTTTGAACTCGGAATTGAGTGAAACTTGATTCCTTTTCTTCGTTTTCGAGCCTAGAACGCGTTTAAACCCTGAAATCAACATTTTAACCAATTAAGTATCAATTTCTTTAAATAAAACCAAAAATGTACGGGAAATGCTATAAAAACACCATATAAAATATGTTTAAAATTAGAGTTATCACTTATACAAAGAGCTCTTTGTGGGTAAAGCTATCAAGGACAGATAGGTTAGATCAATTAGGTCAGAACAAGAAGGTTGGCTCTACCAGGTTGGTTAACATAGGTCCGCATGTCGGCATAAGTAGGTTGGTAGAATTTCAAGTCAACCTAAAACAGGTCTTTAGAGTCTTAATAGCTCATTAACTCAGCTCAACAGCTTATCACCCAACTGGCTCATCTGATTAACTATCTCTAGTTATGTTATTTAGTCTTATTATTTCTTATATTATTCCTAAATTACCTTCATATTTTATTTTGTATTTATAAAAATACCACTAGAGCATCCTATGAGTCATTTTATTTACAAATTTGTCATCATGTATAAATAGAGCACTTATGTAGGGTTTTATAGATCTTGCAGATTAATGAATTCACTCTCAAATCTTATCTCTTAGAAAGTTCTCTTTATCTTACAAGCTCTTATCAATTTCTTTAATAAACATTGTGGTGAGCAACCCTAATAACCTCTTTATGCATCATATAAAAGAGATGATTAAGCCGTGTGTGATTTAATTGATATGTCATATCTGGCTAAGTAGCTTACAGATTCGCTAAAACCTTTACAAAACCCATTTTACTTTTATTCTTTCGGTAAAATCAAACCCATCCTAATATCATCACTTTTATCGGTTCTCAGTGTAGCATATCATCTTGGTATTAGAGCTCGAGGTTCCAAATAAGGTTGAGAGTTTTGGAGTTGTGTTGTTCCTATTGTGTAAGTACTTGTATCTGCTATTTTGTATTTGAGAAAGTGTTGGTTCATTGGTTTTTGTTGTGTCACTAAGGATTTATTTACTATGATTTAGTGAGTTGGGTTTATGGCAATATATTGGGTCACTTTGCTCCTAGGATTATCTACAATATTCCTTTTAGCGTGGATTATTGAGAATTTGGTTTCAAGTTTCTTTTACAATAGTCGTAGACTTAATATTAAATATATTATAAAAAAAAAGGGGGAAGGAAATTGGTGGCTTAGGTCATATTGCCTACTCAAATGTTAGGGTTTGGAATTATTGAGTAAAAAGGGAGATTTGAATTGGGCATTGAAATTGTGAAGCAAGTATTTAAATTCAGTTGCGAGTCCTTCATGTTATCACAACTTCAATTGCTATTGTGTGCTAGTTGTGGTTGGGGCTTGTGGTTGTAGTAGAGTGGAGTCTATAGCGTGCGACCGTGATAGTAGTGGCTAGTGCATGAGCAGGTTTGTGAGTCTGGGTGTGGCAGTTGCCAGAGTTGAGTTGGTGGTGCCCATTGTGCGTGCGAACAATCGTGTCATGGTCGTGACTGAGTGTTTACCGTTGTGTATGTTCTACAAGATTATAGTGGCCAAGAGTGGCGGTGTATTAATTGTGCAGCAAACGCGCAAAGTGCAGCAGAGTGGTAACGAGCTAGTTGAGTGTAGTTAATACCATATTGTATGTATGTTGTCGAGTGTGCTACTGCGTTTGAGTATTCAGTAGTGCAAGTGTGAAGATTGGCGTAGTCGCCAAAGTGCCGAGCAGTAATACGAACTTGGTTGGTTGCGAGTGGTCTTGAGTGTGGGTTGCACAGCTGATAAATTCGTGAATATAGGCTTTGTGAGTGCTACTGTAATTAGTAGTGATCGAAGTATGCTAATGTGGTAGTGCTACCATTTCACACTATCACGAATCGTGTGTTTGCCATGTTCCCGATTTACATGCTCTACAAAATTGGTGAAGTTGTACGACTATAACAGCCGAGTTTTCCAAAGTACGTATAGTTCTTACATGTCGAGTTTATGTGTCTTGTGCTGTTTGGTGTTAAGCTTAAGTGTGTACCTTCTTGTTGAGCTGCCCTTGTAGTTAAGTTATTACCGAGCTAAGTCGTTTCAGGTGCTTGATCGAATTGCTGTTTCATTCAACTCAAAGTGTTTTTGTGTGCTCAAGCAAGTTATATGGGCTGTTGTGTCACTACCGAACTACTGTGAGAAGGAGAGAGGTTATACCAAGCTATACTCCAAGTTTGCTGAGCTAAATTAAGGAAGTAATCAAAGCTCCGAGCTAGCTGCTGTAATCCAAACTGTCAAGCTTGTTTTGTTGGAGTTCTCCTATGTGTGGAATTATAGAGATAGCACCAAGCTATCCACTTACTCTGCCCAAGCTGTCGGTTTAAAGTACAAGTGCGTGATTACAGCTGAGTAGTTCCGAGCTCATTACCGAGTGCGCGCTGTCCTATTTAAGAAGTAGCTGAGCTAAGATTAGTGAGCAATCGAAGTGACTTGTGTCCGAGCTAATTAGAGTGTAGAAACGAGCTGCTGTTGATTGAAATCCGAGCTGAGCTTGTAAAGCCGAACTATTATACTCCCAAGAGAAGTATATAGGCCGAGCTAATTTAATCTGCTGCGTGTTGGCCAATTTCCGAACCATTGAATCATGTGGGTGTCCGTGCTATTTTGTTTTGTTCTTTACTGTCGTGCTATTGTATCTAAGCTAATTAAGGTATACGCTAGTGTGAAGTGTTGAGCTATAATTATGTGCTAAAGTCGGTGCCGAACTTTTCGCAATTGCTCTGAAGAATCGAGTAATGAATCGATGCGAGCGAAGGAATTGCTTGATTAGCAAAATCAGCAGTGTGGTCGGAGGTCAAGCTGTTAAATTATTTGGCCAAGCAGAATTAGTTGAAGTGTAGGTTCCAAGCTACTAACTATTGTACTTGTATAAAGTATACTTTCCGAGCTTGATAGTGTAACTACAATTGTATCATGTAAGATCCGAATTGTTGTAGATGCATCAGTGATTTGTACCGAGTTGCTATGTGTGTACAACTGTCTTCATTTAGATGTTGTCGAGTATTTTCCAAACTGATGACTCAAGTGCCAAGTTAAATAGTGATCCGAGCTGATCTTAGCCAACTTTTCAATTCCTAAGCTATTGTATTTCAAACGCGCTCGGCTATTGTGAATTGTGACTGAGTACTTATCGAACTAAATTAAAGTATCAATCCGAGCTCCGAGCTATTGCAATCTAAAGTGCCGATCGGAGTAACCTTTTGCCGAACTACTTTAAGCTCAATCCCTCACCGAGCTGCTTTAAGCAAGCTCCATCCGAGCTGTTGATTGAAGCTATCATCCAAGCTAGCATAGATCAAGTTAGTGTCGCATACCGTGCAGTGGTTAAGTACAGCTACCGTCCATTTCCGAGGATTACACCGCGCATAAGTGTGGACTTATATTATGCAATATCGTATTCGATGGTGCATCAGGTCTGGTTTCGTGCTGCAAGTTAAGGTGCATGTGTGTACCAAGCTAAGGCTATGAATTTAGCCAAAAGTTGCTATCCTTGTGAGAAATTAAAGACCAAGCTTTGAAGTGAATTGAGATATAAAATCAACATGGCTTATGGTGATCAATGAGGATATGGTTATAATTACAACTACGACAACATTAGGTCAAGAATACCTATATTTGATGCTTATGGATCCCTAGA
This sequence comes from Lumnitzera littorea, assembly GCA_024138015.1. Lineage (NCBI taxonomy): Eukaryota > Viridiplantae > Streptophyta > Magnoliopsida > Myrtales > Combretaceae > Lumnitzera > Lumnitzera littorea. The sequence continues at coordinate 67,896,479 of JAMXBB010000004.1, forward strand.
TTAATACTTAGATTGGGAATTCCAAGTTAAAAAAGTTTTTGAAGACTAGCCATATCTTGAACGTGAGAAGGAATATATTATTAAGGATCAACTCCAAGGCTTTGCTAAAACTTAGTGGAAGAATGTGATGAGGCAAAGGACTCTTAGTAGAAGAATTACTATATGGAGCTTGATGAGACTCGTGATAAAAAGAAAATTTGTACCCCCATAATACCAAGACAAGTTATATGAGGAATTATCCACCTTAAGGCAAGAACATATGAGTGTTAAAGAATATACTTAGAAGTACAAGATACTCTTGAGGTGATGTGAATTATGTGAATCTCGCTCTTATACTATATTTTGATTCATGAGAGGATTGAATCTGGAAGTTGCTAGGCATATCAATTCCCAAAGAGTGAAGACCTTGAATAATGCTATTTAGATGGCTTTAAGGGTAGAATTTGTATCTTCTTATCATGCCAACCTCTTTAATGTATTAGACCAACTAAAAGCAATTGAGATGTAGCTTGAAATGTTCAAGGAGGAGATGAGGCAATAAGGGTATACCAAATTAGAAGATAATGAGGAGGAAGTTGAGGAGATGGATATTGCTAAATAAGTGAGCAATAAGAAGGATGTGAGCCAAGAAGTTATCCTACCTCCAAGACACCTAGGGAGGACTAAGTTGAGTTACAACTAGACTCTCATGTTCCAAATGTGATTCTATTACCTACTATAGGTGCTACAAATGATGACCATAAGTACTATTATATTTTCCTTCCACATATCGGGCTCTTTTATCTTGATCCTACAATAAGCTTATTTGGTCTTGATATGAGTTGTAGTAGTATCGTGCCTGTGAGTTATTATAGATTATTGGTTGGTGTTTACTAAGTTCACAATGATGGATATATGTATTGGGGATGTGTTATGCTCACTCTTGGTACTCTCATGTCGGAAGAGTTTAAGATGTGTTGTTGGAAGGAAGAGGGATTAAGTTATGAGGAAGTAGAGGGGATGTTAATTACAGCAAATGAGGAGGTCGTAGGATATGAGTTAGTTAAGCATGGAGAGTTGGAAGCACTTGAGGTTGAAGAGCAATATGAGGTCTTACTTGTACAGGATCTACAAGCTCATGATCTTTTATATAACCCTGAGATTGTATAACTTCCTTTAATTGATAGGTGCTAGAACTACTAAGGTTTAGTTGATTAGATCTATGATGAATGGAAAGAAGGATCCATGATGAAACGTTTGGTTGATTGAGCTCACGATAAGTGGAAAGAGTGTTGGCTAATGATTGCATTGGTGGTGGAGCTTGATTATTTTTATATACTTGTGTTTTATTTTTGCAAGATAGTTTTTTATCCAGGTAGAGCTAAGAGTAACCCATTGCTAAGTTTTGGATCAAAACTTCTCCAAGGGGGAAGGAATGATAGGCTATAGGGTGCTACCCAAACCAATTGTCAAGTTTTGAGCTATATTGGAAACTTGCTCATGAATTTTCTGTGTCAATGACCTGTTTGTGAACTCTAGTTATGTTGGAGACTTGCTTATAAGCTCTTCATATCATGACCCTAAGGGTGGCCTAATAGAATTGCTTAAAATTTTCATATCATGTATACACTCATAATATAAAAACCATGTTACAAGTCAGAGATTACAAAACTCTAAATGATTAGTCACTAAGGTTTTCGATTTTTAATTAATTAACTTATTATAAAATATAAGTAACTATAGATATCCAATATTTCACAATCCATCAGAATCGTAGAGAATCGGTGTCCCATACCAAATACTAAGACAAGATAAAACAACTTAATAATTTACAAGAAATACTATATTATATATAATCCTATCATATAAATATTTTCTACATAAATTGTTTCTATACCAACTATACATATTTCAATCAACTCTAATATTATCAAACCTATCTCTGGTTTGTACTCTACTCTCAAGATTTTCCTTAATCCCTATTTAAAGGAACTTACAAAAGAAACTATAGGGAAATAAGTAAACCATGGCTCGGTGAGTTCGTTCTTCAGTACCACCGTTCAAGTAAGTTATCAAATATTACTTGCAATCTATCTATACATAAAATGAATATATACACAATGAATGCAAGCAACACATTCATAAGAGTCTAGAACTATGAAAGGTGTAGATTTACATTATATACACGTCGATTATCCTCTGTATTTACCCATACGGAGCACCTCACCTTAACCACATGAGGTTGCCTAGGGGTACCATCCTTCCAAATGATACTCGACTATTACCCTAATCGAGAAACAACAATCAATATAGGTGAATCTCACCATCCACTGAACATATCTAAGGCCCCTTAAGCATACAAAGCGAGTCTTTTCGCTATCAAAATATATCCAAAGCCCCACGGCCACAAATATATGAGTCCTTTTACAATCAATCGGAGATGCTATGCTAGCTTTACCTCAATGATAAAAATGTCATTCACGGGTACTATAAGCCCTCATAGAAATCATATAAAATATATTTAAAATTAGAAAAATGTTTTCCAAAACTACTTTTCTAAAAAATTTGCAAAGCTAACACTCTCCAATAATATACCAGTTAAGTCATAAACATGCAACAAATATTACTGGTTATTTTTGTCGTATATTTATATTTCTTAATTTAAGAAGGTGACCACACGATTGATAGTATACAAGCAATCAATCCTTCAACAAATAATCAGTATCAATCAACAAGTATGATACAAACATAAAAAAATAAGCAGATAGTAGATCATCAAAACTCCCTCACCTAGGTTAATACTTACTCTCTCAACTTTTGAGATTTCCAAAACTCAATAATCAAATACATAAAAGATAATAAAATTTATAAGTATTCTAAGAAGTTAAATTTCTCAGTTAACTAAATATCTATAATTATTTGCTTAATTTTTCATTATAATTTAAGTATGGTATAAATATAGTTTAACTTAAATCATCTATTTATTTTTATCAGTTTATCTTAAATTCTCAATCGCACATAACTTTTTTATTTTAATTCCGATTTTTATGAACTTATAGTTGATTTTTATCATCTTCAAACATACTTTTACGTAACGGGGTCCATTCTTGACGTTATAACCCATAGTTTTCATAGTAGTTTAAAAATATTATGAATTTTATTAGTTTGACTTAATTAATTATAAATTATTATTTTAAGCTTTTCTTTACATATTTATGATTTAGTAGATATTAAAATTTTATATTTTGTAATTTTCTTATTTTTATGTCTATTTTATCACAATTTACTTATTTGGCTATTTTTAAGGTTCAATACTTATTTAATTCATTTTTGCTATTTTAATAATTTCCTAATTATTTAATTATTATTTTAATTACGAATTTAATTAAATTTTATTAAATGCTGATGTGGCAATGTAGAAGTGTTCCATGTGTCAATTCCATGAATTTTTCATGTTTTTCAATTTTTTCCTATTTTATATTTTACTTAATATTTATATAATTATATTTATTATTACATTTTATTAAATTTTGCAAATTAATCCATTTTCTTTTTTCTTTCAAACTCATGGCTTACATACTTACATATATATATATATATATATATATATATTCTATCTTACTTTATTTATTAATTTGGTACTATAGTATATTATATGTATACTATAGTATACCCATATATTTATATATACTATACCCCTAACATACGTACTTTTATATGTATACATGACTTATGTAATTAGTTTTCCTCAACTTATTTATACATATATACTTATGTAATTAAATAATATGACCCTAAATATACTATATGTTCTATACGCATATACATATGTATACAATACCTCTACATATATTATACTTGTATATACATACATATATACATATCTATCAAAAAAATAACATCCATGCCATATACGCGTATATATATATATATATATATACATACATACATTTACACAAATCCCTTTATAACAAATATTATATAATCAATTATAATATATATATATATATATATGTACACATAGTTATATCTAAATATTTATACATATGTGAAAACATGTACATGGTATAATACTAAATTTCCATAAATTCCAATACATGTATATAAACTCTTCTTGCAAAATTTATAGAATACATGTAAATTTACTACATACTCCTGGGATACACAAGATGCTATAACATACATGTATATGAAAGAATACATATAGATGATTATTATAAAATAAACATAATATACATAATAAATACTCTTCCTTTGAAACGTCTTGAATTAGTAATCCTAAGATTCTTCTTCTTCTTGCTTTACTTGATGTAATTAAAATTAAAAGAAATTAAAAAGGAACGGTTTGGGGAAGAAATATATAAGTGGGGTTTTGTTTTTGTGTTTGAAAAGTGTGTGTATTTGTTTCTTTTCTTCTAGCAACGAGAATTTGCAGGGAAAGGGGAGAGAATTGTAGTGAATAAAAGAAAAGAGAAGAAAAAAAAAAATAAAGATGGTATTAATGTGATTTGATAAGATGGTTATCCATTGCTTTTGTCTTACTTAAATAATTAACACATGGTGAAAATAGAGCATACACATCAGCAATCAAACAACATTCTAGAATTTAAAATGGCAGGGAAAAAAAATTAGAGAAGAAAAAGAAAAGGAAAAAGAAAGAGAAAAGAAGGAAAAGAAAAAAGGAAATAAAAATAAGAAAAAATTAGAAATTTCTAAATATAAAAATTATAAATTTAGTAATTATGAAATAATGTTGAAATTTAATAAAATTTATTAATTAAATTGTTACTCATTACATTCATAATATTTAGAAATTATCTTAATATGTTCGTTAATAATTTTACATGATTACGTGTATTGATTAATAATTGTGTTCATTTAGGGTTTTATTACTGTTGAGCCATAATTCGGTTTTCCTTAATTTAACTTATATTAAGCCCAACCCATTTAATATAAATTACTCAACATTAAATTAAGGAAACAATTTTCTTTTAAAATTTTTTTTTAAAAAAATTTAAAAAAAATTAAAATTGCCAACCAATTAAACTGGCAAAAAATGAAATTAGGAATTTCGGATGGAAAAACCCTAATTTGGTCACTAATTCCCGTATTTTCTAAAAAAATAATTTTTAGAAAATTAGACCAGAAAATATTAGATTCAAAAGCTAACCTATTAAGACTAAGTCATCAAGTAAAAAAAAATCAATTAATGAGCTTTATTTTTATATTTTTTCTAAAAAAAATACTAAGAATATATCTAAATATACACAATATAACTGAAATGAATTTTTTATTTTTTATATTTGAAGAGGATAGATCTCTTTGAAATTTCAATAAAAAACTTTGCTTGATTTGGGTGGATGACCTAAAGAGGATAGATCTTTTCGAGATTTCAAAAAACTTTTGGTTTGGATGATTCGAAGAGGATAGATCTCATTGAAGAGGATAGATCATATCTCTTTGAGATTTCAAAAAAAAATTATTTTGATGGATGATTTGAAGAGGGTGGATCTCTTCAAGATTTCAAAAAAAAAAAAAAAAACTTTGCTTGATTTAGGTAGATGATCCGAAGAAGATAAATATCTTTAAGATTTCAAAAAAACTTGTTTTGGTGAATAATCTGAAGAGGATATATCTCTTCGAGATTTCTAAAAGATCTTTTTTTTTTTTAATTCTCTTAAATATCTCTTTCAAGGACTTTTAAGATAACTTTACTTGGGAATGGAAAATTTCACAGATAGCAACCAATCGACATACCTTACGTTGACTCCCAATATTCACTTATTCAAATTGCAAAATATCACTAAAGGATTGTGCTTGCTTCTTCTTTCTTTTTTCTTTTCTTATTATTTTTTCTTTATTTCTTTCTTTCTTTCTTTTTTTTTTTAGGAATAAATTCTTCTTCATAACTGAAAACTTTTGCTGATGAGCCTTGTATCTATAATATGCTCATGTCTTAAGTTTGCTTTTGTTGTTGCTAAGTCACCATTTCCATCTCTCTATGATTCTTGAAAAACAAATCTCTTTAAAAAAAAAAATACAAGATTAAATCATTAAGAACATTTGATTTCAATTTGTTTGGAGACTCAAATTTCTTAGTAAGTGTTTGGTGTATGAAGCTAAGAAACATGGCATACAAGTGTTTATTAGTGAAGTGTTTGTCGGTTAATGACCATCTAAATTCAAGAACATTCATGGATAACAACTTTACTTGTAAACAATGAAAGATTAACCGCAAACAATTCTCAAAGAAAAATTGGAATCTTTATTGAACTCAGTTTTCATGGATAATACAACTTAATTGCATATGAATTCACAGATCCCTTTAATTTTGAGCTATCTATTTCTGTCAACACTAATGCACTTCCAGATAATACCCTTTTCACTACATAAGGGTCTTCATAATTTGGAGCAAACTTGCCCTTAGGGTCTTTTGCATTTGGCAATACTTTCTTCAACATCAAGTCTCATTCCTTGAAGTACATTAGGTGTACTTTCTTGTTAAAGGCTCGAATCATTCACTATTGATAGCACTAACCATGACATATTGTTACAAGCCTCCTTTCATCTAGGAGGTTCAAATGCTCTAATCGTTTCTTCGCCTACTCTGCTTCATTAAGCTGAGTTTCTGCCAATATTCGGAATGATTGTATTTCCACTTCTAACGATAGCATCACTTCAGTTCCATATGCTAATGAATAAGATGTTGCACCTATAGAGGTTCTGACTAAGGTTCTATAAGCCATGAGAGTAAAGGGAAGCATCTCATGCCAATCTGTATAAGTGATAGTCATCTTCTCAATGATTTTCTTGATATTCTTATTAGCGGCTTCAACTGCCTTGCTCATCTGAGGTCGATACATAGTTGAATTTCTATGATTGATCTTAAATTGGTTGCATACTTCATCCATCAACTTGTTGTTCAAATTCATCCGTTGTCTATAATAATAGACTTGGGTACACCATATCTTGCAATGATGTCTCTTTTCAGAGATTTGACTACTACTCCTTTAGTCACTGTTGCATATGACGTCGCTTCTACCTACTTAGTAAAATAATCAATCATAACTAAAATGAATCTGTGCCTGTTTGAAGCCATTGGCAAAATTGAACCAATCATATCTATCCTCCACATTAAGAAAGGCTAAGGAGTCGTTAACACATGCAACTCTTGGGGGGGAGCATTGATTTTATTAGCAGATACTTGACACAGGTGATAGTACCTTACATACCTGATACAATCTAATTCCATCATCATCCAAAAATATCCCATCCTCATGATTTTCCTAGCTAACATGTATCCATTCATATGAGGACCACAGACTCCTTCATGTACTTCTTTCATTAATTTCTCAGCTTCTTCTTCATCCACACACCTTAGCAATTTTATATTTGGTGATCTTTTGTACAATGATGCTCTACTCAATAAAAAATGAGCAACCAATCTCCTTAAAGCTTTTTTGTCGTTTCTACCAGCTTCATTAGGGAACTCACCTGTTTGAAGTAACTTTTTGATATCATAATACCAAGGCTTCTTTGATTCCTTCTCTTCAACTGTTAGGCAAAAAGCTGGTTTTTCCTCCACCTCAATCTTTAGGGGCTCAATTTCTATCCCATCTGTAACTTTTACCATTGACACTAACGTAGCCAATGCGTTGGCAAATTGATTTTGGGTTCTTTGGATGTAAGTAAATGAAATTTTTTAGAATTTTCCAATCAGCTTACTTAAATGCTCATGATAAAGTTTCAACTTTTCGTTTTTCGTCTTATATTCTCCCAAGATCTGGAGAATTATAAGAGAAGAATCTCCATACACTTCAAGCCTCTGTATCCCCATGTCTAACGCCTTTTTGAGCCCTAAAATGTAGGCTTCATATTCTGCTATGTTATTCATATATGGAAACGCCAACTTAGCTACCACAAGGAAATGATTACCCTCAGGTGATACCAGTACTGCTCCTATTTCACATCCGAACACGTTGGTAGCTCCATTAAAATACATTCTCCATCCCAATTTCTCACCACTCATTTCATTTGTCATCATCATCACATTCTCATCAGGAAATTGAGCTTCCGAACCATCCTTTTCATCTTTTAGCGGGTATTTTGCCAATTAATCAGCCATTGCTTATCCTTTGCTTGAACTCTAACTTATGTACTTGATATCAAACTCAGATAGCAGCATCTACCAATTTGAGATTCTCCCGATCAATGCCGACTTTTTTGTTAAATACCTCAACAGGTCATGTTTCGTCAACAATTCTATAAAGTAATAAATAGTGTACTACCTAAGCCTATGCATCACCCATACTAAAGTACAACACGTCCTTTCTACCTCTAAGTATTTTTGTTTGCCTTCTGTGAACTTCTTACTCAAGTAGTATATAGGATACTCTTTTCTACCAGTGTTATCTTTCTGCCCCAGCATACATCCCATCAATTCAGGAAAGATCGTCAAGTAGAGAATTAATGGTTGTCCTGGTGTAGGAGTGACCAATATTAGCGGATTCATGAGATATTCCTTGATTTCAACAAATGGTTACTGATACTCTTTGTCTCATTCTATCACTGCATTCTTCCTTAAAAGTTTAAATAACGGCTTAGATTTATCGGTTAATTGCAATATAAACCAAGCAATGTAATTTAACTTCCCCAACAATCCCCATACTTCTTTTACAGTCTTCGATACAGGCATGTTTACAATTGATTTGGCTTTATCTAGATCTACCTCAATCCCTCTTCTACTAACTACAAAACTGAACAATTTGCCTAAGGTTACTCCAAAGGTGCACTTTTCTATATTCAACTTCAGTTAGAACTTCCTCAACCGCTCAAATAGTTTTAGCAAAATATCAACATGATTCTCACCTTTCTTAGATTTAGCGATCATATCATCTACCTAAACTTCAATTTCCTGATGCTCATGTTATGAAACAAAGCTACCGTATTACGCTAATAAGTTGCCCTACAATTCTTCAACCCAAAAGGCATCATGCAATAACAAAACGTCCCCTAAGTGGTAACGAAGGTGGTTTTGATTTTATCTTCTTTTACCATCTTGATTTGATTATATGCCAAGAAACCATCCATAAACGAGAAAAGATGATTTCCAGCCACGTTGTCCACCAATTCGTTGACGTGTGGCAAAGGGAAGTTATCCTTTAGCGTCACCTGGTTCAAATCACGGAAATCCATGCATACCTTAACTTTCCCATTCTTCTTTAGCACTAGCACCACATTAGCTACCCATTCGGGGTAATCCAACAATTTTATGAACCCAACATCTAGTAATTTCTTCACTTCTTTTACTTTAAGGAGTATATCTGGCCTAAACCGCCTAAGCTTTTGTCTTTTTGGTTTTGATATCTTCTCTTGTCGGCAACTTATGAACTATGATTAATGGATCCAAATTGGGCATGTTCTCATAGGACTAGGCGAATATGTTTAGGTATTTCGATAATAATTACGACAACTCTTGTTTCTGATCATCCACTAAACTATTACCAATTTTCAAGTTTCGTGAATTCTCTTCTATCCCCAAATTGATCATAACTATCGATTCATCAATCATTATCCTACCATATTCAAATCGATGCTAACTCTCTTATATTTCGCTAGTCTTAATATCATCTTCGACATCTGACCCAGCAAGGTCGAAGGTGATATTGGTACTTTCATTGTCGAGATATCTATTATGTTCATCGTTTTTATCATATTTGAAGAGTAAAGGAAAAGAACCAAAAGGATAATGAATAAATAACAAAGAAGAATTTGTTCAACCTAGGGTTCATTATTTGATTTTAATGAGAATAAAACAAAAAGTGTATATCTAAACATATTGTTTTTTAAAGAGAACAAAAACAAGTAGATGATTAAACTAAGTATTATTTGATTATTTTGAGATAATTGAATAAGTTCAATTAGCTTACTTAATGATTAAATATATCAATTATCTCTACAAGAAATTTGATCTGTTGAAGTGGTGATAAAATGATCTTGAAGTTATATTGCAAAAAGTATTTGTTTATTGTGTGTTAAAAGAATTTTCAAGTGATATTTGGCCTACCAGGTTGACGGCTCAAGGAAGAACTAGGTTGATGGTATAAAGCCTTGGAAAGCACAAAGAAAAGCTCACTAACCTGGAAGAACCGGCTTGACAATTCACTTGCCGGTAGAGTAGCCATTAGTTCAAAATACCGGCATACCGGTAAGTCAGATTCAACTAGCCGTTTGAGCATTGAATGCATTGTAACAAGAAGAAATTAATGGGATAATATAAATGCTCATCAACTCAACCAAGGATAGTAGAAAACCGATCTTTTGCTGCAATATTTCAACATTCTCTTGTATTCTTGTTGTCTATAATTCTCATTGTCTTTTATATTATAAATTGCTAATATTTAGAGAGATTTGAAGTGTTTGAACTATTAGTTGCAAGTATTAAGAGTTAAAAGCACTATACCAATAATTCTTGAGATTGAGTTTTTGTATTGAGAGTTGAGATTGTGATTTATGTTGAGAGTTGTGAGTGTAAAACTTGTGTAATCAAGTTTGTGTTTGTATAGCTCTTGGAGCTTAGATTGAGAAATCAAGAAAGTAGTGTAAAGTCCTCGGTTGGAGGCATTGTGTATCCGTGGAGACTAACGGGTGGTCCAAACTTCACGTTATATCTGGGCTTGATCTTCTTTATCCCTATCTCTTTTAATTTCCGCACTCATCATTGTTCCATTATTGCTTTGATTACTCTTATTATTGCATTTAGTTGTTTATATCGGAAAAGAATTGCAATTTGTCCTTAAACTCAATTCAAACCCATCCTTCCTCCCCCGCCCGCCTCTCTCGAGTTTAGCCTAGTGTTCTTCAATTAGTATTAGAGCTAGTCTCTAGTCACTTGCTTAATCGCATATTAGAGTAAAGGTCATGGCATTTGATACACTAGGCTTTATGGAAGGGCAAGCTATAAATAGACCATCACTCTTAACTAGAAATAATTATCCTTATTGGAAATGTAGAATGAGTATATTCTTAAAAGCATAAAATAGATTATTACGACAAGTAGTGGATAAAGAACCATTTAAGATAAAAGGCAAAGTAGAAGATAATTATATTGATAATGATTGGAAGTTATTAGACTTAAATGAAATAGCTATGAACATCTTACATTGTGCCATTAATGAAAATGACTTTAATAGAGTTTGTACATGTAAAAGTGCTAAGGAAATTTAGAAAGAATTAAAAGGTACCTATGAAGGAACTAGCTGAGTAAGGAATACAAAGATAAGCTTATTATGTGGGCAATTTCAAAACTTTAAAATTGATGAGATGCATAATAGATTCATCAATATCATCAATCCTTTAAGTGCTTTTGGAAAGACATTTACTAACCTTGAAATAAATTCCAAAATTCTCAGGTCATTGCTAAGAGATTAGGAAGCCAAGAAAACTGTAATTGAGGAAGCTCATGATCTTAACACAATGCCAAAAGAGTAACTTCTTAGAACACTTAAAACTCACGAGATGATTAAAAAGCAAGGAGAGGAATCTAAAAAGAAAACAATTGCTTTAAAAGCAACCAAAGAGAGCTCTAGTGCTAATGAAAGTGAGGATGATGATGATGATGATGTGGCAATGATCACGAGAAATTTTAAGAAATTCATGAAGTTTAATAGGAAATTGGCAAAAGATAAGGATGAAAACATATCTTGGTCAAGGAAGGAGAAGAAGGAAGTAATCAAGTGTTATAATTGCCAAAAACTAAGTCACATTCAACAATATTGCCCGGATCTTAAGAAGGCTAAGAAAGGAGCAAGGAAAAAGGCTATGATGGTAACTTAGAGTGATTCAAGTGACTCAGAAGAAGAAATGTGCTTTATGGCAATGGACAATTAGGTATGTTCTACTTCTAGTGATTCTTCATTTGATGAGCTCAAAAATATGTATGATGAGTTACTTAAGGAATTTATTAAGGCTCAAAAAAAGAACAAGATGATAAAACAAATGATGATTGAAATAGGAAGTGAATTTGATTTATTTAGAAATGAATATAATAAAGTGAATGATGTCAAAGAAAGTTTAGAGGAGGATAATGAGCATTTAAGATTAGAAGTTGCTAAATTAAATAGAAACAATGAAGCCTTAAATCTTAGGAATGAGGAGTTGGCTAAGGAAAATGATCAATTAAAAGAAAAGTGAAACCCTCTTGAAACAAAAGTTGATAGCATGAAAAATGAGGATAATATAGTTGATAGGCTAGGACATCTTCAAATTGAAAATGCTATCTTGAAGTCTAGCCTAGATGATTTAAAATAAACTATAGCCAAGTTCATGAATGGAGAAAAGAATTTAGATAAGGTCCTTGGCTCTCAAAGGCAAGGATTGAACAAAACTGGAATTGGCTATAGTAGGGAATGTATTTACAAGTCTTACAAAAGTCACTTTGTAAAAGCAACAACTAAGACTTGTAACTATTGTGGTAGTTATAGCCATATTGCACATACGTGTGCAATATGTTGCAATACTGATTTAAATCATAAAGGTAAATGGCTTAGGTTCCAAAAGGATAAGGATATATTATTACAACTAACCATAAAGGACCTAAACTCACATGGGTACCAAAGAAGTAATCACATGTTTTTATAGGAACTTCAAGGGGGAGTAACTTAAGAAACTCGAATAAAGAATGCTCAAAGAGAATTCGAAGTGCCTCCAACATAGTATTTGATTGAAGAAATTCGTTCAAGTAGTCTCTATACAATAACTAACATATTTTGTGTACACTTAAAGTTCTCTACATTTGCTTAAGGCTTCCTTATGCACATATCTACCATCTCTTGATTTTAATGTCAAATGTTAGCTCCTATATGTTTAAATATGCTAATATTTTATGGTTAAATGGTTGGCTTGATTTGATTGTGAAGCTATGCATAATTGATATATCTTAGACCATATTTGAGCTCAAATAACTATTTAGGGATTTAACTAGTGTTTTTGCAATTACTGGCTTTGCAAGCTATGCTTAAACTCTCATTATGTCATAATGCATATATAAATCTTGCTTAGAATGGATAATTATGAATATCATACTTTTTGTGCACATTTAAAGTTTCTCATGAATACTTAGAATCATGTGTGCACAATTTTTCCATGTTTCGATTTTCGTGTTCAAATCCAATTCCCACATGTTTAATTTTATCCATAGATTGTGGTTGAATGATTAAGTTATCCTACTTTTTTTTGTGTGCAAATTTGACTCTTTTAGACTCAAATTAGGCTCTTGTTGTTGTTTGGGAAGTCATGTGATCATTTTGTCTGTTTGCATGCTATATGTCTTAATCATGTTACCCTTGTATCTATAGACACCATTGAAACTTGTTTAGAATGCCAAATTATCATGAACTTGATTTAGTATATATGTGTAACATTAAGCACAATTTGTATTTAATAGTTGATTTTGATGATTTCAAGTGGTGATTTTAGGACTTCCAAATCCTTCTCGCGATAGTTTCCTTCCAACATGTTGAACATGATGATGAAACTTAGTTGAAGTATTGATTTGTGATAACTAAGCCTTATTGCTCAAAATTAGTCATTCATACATTTACATGGCTTAATAGTGAACTTTTTAGCAACTAATGACTTAATTCTTGTTAAATCTTATTAATGTTGCTGAGATACCAGCTTTTCACACTCAAGTGGACCTAAGAAACATGCTCATATATATTTCATGCATAAAACATAGCATTTAGCATGATTTAGGCACACTTGAAGTTATTCATAAGCAACTAAGTTGATATATGCACAAATTAATTATGCATTGGTTTCCGTACCCAAAACCGGGTCTTACATGTTTATTTTCATCCCTAAATGATGTTTGAGTGGTCAAACTAGCTTGATTTGAATTTCATGCATATTTGACCTCTCTATACTCTTTTTAGGTTCTAAGTGCATTGTGGAGCATTTCATAACTATTTATGCCAATATGAATGTTGCTTAGTTTGATCATGCATTTTTTATGTTCTTGGTATCTTTCAAATATGCTTAAACCATAAACTTGTCTTGAATTTGAGAAAGAATCCATACTTGCTTAATAGCTACATTTATGCTTAACATTTGATTTTAAGGAACTCAAGTAGTGATTTTTCAATTTGTAGAGCCTTAAAGCTATATTTTGTGCCTACCATACTCAAACATGCATTTGAAATTTGCTTGACTTGTTAGTGTGCAAACACTCAATGTTTATGCACCTATTTTGCTCATACATGCACACTTTCACTTTATCATGAATTACTTGGCTCTATGGACTTAATTTGGATGAATCTTGGCTCTATTGTTAAAAATTGAGTTTTTCAAGCCTTAATGGACTTAAATAAACTTATTTGAAGTGTTAGGATGTTGCTTGAATCTCTACAAATCAATTTGGATTGGCAAACTTGTTTAATCAAAAGACCCTACTGTTTTTCCTACAACTTTGTAAACAACCAGCATGCCGATTAAACAATTCACCAGCTTATTGGTATACTTGTTGTTGAGTCTATCTTTTCGATTTTCGTTTAAAATTGATTTCTCATTTCTTGATTAATACTAAACCTTAACCTGTTTAATATTAATCCTCGACTAAAGAAATTGAGAAATTCCGGTTTTTTTATTGAAAATAATTTTTGGAGTCGCCACCCGACCGAAGTCGGGAAAAGAAAAAAAACCATAACCAATTGGGTGGATAAGTTACGATTTAGCTACCGGTCTTTGATTTTAATTTTAATAAAGAACCAAAGGGTTATGAATTTGGGGGCTAACCTATTAAACCCTAACAGGTACCACTATTTATTTGTCGAAATTAGAATTATTTTTCTAATTATAATATTTAAAAATAAATAAATAAAAATCAAAAGAAAAAAGAACCTAAGTTTCTACATATTTTATTGTTGCCTCGAAGGTGCCTACGTACCCGCTAGCCGGGATCAGACGATCATAGTTCTTTTAAAAAATCTTTAATGTTGTTGATTGATTTTAATTTTGAAAACCGTCTGAGTTTACATTCTTAGTTTATTTTTATTTTTATTTTTTTAAAAAAAAATTAACGGGTCTTAACTTTTGATACGATTAAAAGACTTTCTAAAATACCCTAAAAATTTTATTGATTTTTATTAATTCATAATTCTAAAAAAAATTTGATTTTCTAGGTGAGAAATCTAAACAAAGACTAGTCCTAAAAAATTTCCTAGACTAATATATATATATACATGTATATATTATTTGTATCTACATTACTACTATTAAACAACTATTTACTTAAATCAATATAACATACCTAACTTATATAATAAAGCAGAATAATGCTAAAAGGAATATACTAAACTAAAATATATACACATATGCCATGTCTAATAGTATAATAATAATAACACAATATAATAACTAAATAATAAAAAAAATTGAACTAAACCAAACCTGAATGGCTGTTTACAGCAGTAGTGATGGACAAGGCTCGTTGGGCGTGTGTGCAAATTTCCAGGTGAAGGAAAACGTGTTTGGTTGGTCAGTTGATGAGCGCAGCGACGGTTGGGCGAATGCAGCAACGTCAGGCGACAACAGTCCAACCGAGGAAGCTTGGGTTGGTCTGAAATTGTAATGCAGCTGCAATTCATAGCGTACGACTGATCGTGCGTGGGGAGTCGACAGTGTGTGGATTACTGCTGCTGCTACGGGGCTTCAGTTAGATTGAGGATGTGCAGTTAAATTAACGTCCAACAGCGAGGATTGCGATTATTCGGATGTCGTTAAGCACGCGGAACGTGGCTCACAATTGTCCGGATTTTGGATTAGCTTCGCAATTGGATGCGAGGACTTGGGATTTTTGTTAGCTTCAGTAGGCGAACAGGATTTTGTTCGAATTTCGGATTAGTTTCGCAATTGGAGACTTGGGATTTTCGTTGGCTTCAGTAGGCAAATGGGAATTGTGAGGACTTGGGATTCTGGTTGGCTCCAGACGATTAGGAGAACAGGATTTCAAATTGGATGCTTTAGCTTTTGAAACTTAAATCCTGGACTTCAGCTTTCATTGAATTTCGTATGGACTCGGATGCTTTGAGATTAGATTGCTGGAGATTTCTGTCCTCCTTTTTGGAAGTGTGTGTTATTTTTATAAAGTCTAAACCAAATCGTATCGTATTATATTATATCCGATTCGCTAATTAAATTAGATTCAATTTTAATTCAAATATGATTTAACTAAACTCATATGATTTAATTAGATATGAATCTGATTTTAAATCTTGCTTTTGCAAAGATAAAAAAATAAAGACATTGGTGCCTGCTGAGACTCGAACCCGTGACCTCTAATTAAATCCACTCAAGTACTCCGTTGCTTATCCGTTAAGCCGTTGACTTGTTTCTTAACATTCATTACCATTAAATTATATTTAAACTATCTGAATCCCTAAACTAAAATTTTTAACTAAACTAAAATTAACATTAATATTAAACTAATTATTCCTAATATAAATTACTTCCTAAAAATCTACGAAATCTTTATAATTTTTCCTTTTCTTATTTTTTCATTTTATTTTATTTTATTTTGGTATTTTCATTATTTGTTAATATCTTTTATTATTTTTGAATTAGGACCCGTTTTTGTAAAAAATAAAAAATAAAAAAATAAAAACTAAGACTATGGAAGGGCAAAAATTAGGTGTCTATAGCTGCCCCTTTTTGTGATGAAGTTTGAGCAAAACTTTGTTACAAAACTAAAAGAGACACCGTTTTTGCCTCAGGATGACTCTACCTTAAGGAACGTTGAGTCACTTGACGAGGGTTAGAATGACCATGGGAAGTGCCTTTAGCAAAAATCTCTAAAAAAGAATGACGAGAATCTTGGTCATGCCCTTGATGAGCTGACTAACCAAGGCGGTCAAAGCGCTCCTTGAGCTGGCTAAAACCTAAAGAATGAAGAAACTTGGATTGTGCCCTTAATGAGCTAACTCACCAAGGCGATCAAAGCGCCCCTTGAACTGGCTAAGACCCAAAAATTTGAAGAAGACTTGGATCGTGCCCTTAATGAGTTGACTCACCAAGGCTGTCAAAGCGCCCCATGAGCTAGTTAAGACCTAAAAATATGAAGAAGACTTGAATCGTGCCCTTAATGAGCTAACTCTCCAAGGCGGTCAAAGCGCCCCATGAGCTGGCTAAGACCTAAAAATTTGAAGAAGACTTGGATTATGCCCTTAATGAGCTGACTCTCCAAGGTGGTCAAAGCGCCCCTTGAGCTGGCTAAGACCTAAAAATATGAAGAAGACTTGGATCGTGCCCTTAATGAGCTGACTCACCAAGGCGGTCAAAGCACCCCTTGAGCTGGCTAAGACCTAAAAATATGAAAAAGACTTGGATCGTGCCCTTAATGAGCTGACTCACCAAGGCGGTTAAAGCACCCCTTAAGTTAGCTAAGACCTAAAAATATGAAAAAGACTTAGATCGTGCCCTTAATGAGCTGACTCACCAAGGCGGTCAAAGCGCCCCTTGAGCTGGCTAAGACCTAAAAAATCTAAAAAAAAATTGGATCGTGCCCTTAATGAGCTGACTCACCAAGGCGGTCAAAGCGCCCCTTGAGCTGGCTAAGACCTAAAAATATGAAGAAGACTTGGATCGTACCCTTAATGAGCTGACTCTCCAAGGCGGTCAAAGCATCCCATGAGCTGGCTAAGACCTAAAAATTTGAAGAAGACTTGGATCGTGCCCTTAATGAGCTGACTCTCCAAGGCAGTCAAAGCGCCCCTTGAGCTGGCTAAGACCTAAAAATTTGAAAAAGACTTGGATTGTGCCCTTAATGAGCTGACTCTCCAAGGCGATCAAAGCGCCCCATAAGTTGGCTAAGACCTAAAAATATGAAGAAGACTTAGATTGGGATAGTGCTCCATGAGCTTGCTAAATCCCTGAAAGATTATAAGTTGAGCAACATTTTGTGAGTTGGGTGACTGGGAGCCTATAAAACTCCAAATTGGGACTGTTTTAGGAGTCAGCTAAAAACTTAAGAAACTTAAGGTTGGGACTATGCTCTATGAACTGGCTAAATCCTTGAATGAGAATATGAGTCGAAGTAACGCTCCATAAGTTGATCGAAGCGCTAAATCCCTTGAAGAAATTTTGAGTTGAATAACGTTGTGTGAGTTGGATGATTAGAAGTTGAAGGCACACTGGGACCATGATTTATGAGCTAACTATCTCGCTAATAAATTGTCTTTTTTTTTTAGAAAATAAGCTATTATCCTTAGGGGGATACCAATTGTCAATGCAATGTTTTATCAGGTTTAGAACCACTTACCTGGTTTCACTGATAGCTCCCAAATCGTCTCTCGTCTTATTAAGCAGTCCGATTAGAACCATCAATTCTGACCCTTACTATTGCTTTTCTTGTTCTAGTTCTTCTTCTTCTTTCTTCTGCCGTCTCTTTCCAAAACCCGTATTTTTCTTTTTTTCTCTCTCTCTTTTTTTTTTTTTTTTGAAAACAACTTAAGCTTGAATCGAATGTGAAACATATTCTTCTCGAACAAGGATGTCCTGTATTGAACTTCTGGTCTAAACATTGGCTTTCCAAGCAAGCATTTGTTCTCAAGCGAGTTTCTACTCACACGCCACACATTACCCTTTTTGAACATGGCCCTGTCCTAAACAATAGGAAACAAATCTCCTTTTCTTTGGGGGGTTAATCACAATAAAGTATTAAAAGAATATTTATCAATAGTCATCGCTTCAAATTAAATGATTATTTTTCTTGTGGTTCTTTGTGTGTAAGGTTTGTTTGGGTAAATAATAGAGCGAGGAGTGGGGTCTGTTAGTGAGATGAGAAAAAGAAAGGCTAAGGATATTATCCAATGCTAACGACTACTAAGAATACCAACTTTGCATGTAAAAAATGAAAACGAGACTACACTAATAGTAAGAGTATTTGCAAAAATTTCATTAATTATTCAAGGATAGTACATCTTCAATGCATCAGCGTTTATTGAGTCCTTTAAATCTGGACAATCCATTTGAGACAAAATAACAACTCCCCCAAGCAATACTTTCTTCACAATATAAGGCCCTTTATAGTTTGGGGAAAACTTTCCTCTTGAATCAGTTGTGTTAGGCAACACCTTCCTCAACACCATATCACCTTGCTCAAAACTCCGGAGTCGTACTTTTTTGTTGAAAGCCCTGGCCATTCGTTGCTGATAGCAAATGTTGTGGCATAAAGCTGTCAGCCTCTTTTCATCAATTAGGTTCAACTGCTCAACATGCTTCTTTACCCAATCAGCCTCATCTAATTGAGTCTCTGACAATATTCCAAGAGACGGGATCTCAACCTCCACTGGTAATACAGCCTCCATTCCGTATACTGATGAGTAGGAGGTTGCCCCTGTTGATGTTCTGATAGAAGTTCGATAGGCCATGAGTGCAAATGGTAACATCTCATGCCAATCTCGATACGTAATGGCCATTTTCTCAATAATTCTTTTGATATTCTTATTGGCTGCTTCCACGGCTCCATTCATCTGGGGTCAATAAGGAGTAGAATTTCTATGAATGATTCTAAAGTGTCGGCATAACTCGGACATCAATTTATTATTCAGATTCGTACCGTTGTCAGTAATAATCGTTTCTGGAGTACCATACCGAGCCAGTATGTCCCTCCTGATGAACTTGACCACTACTCCTTTCGTCATACTAGAGTAGGATGAGGCTTCAACCCACTTAGTGAAATAATCAATAGCTACCAATATAAATCGGTGCCTGTTAGATGCTTTTGGAGTGATTGGGCCGATGATATCTATTCCCTACATCGAAAAAGGCTATGGTGCTGATAGTATATGCAACTCTTAAGGTGGAGCATTTATCTTGTTTACATAGATTTGGCACAAATGGCAATGTTTAACATGTGCGATACAATCCGCTTCTATAGTCGACCAGTAATATCCCATCCTCATGATTTTCTTGGCAAGCATGTAACCATTCATATGAGGGCCACATACTCCCTCGTGCACCTCTTTCATTAGCCTCTCTACCTCTTTCCCGTCTACACAACGTAAAAGCGTACCATCAAACGATCGTCGGTACAACGTAGAATCACTCATAAAGTACTGAGCCGCCATTCTTTTAATTAATTTTTTATCCTTCCTTTCTGCACCTTCGGGGTACGTACCATGTTGTAAAAATATTTTAATATCATGATATCAAGGCTTTTCGTCACATAAACTTTCCATTGCCAAACAAAAAGCAGGCTTTTCTTCAATTTCAATTTTAAGTGGCTGAATCTCCACTCCTTTCGATATTTGAATCATTGATGCCAAAGTAGCAAGAACATCGGCAAATTGGTTTTGAACCTTTGGTACGTACACAAAGGTAATCTTTTTAAACTTGGTTATCAACTCGGCCAAGTGTTGGCGATAAGGCATTAATTTGGGGTCTTTCATCTTATACTCACCCCGAGCTTGGCTTATAATCAACGAAGAATCTCCATACACCTGCAATTCCCGTATCTCCTTAAATAATGCGATTTTGAGCCCCAAAATACACGCCTCGTATTCTGCAATGTTATTGGTACATGGGAAAACCAATCTCACAGCCATTGGAAATTGTGTACCACCAGGTGATACCAGAATTGCCCCTATTCCACATCTAGACACATTGGATACTCCGTCAAAGAACATTTTCCACCTGAAGATTTTTCAACTATTTCACCATCAGAATCATTTCCCGCTACTAGGATGTTTTCATCGGGAAACTCAACTCGTGTTCCTTGAGGGGTATCCTCAGAAGGATTCTCTGCTAATTGATTCGCCAAAGCTTGCCCCTTGACTGAACTTTGGCTCACATGCTTAATGTCAAATTCTGTCAACAACATCTGCCATTTTGAAACTCTACCAATGAGAGCCGGTTTTTCAACTAAGTATTTCAGAGGATTGTGTTGCGTTATCAACTCGATCTGATAATACAATGTGTATTGTCTGAGCCGATGCATAACCCAAATCAATGCACAATAGGTTCTTTCAACTTCTGAGTATTTTTGCTCCCCTTCTGTGAACTTTTTGCTTAAACAGTAAACAACTCGCTCTTTCCGTTCTTTATCCTTCTGACCAAGCACGGATCCCATGGATTCCGTCATTATGGTCAAATACAAAAACAATGGCTTTCCAGGTTTAGGAGCTACCAACACTGGAGGTTTCATGAGATATTCTTTGATTTTCGTGAAAGCATCTTCGCATTCCTCATTCCAACTGATCTTTGCGTTCTTTTTTAACAGCCTAAAAAGAGGGCGGCATTTGTCCGTTAACTGTGCTATGAATCGGGCAATGTAATTTAAACGCCCCAGCAATCCTCGTACTTCCTTGAGCGTTTGTGGAAGAGGCATGTCAATTATAGCTTTGGCCTTATCAGGATCGACTTCAATGCCTCTTTGGCTGACTATGAACCCCAACAATTTTCCTGACGTCACACCAAAGGTATACTTCTCCGGATTCAATTTCAAGTGGTACTTTCTTAGCCTATCAAACAACTTCCTCAGGTTTTCTAGGTGATCCTCCTCCTCTTTGGACTTCGCAATCATATCATCAACATACACTTCTATTTCTTTATGCATCATGTCATGAAAGATTGCAACCATGGCCCTCTGATATGTTGCACCTGCATTCTTCAGCCCAAACGGCATCACCTTATAGCAAAATGTTCCCCAAGTCGTAATAAAAGTCGTTTTCGTCTTATCCTCTTCAGACATCCAAATCTGATTATATCCAGAAAAACCATCCATGAAAGAGAATAGATGATTTCCAGAAGTGTTATCCACTAAGACGTCAATGTGAGGCAATGGAAAATTATCCTTAGGCGTTGCCTGGTTAAGATCTCGAAAGTCTACACACACTCTAACTTTCCCATTCTTCTTCATTACTGGCACAATATTAGCTATCCATTCTGGGTAATCCGACACTTCAATGAATCCAACCTCCAGTAGTTTCTTCACTTCTTCTTTAATTTTCAGTAAGACGTCAGGTCGAAATCTCCTCAATTTTTGCTTTTTTGGTTTGACGTCCTCCTGTATGGGTAAACGGTAGACTACAATAGACGGGTCCAACCTAAGTATATCTTCATACGACCAAGCGAACGCGTCCTGATACTCAGCTAACAATGTAATCATTTCTGTTTTTTGTTTCTCTTTTAAACTCGCGCCAATTTTTAAATTCCTAGGATTTTCTTCGTTTCCCACATTAATTGTTTCAATCAGTTCATCAATTGTGATCCTATCTAGTTCATGTTTTTGCCATTCCTCTTGTATATTACTGTGGTCATCGACATCACTCCCGACGACTAACCTAGTAGGGTCGGAAACGATATCGATATTCTCATTTTCTACCTGCGCGAGGTATTCCTGGTTTTCGCTTATTTCATTGAATCTGAATGAGAATGTATGAAAAAAATGCATGTAAACAAAAGAGAACTGAAGAGCAACATAGGAAAGAAACGAACTAAGATTTTATTGAATAAATGGAGGTATGGTCTCAATGAGATAAAGGCCTAGCTAATTTTGAATGAAAGGTTCAACAATACATTTAAAACGATGACTATTGAAAATAAAAATTCAAAAAATACTAATTGCGGGTCACCCTTTTACCCTAGGGAAGACTTGTTGCAATTCGCCGGGATGGAGAACCCGTTGTTCAAATGATGCTGGAACTTGGGTGGCAAGTGTGTTGATCCTTCTTTGTCAGATTCTCAAGCTTGAGTCTCTTCCCGTATAAACGTCTCAGCTAATAGTGGAAGGGTCATAGAGGCATGGTATAATCTGTTACCTTTCTTACCCCTTGCTTGCTTCTTCTGGAATTCTTCTGCCGGGGAAGGATTGTAGCCAAGGCCGTAGGTGCCGATCTGGCCTTCCTTAAATCCCTTCCTTCTATCACCCTCTCTGTCGGGACTAGTAGTCATGTTCACTTCTTCAAACATTTGTAAACCCAACTCCTCTTATCCTTCACTTCCTATGTAGGGTATAGCCGTCTTCTTATAAATTTCATAATCTTGATCTCCCAGAATTGTAATCACCTGGCCATTGGAGATAAACTTCAATTTTTGGTGCAGGCTCGAAGGTATGGCCCCTACTGCATGAATCCAAGGTCTTCCTAACAGTAGATTGAAAGATCTTAGAATGTCCATGACTTGGAATCGAATAGTGAAGTGCTGAAGGCCAATACTCACAGATAAATCAATCTCCCCTATGATTTCTCTTTTGGAACCATCAAAGGCCCTGACTATTGTAGAAGAAGGCTTAATTGTGGATGTGTCAATGCCCAGCAAATCCAAAGTGGTGAATGGGTAGACGTTCAGCGATGATCCATTGTCAATGAGCACCCTGGTAACAATTATGTCATTACTCCTTACCATGATAAAGAGTGGCTTCGTATGTTTGTTCCCTTCCTCGCCCAATTCTTCAGCCGAAAATGAAATTTGATCTATTGCAAGGATCGAATTAGTAACTAGTCCCATCTTCTCAGTTGGAATCTCCTGAGGGACGTTCACCTCATTTAAAGTGCGGAACAAAGCCTCCTTGTGTGGTTCAGATGCAATTAGCAGGCCCATCAGCGATATTTGTGCATGAGTCTTACTGAGTTGATCCATGATTTTATACTCACTTGACTTGAGCATTTTGGTAAAAGCTGATAGTCCCTCAATGCGTTCGGCCGCCGTCCTATCATTTGATTCTCCCAACATGACTTTCCTCCCCTGCTCCTCTCTTGGATGATAAATATTTCCTGATCGGGTAATGTCCCCTACCAGAGGATCGGGTTTCTCCTGATTTACCAGGTAATAGTTAAATGGAGCAGCCTTGTAATTTTCTGGTGGCAACGGTACATGAAATGTGTACCTCTTCACCTCTGGAGTCCGGTTGCCAGTATAGAACTCAAAAACCTTAGGCTTCTTATCTGAATCGATGACATTAACAGCACAGTCATAAAAAATCATACCAATCATAGACCCATGGTTGGGTAAGGGGTTGTTGTTAACATTAGGAACCGGGGCTTCTACAAAATCCAACTGCACCATCCCTTCATCTATCAAGTCCTGAATCTTATTCCTCAATCTCCAGCATGCATCAGTCGAATGCCCCACTTGTCCACAGTGATATTCACACTTTACTGTGGAGTCAAAGAATCTCGGTCGATATCGATCGCTAGGAAGTTCGTACCGTATCAAATTATCCCTTCGCAACTTCTCGAAGACTTAACTCAAAGGAACCGGTATCTTGGTAAATTGCTTATAAGTTTTGTTAGTTTGAAATTGATCTCTGTATGGTTGCTGAGCGGGAGGCATATTTGCCCTAAAAGCGACTTGAGCATTTGGTCTAGCATTTGAATTTACCATACCAATCATAGGTTCTTTGGGCTTGCTGGTGGCTGGTCTAGGACTAGATGATGATGCAGGTGGTCTTCTATCTACTAAGTCCTGAAATTTACTGGAAGAGACGGCACTTTCAATCCTGCACCCAGCCGCTACTACTTCAGCAAAACTAAACGAGGCCTGCCCGATGAGATGGGAAAAATAGGGCCTCTCCAAGGTGTTAATGAAAGCCGATGTGAGCTCTTTCTTAGTCACTGGAGTAGAGATTCTTGCAGCTAAGGACCTCCATCTTTGAGCATATTTTTTGAACGATTCATTATTCTTCTTTTGTAGGGTAACCAAATCCATCATAGTCGGGGTTACTTCCACATTGAATTTATATTGTTCATAAAATGCTCAAGCAAGTTTCTCCCATGTATTTATCTGATTCAAATCAAGTTGGGCATACCAAGTCAGGGTCGGTCCGGTCAGGCTATCCTGAAATGTCTGTACCATGAGTGGGTCGTACTGAACGTATTTTCCCATCTTCCTGACATACAACCTAGTGTGAAGCTTGGGGCAACCCGTCCCGTTATATTTTTCGAATTCTGGTACCTTAAACTTCTCACGGTATGATCCCATGTCATACGTGGAAAACTCTGTGATCCCCGCCTGTTCAAATCCATCACACCCTACAAATGCCTTCATCTTCTCAGTGATCTGTTGTGTCAATTTCTTTTCCAGTTCCTTCAAGCTGTCCATACTTGGCCCATGGTCGACAGGTCTTAGGGCCGCATACGTATCAGGTTCGAAAGTCAGGTTGTCTTTTGGGTAAACTCCTTCTGATTCGAATAGGTCTTTTTGATATTCGTGTTCTGCTTCAGGAGCTTGTGTATTCTTCCCATAACGAGTTTCGGAACCTTCTTCATTGGCCGGTGCTGTAGTACGTAGCAAAGAAATGCTATCTGCTAGGAAGCTCATCTGTTCTGCCATCTTCTCCATAGCCCTTTCTATGGAATGAAACCTCAGCTCAGAGGGATCATTGATCTCGTGGTCTCCATCATTTCCTTGAGTGGTGATCATCTTGGTCTGGGAACGGGTTCTAATCGAACTTCTTTGAAAGACTTGACGTTTGGGAGCTATCTTGAAATTTTACCCGATTGTTATTGAACAACTCAACAAAGGGTTAGTATATATTATATTTTGCTAAAAAAGGTTGTTAATCATACAAACACAAAATGCATGTCACACGAGTGCAAAGAAAAATCAAGAGGGGGGGAACCTTTAATGTGGCAAAACCTAACTAACACTTATTAATTTTTGCAATTGTAAAGCTTTACACCTCTTGTTTTGTTCATAAAAATGAATTCTAATGAAAACATAAAAAAAAACTAAAATCTAATATTTGATCTCCTAATGACTAGTAAGCTTATCCTGCATCCTCCTCTTCTTTCGGATCATGGGAGCTTGCTCTTCCTTGCCCTTGGTTCTCTTTAGTTGTGCTTCCAATGCCTTTATCTTCTGATGGTACTCCTTGCAATGGCTCTCCAACTCCTGCTCTCTTTTACTCGTCCTCTCTGTTTCAGCTTGAACTTCCCTCTTTTCTTCGTTGTCTTCCATATCTTTCAGCCCTTTTAGTTGGTGATAAAGAAATCCTTTGGTTGTCTGACTCTTGGTTGTTATCCCTCTAATGGTAGGGGTGGTCTTTCTCGTGCACCAAAGAGCTCGAATGCTTTGAAGCTTGGTTATTTTATCAACCATTGTCATACCAGGGTTAAGGAAGTCCAGCGAGGCATCTTCTAATGATGGTTTAGGGATCATGTCCTCAGTGAGTCCATTGGCTGAAACATATGTGGTGCAGAGGTTGAAGCTGATCAGAGGAACCGCTTTGAAGTCTCTACATCCTCTTATCATTTCCTTGCTCGCAAACCACCTTGGTGTTAACAACAATTCTTCCGCTTTCATACTTTGAAAGTATTGGACCTAGTAGTGGTTAGCTATATTTTCTGGCAGCTCGATTCTTTCTCCAAAAGATTTGATGAGATCATATTGCTGAGTAAACTCGGCCCGGTTAAAATCAAGCTGGTAACTTCTCATGTGGCTAACAAACCAGACCACCAGTAAGACCATGTTAGTTTTCAGATCTCCTCGTTTCTTTTTCTTGAGATGATTTAGTGACCGGATCTGCTCGGCCAAAAGAGCTGGGACATATGATTTCCCTTTAAGGAATTGGGCTACGAGTTCTGCAATTCTGAAATGGACTCGACGTCTTTCATGAGGGAATAGGATGGTATTGAAGACTACCAGTATAAAAGCGTTGACCCGATATTGGTGCCACGTTTCTAAATTTGCACAAAAAACCTCGCGTTTTTCTCTATATTTCACTTTAGTAGAAAACCAGTCCATGACATCCTCTAAATGAATGGTCTTTCTTTGATTTAGAACCCGGTTTATTTCGGTTTTTCTGATTCCCAACAACTTACTGAAGATCTTTGGTGCTGCAGCTTCCAAGTCTGGGACATAAATATCATCCGTGATTACAGGAGCCCACAACAATTGGGAGTATTCTTCTACAGTTGGGCTTAGTTGATGTAGGCCCATACGGAAACTGGTGTATTTGGGCTCCCAAAGGTGGACTAAGGCTCAAACTAGAGTGATATTCATAGGGATCTTCTGTAAAGAGAGGATGGCCCCAATCTTATTCTTAATAAACTCCTGTTTATCTAGGCTAAAGAGTCGAAACCATGTTTGAAGCAGCTTCTGTGGCCAATGCAGTAGGTGGACATGAATGGCTTCAAAAGGCCCTTGACTTGGTCCAGCCATGACTAATCAAAATTAAAATTACAATTACAATGTATTCTAAACTTTACATAAAAATAATATTACAAAATATTTACAAGGGAAGATCACAATTACAATCACAACTTCACAACTGCTTTTATCAATGTAGGTTTGCCACATCATAGGTTCTTGTGATTTTTTGAAAAAGTTTTCATGTAACGTAAAGGGTGGGTTCTAAAGGTCCTCAAGTTATGCAACCACTACGTTTTTCAAAGCAACGATTCTGTGGTCGCATTTGAACTTAAGTGGAGTAGCTTGATCAACCCCAGAAGGTGGTTACCCCACAACATTCGAAGCTTACACAAAGGCCCCCCTCCTAAGGTCCTAAGACACCCTGGTTCTGACCGTGTCTAATATGCATTTATGATGCAGAAAGGAAAACGAAATAAAATAAAAATAACTAAATAAAAGATAAAAGTAAAACCCTCCAAAATTTCCCTTTAAATAAACTGCCATAACAAAAAAATGTTAGTAAAAAGAAACAAATAAATAAAATAAACAAATACATCAAACAACATACCTAAGTTCTTTTTTATTATTTTTTTTATTATTCCATTTTTTTTTAAATAATCCTATTTTCGGCAACTTCTAGTGGCTAGCCCTCTAGCGGTCCCTAGTGAATTCGCCAAACTGTCGAGTCTGTCTTTTCGATTTTCGTTTAAAATTGATTTCTCATTTCCTAATTAATACTAAATCCTAATCCATTTAATATTAATCCTCGACTAAAGAAATTGAGAAATCTCAGTTTTTTTATTGAAAATAATTTTTGGAGTCGCCACTCGACCGAAGTTGGGAAAAGAAAAGAATCCATAACCAATTGGGTGGATTGGTTACGATTTAGCTACCGGTCTTTGATTTCAATTTTAATAAAGAACTAGAGGGTTACGAATTCGGGAGCTAACCTATTAAACCCTAACGGGTACCACTATTTATTTGCCGAAATTAAGATTATTTTTCTAATTATAATATTTAAAATAAATAAATAAAAATCAAAAGAAAAAAGAGCTTAAGTTTTTATATATTTTATTGTCACCTTGAAGGTACCTACGTACCCGCTAGCCGGGATCAGACAATCATAGTTTTTTCGAAAAATCTTTAATGTTGTTGATTGATTTTAATTTTGAAAACCGTCTGAGTTTACATTCTTAGTTTATTTTTATTTTTATTTTTTTTTTAAATTAACAGGTCTTAACTTTTGATACGATTAAAAGACTTTCTAAAATACCTTAAAATTTTTATTGATTTTTATTAATTCATAATTCTAAAAAAAATTTGATTTTCTAGGTGAGAAATCTAAATAAAGACTAGTCCTAAAAAATTTCCTAGACTAATATATATATATACATGTATATATTATTTATATTTACATTACTACTATTAAACAACTATCTACTTAAATCAATATAACATACCTAACTTATATAATAAAGCAGAATAATGCCAAAAGGAATATACTAAACTAAAATATATACACATATGCCATGTCTAATAGTATAATAATAATAACACAATATAATAACTAAATAATAAAAAAAAAACTGAACTAAACCGAACCTAAATGGCTGTTTACAGCAGTGGTGATGGACAAGGCTCGTTGGGCGTGTATGCAAATTTCCAGGTGAAGGAAAACGTGTTTGGTCGGTCAATTGATGAGCGCAGCGACGGTCAGGCGAGCGCAACAACATCAAGCGAGAGCAGTCCAGCCGAAGAAGCTTGGGTTGGTCTGAAATTGTAGTGCAGCTGCGGTTTGTGGCATACGGCTGATCATGCGTGGGGAGTCAACAGTGTGTGGATTGCTGCTGCTACTGCGGGGCTTCAGTTAAATTGAGGATGTGCAGTTAAATTGACGTCCAACAGCGAGGATTGCGATTATTCGGATGTCGTTAAGCACGCGGAACGTGGCTCACAATTGTCCAGATTTTAGATTAGCTTCGCAATTGGATGCGAGGACTTGGGATTTTCGTTGGCTTCAGTAAGCGAACAGGATTTTGTTCGGATTTCGGATTAGTTTCGCAATTGGAGACTTGGGATTTTCATTGGCTTCAGCAGGCGAATGGGAATTGCGAGGACTTAGGATTCTCGTTGGCTCCAGACGATCAGGAGTATGGGATTTCAAATTGGATGCTTTAGATTTTGAAACTCAGATCCTAGACTTCAGCTTTCATTGGATTTCGTATGGACTTGGATGCTTTGAGATTAGATTGCTGGAGATTTCTGTCCTCCTTTTTAGGAGTGTGTGTTATTTTTATAAAGTCTAAACCAAATCATATCGTATTATATTATATCCGATTCGCTAATTAAATTAGATTCAATTTTAATTCAAATCTGATTTAACTAAACTCATATGATTTAATTAGATATGAATCTGATTTTAAATCTCGCTTTTGCAAAGATAGAAAAATAAAGACATTGGTACCTATTGAGACTCGAACCCGTGACCTCTAATTAAATCCACTCAAGTACTCCGCTACTTATTCGTTATGTCGTTGACCTGTTTCTTAACATTCATTACCATCAAATTATATTTAAACTATCTAAATCCCTAAACTAAAATTTTTAACAAAACTAAAATTAACATTAACATTAAACTAATTATTCCTAATATAAATTACTTCCTAAAAATCTACGAAATCTTTATAATTTTTCCTTTTCTTATTTTTTTATTTTTTATTTTTTGGTATTTTCATTATTTGTTAATATCTTTTATTATTTTTGAATTAGGACCCTTTTTTGTAAAAAATAAAAAATAAAAAAATAAAAACTAAGACTATGGAAGGGCAAAAATTAGGTGTCTACACTTGTATATTTAACAACTTATTTTTGCTTCTGTTCACTTAACTAGCAAGTCGGTTCACTTGAGTATCGACAAGCCGGTATACTACTCTAGTTTTTCATTTATATTCGGTTCTGTTCTTGTAACCAACAAGCCGGTCCATCTCACCAACGGCATGCCGGTATACTCTACTCTTGAAGCAATCTGTTTTGCTTTTGTTCTTGTTTTGCTTCTGTTCTCTTAGCTGGCATGTCGGCTCATCTAAATACCGGCAAGCTGGTTCTTCAGATTTCAGGTGTGACTTAAAATTGCATCATACCATCTCTCCCCCATCCTTCTCTTAAAACCCTTCTTTCTCTTCCCCCAAACCTTAGAATCCTTCTCTCTCTTCAACCTTCCATCTCCAAACTCTCAAAATCATAATTTTTCTTCATCAATCATCTCTAAATCCACACAATCTCTCATTAATCCCTTCACTTATTCAAATTACACTCTCCTCTTCTCCTTTACACGATTTTCTCTCTCTACCAACCCCTCCATCCACCATTAAGATGCCACCTTAATGAACTATAGCAACTTCTAAATGAATTATCACTACCCATCATGCCTCATTCCTCCTCTAGCTTAAAGATGATGATCTACAAGTTGCATGAATTGCTAACTTCCAATTTATTTTGTATATGCTCTTCATTATGTTTTTCTCATGTCATGAATTTAGCCATTAGCTACTACTATTGTTATTTTCTATTGTCTTACCTTCACCATTATCTTGACTTTTATTGCTTATGTTGCTTGTCTATATTGTTTACTACTTGTGGTTCATGTATCTCATAGAGTTATTATACTCCTTATAGTTGGCTCACATTTTTGAACATTTGATGTGGCATGGGCTGATTTTGATGAATTCATTATGGAAATTTTATTTGGCATGGTTTTTAGCTTCTTTGATTTCACTTTTCTAAGGGGAATATTGTAAGGCTTAAGCCGAGATTATGTCGAAATTTCAACTTGAATCTTACTCTCTCTTCAACTCTTTTTTTTTTTTATGAGGCTTAAGGGGGAGAAATATTCAAGTTGTTAGAATGTCAAAACGTATATTATTTCGAATTGATAATAGTTACTCAAAAGATGATATTGATCCTATAACTTTGGCATATCTTAATTCTTTGAAAGTTTGATATATTCTTTATGTGAAGTTATTAAAAAGTGAGACTTAGTTCCTTAGCACATCAATATACTCTCATTTTGCAAGCACTCACTTGATCTTATTCAATTGTCAAATATCTTAAAATCAAGTGCTAAATTGAAGGGGAGTATTAAATTGAAGGGAGCATTAGATTGAGGGGGAGTATTAGATTGAGGGAAGACCCATTATCAATTAGTACCTAAGCAACCAATTTCCCTGCACACTTGACTACTATGAAAAGGGGCTTTATGTGCCGATCTCCTTCTTCACCTAGCTCATTTAGTGAGAATGAAATTTAATCCATCATAAATATCGAATTAATGACCAATCCCAACTTCTCAATGGAAATCCCTTCAGGTACTTTGACATCCTTCAGAATTTTGATCAAAGCTTCCCAGTGAGTATCTGATGACAACAATAAGCCCATTAGGGAGATCTAGGCTGGTACCTTGCCTAACTGATCCATAATCTTATACTCACTAGCTTTTACTACCTTCTTGGCTAAATTCTAATCTTTCTCATTCATTTCTTCAAAGATCTTTCGAGAAGCTTCCTCTATAATAGTCTTCCTCTTGGCCTCTTTGTTTTGGTCATAGACTCATCCTGATTGCATAAGCCCACCGATCATAGGTGATGAGGACTTGGCTGTTTGATTTACCATCTGGTAATCCAGAGGGGCTGCTTTGTAATTCTCTAGAGCTATCAGGACATTAAAGGCAATTTGCATGGGCTTACTCAATTGCTCAACCTTCTCCATCTTCCCGTAGTACTAAAAAACTGATGGCTTAGGCCCTTCTCCAATCATTCCAACCATTTCAATTGTTTTCTTGGCCTCTACAATAAGTTTGTCCTCTTCGTCAAAGTTGGGACTCCATTCGGTGGGTGGTTCATCAGCATATACTGCGAGTGAGCTGGCATAATCAACCAAATACTTAAACTTTCCTAATAGCTCTCCTAGGGTGTCGATTGTTGGATCTTCAGCTTCATACCTTTCTCTAAGCTCCTTCTGAGTACACCTCTTTCGTGGTTTTGGAATAGTCATAACCATAATGTCAGCTTTCTTTATTTTCCCTTCCTTCAATCAACAATTGATATATTACCAGTCTAGTATGGGTTCTATCTTTGAGATTCATACTCTGCAAGTGTCTGGCCTACCTCAAATTCCAACCTACCTCTTCAATAATGATAGGGAGACTATCTAAATCAATCTCTAGTTTAGACTCTTCAGCAATGAACATGTTGATTGAGCATCCATGATCCGGTAGAGGATTGTTACCCACTTTAGGAGCAAGAGTTTAGATGAAATCCAATTAAACCAATTTTCCATCAATAAGATCCTGGATCTTATGTTTAAGTCTCCAGCACTGGTCCGTAGAATGCCCCACTTACCCCAAATGATAATCGTAACAAAGCTCCGGGTTGTAGTTTCTTGGTCTCTCCTTTAATATTTCAAATGTCAAGAGATTCTCCTTCCTTAATCGGGCAAGAACATAGCTTAAAGGAATGGGAATATGGATAAACTATCTCCTTTGCGGGTGGTTATTCTATGTTGGATTCAACAGGGGATTTGATCCTCCTGACATAGCTACCGGAGCTACCGATCTGATAAGATTGCCGGTATTGAGAACACTTACAGTAGTTTCTTTGGCTTTATTGGAAAATTTCATAGGAAGCATTTTCTTCTCAACTGCTTTAGGATTAGGAAGCCTTCCAGTAGCAATACTGGCAATAAAGTTAAAGGCAGGGTGTCCTACTAGATGTTGATAGCACGGGCTTCTAAGAGTATTGATGAAGGAAAAAGTTAGGTCTTTCTTTGTTAAGGGTAGGGTTACCCTGGTTGCCATGCCCCTCCATCTCTGGGCATACTCCTTAAAGCTTTCGTTGGCCTTTTTTTGCAGATTATTCAAATCCTACATGGATGGGGCCACCTCGATATTGAACTTGTACTGGTTGTAGAAGGCTTGGGCTAACTTATCCCATATATCAATCTCATTTAAATCTAGTTGGGTAAACCAAATTAAGACGGGCCCAGTCAAGCTATCTTGAAAGGTTTGGGCCATCACCTTATCATTCTTTATGTATTTTCCCATCTTTTTTTATGTACAGCCTATTGTGGAGCTTCAAACAGCTAGTCCCATCATACTTCTCAAATTTTGGCACCTTAAATCTTTCTAGAAAATCATCATCTTCATACATTGGTAAATTAATCATCCCCATTTGCTCAAACCCATTAACCATTTCTAGGGTTTTCATCTTTTCGGTTAACTTGTGCATAAACTTCCTTTTCATCTCTCGGTGTTTTTCCTCAATCTCCTTCCACCATAGCTCAGCATTGGGAAACTATTCTGCATCTTCCAATTCAAGGGGAGGGGTCGCTTTTACATTTCAATTTGGATTGACTTAAGATGCTTGCCTATCATTGAGAATTCCAATAGCTCGAGTGAGAGCCAGGATTTGTTCATCCATCTTGTTCATGTTTTCTTCTAGGGTTACAACTCTTGGGTCAAGTTCGACTTGACTAACATTTTCAGTACCTTGAGTTAACATTCTTTCTTTGAAACGAGTGAATATTAGGTTTCTAGTTGAGTCTGCTTGCTTGAGCCCTATATTCAAAATCCTAAAAGAAAACCTAAGTTTAAGACATCCTTATGAACTAAATTTTTTTTTTCATTTTTATTTTTTTTCATTTTTTTTTTTGTTTTTGTTTTTCTTTTCTTTTTTATTATTATTTTTTTTTTCGTTTTTAGTTGTTTTTTTTTGTTCATTTTATTATTTAAAAGGCAATAAAAAAATTAGCAAAAGACTATGCAATCAATAAAGGTTTTCATTTAATGAAGCTATAAATTTATTAACAATCATAAAATCCAACCTATACAATGGACTAAGAGAAAAAAAAAAAACAAACTCCTAACTAATCTTTCTAAAAAGAAGAAAAATCAAATCCTATTTCTATAAAAGTCAATGGATCTAATTAAGACGGGCTTCATCAACTTCTCTCATCAACCTTCAAACTATAACATCTCTTTCTCGAATTTGACTCCTTAAGAATTAATTCTCTTTCAGCAATCTCCCATTCTCCATCTTTAATTCTTTAATGATTCTCTTACATTCTTAGAACCAAGCTTCATCTCTGGCCTATATAGTGTCTTGGTAAGCCTGCTCGGTAGGTGAAAGGTATTTTGGCTTTAGCTCATGTCTGAATACGTCTGGAGCTTCCTACTGTATCTTTCCAATCTTCTCCAACTAATCATAGATGAATTGCTTAATAGCTCGGTATTCTCTGACTTTGCCCCTCAAAGTTCCTACATTGACTATCTTTTTTACTTCTCTTTGTTTCTACAGTTTCACGAGTTCTACTAATCGTTGAATCAAAGTAGCCGTGGGTAAACAAGGTTCTTGATAACTTAATGTGACATCGTCCAAGGAGTCTCTATATGTTATCTCTTGAAGCAGGCCCAATTGTTTAGTGACACAAGCTAGGAAATACCCTGTATAACTCGTAATGCCAATGAGAGGGACCCCTGTATAATCAATGCACCTAAGGATGGCTCGAGTGCAGTTACTCCACCTAGCTGTCCACATAAAATCCACTGGCTACATCTTACTTATGATTGATACCTATCCTTTAAACTAAGCTTCATCTGGTACCTTAAGGTGACGAGCAAAATTGTCAATTAGGGTGATGTTCTCAATCAGGGAGGCTTTGAGAAGGTTCCCTCCATACCTTTGTATGTGACTGAGAAACCATATAATGAGAACTGTAGAGTTAGCCATGAAGTACCCATGCCCTTGCTTCCTCAAGTAGGTAAATGTCTTGAATTGCTCTGCCAATAACACCAGTATATAGGACTTACCAGCTAAGAAAATTGAGTTACTAGCTCGGCTATCCTATAATGGACTTGACTGTATCTAAAGGGAAATAGCACTGTCTCGAATCCTATTACGATAAAGGCATTTACCCTCTTCTTGGCCCATAAATCATATCCCCCACAAAAGATCTAACGATATTTTTGATAAGTGTCTAGGCTTGAAAACCATTCTACTAGTCTTAAGTTGCTAAGACACTTCTTGCCATCTAAAGATAATAACGGCGCTAGGGCTGCCTTTTTTACTCCCAGTAAGGTCATAAAGGCTTTTTCAAGTGGTACTCTAAGATTTGGGACAGTTACGCCTGCTTCGATAGGTAGAGCACTAAGTAACTACGAGTATTCTTCTAATGTGGGCATCAACACATGTGGGCCAAACTTAAAAGCTGTAGATTCTGGATCCCAGTAATGGATAAAGACTTGAATTAGAGGTTAGTGGAGCTAAACCCACATGAGGGATATGACCAACTCGATTTTCTTGCGAATGTGATCTTGCTTAACGGGTGGAAGCTGATTCAACTAATCTTTTAGGATAACTTTGGGGGAAAGAATACTTATCCAACTTAACCTCAAGGATGGGCTCGAGACTAACATTACCTTAACTTTCCATATCTATATTCCATAAAAACATGAAAGAGATCACTAAATTTACAATAAAGTTGAATATGATATTAACAATTTTGCAGCTTTTTCATAAAATTTTCTTTTCAGAAATTACACAACCTTTTACTCACTAAGAGACAATAAAAACCAAAATGCATATAAGAAATAAAATAACCACATAGAAACGAGCATAAAAAAAAAGTCAAATATATAAAAAAAAATGCAATATGCTACATATGCATGTAATTTAATAGGGCCAATAATTAATAAATTATAGGAAGTATTATGAATTCGTGGTCAAAGAGCACCTTCATTCAATAAGTATTTTCAAAATAAGATTTAAAAAGTAAAGAAGCTCATGAATCATTATATATAAAGGTTATTGAATTTTTATTTCCCCTTTTTTTAAAAAAAGAATGTCAAATTGACTACGGATTAATCAAGCTTTTTCTATAATTTAGAAATAACTACCTCTTTTTTGAAAAGAATGATGCAAGAGGGTGGGGTTTACAGGTCTCAAGCTCTATAACTTCAAGGATTTCCAAAAAAAAAAAAAAAAACCTAATGGGCTATATCAAAGCTTGAGTAGGCTAAGTTATCACTGCCAAGTAAGGATAAAGACTCCAACGACCTGAGGGTTACACAATGGTGACCTATCCTAAGTTCTTAATGTAGCCTAGGTTCGACTACATCTAAATATACAAATGATTGTTAATAAATAAACCCTTTCCCTCCACCCACCCACACCACCGCCCCCCCCTAATTCTCCAATAGGGGCCCATTAGGCTGGTTTTGTCTTAGGGCTTGCATTACTAAAAACCGGTTAGTACAACTATAATATAATAAAAAAATAATACAAAAGCCCATCAATTAATTTTTTAATTTTTATATGGCTAGCTCACCAGCCGTCCCCAGTGAAGTCATCAATTTTGTCAAGCCCTATTTCAATTTTTCTTAATTTAACTTATATTAGGTCTAGCCTGCTTAATATAATTTACTCAACATTAAATTTAGAAAACATTCTTCTTTTAAAAAATGTTTTAAAATAATATTTTTTAAAAAAATGGAGTTGTTAACTAGTTAAACCAGTAAAAAAATGAAATTAGGGTTTTTGGGTGAGAAATCCTTAATTTAGCCACTGATCTGTGTATTTTTTAAAAAAATAATTAAAAAAATTTAAACCAGGAAAAATCAGGTTCGAGGGCTAATCTATTAAAACTAGGTCACTATATAAAAATAAAAATTCAATTAATGGGCTTTATTTTTATATTTTTCTAAAAAAAATACTAAGAATATATCTAAATATACAAAATATAACTAAAATGAATTTTTTATTTTTTATTACAAATTTTTCAAGAAAAGAAAAAAAATTAATTTTTAGACAATTGCCTTAGAAGTACCTACATATCTGCTAGTCGAGATCAAACCCACGTAGCTCTTTTTTATAAAATATTTAGTGAGTAGAATTTTTTTATTTCAAAAATCTAGTCGAATTTACATTTATTTAAGTATTTATTATTTTTTTTAAAAAACCTAAGAAATCTAATTTCATAAATATGAGAAAACCTTAACTAACTAAATCTTTTAAAAAACTCTGGTTACGACTTTTTAATTATTTAAAAAGAATCACTACGTGTCAAAAGTATCTTTTCTAAGTCCTATGTACAAAATTCATTAAGATACGTTTTAGATACTTATCTTCATATGTATCTTTCTTAAATACCAATTGCAAGATCTACTAAGATACGATTTAGATACATATTTTTTCTAAATCTCAACTGTAAGATACGTGTCTAGATACGTATCTTCTCCAAATCCTAAATACGTTAAAGATATGATTTAAATACATATCTTCAAGATTTTTTTTTTAAATGTGATTTTAGCTGAAAATGCGATTCAACTACTAAATTTAAAATCAAATTATCTAAAAAGTATCCATCGACATGACAATAGTAATAACGTTAATGATAAAATCCTACACTAAAAAAATAAATTAGTAAAAATAATTTAATTAACAAAAACAAATTAATTAATTAAATAAAGAAAATAATTTACCTAAACCGATCAAGTCGCGGTGATTAATGTCGTATTGATCGTGTACATTGCGCCTACTCGTGTGTCGTAATGGATCATGTGTTAATGGCTATGTCCATGTGACTGTCGTATGTGTCTTCTGTTTGTCTGTGTAAGATGTTAGATCGTGTAGTGCAAGTGCTTCAACATGTTTGTGTTCTTTGTACAAGCAAGCTTCGGTGAGTGGGCTTTAGCAAATTGTTAAGGTTACACATCAAGGGAGGTCAACAAATTGTTAAAGGTATTTGGTGTGCTTGTGTATTGGCAACGTGGTCAGTGCATGTATAGGCTTATCCAGGTGTTGTTGGCATATCAAGGTGATGTGGGCTTGAATGTGTGAAGCAATGGAGTGAGGCGTCTCAACGTGGTGAAAATGTGCAAGTGTTGTTTCGTTAATGCCGTACGAAATTGTTATTTGTGTGTAGCATGGCGTAGCGGATGTGGGCCTGTCAGGGTGATGCGAACGTGGAGCTATCAATCAGGAGGCTTTCATGTGGCATGGATTGAGGGGGATATGCGATCAGTATGATGTTGTGTTGTCAAGCAAATGTGTAAGTTTTAGTGTTTTGTGATGTTTGTACGATTGGTGAATTGTGAAGCAAGGCGCATGGAGTTTGTGTCAGGGAATTTGGTTAGGCTATTTAATCGAAGGTAGGGGGTGTAGGTATGGTGTTGGTATGTTTTGATTGTGGCATGGCTTGTGAATTTAGCATGGGTGTTCGATGAATGTGTATGAAGAAAAATAAAAAAAAAATGTCCTTAAGCCCATTACCAATTCTCTATTTATAAACTACACTATTGAATATTACATATCTTGTTAAATAATGATTTGACCCTAACAAACTCTAGATATGATAACAAATCCTAGATACAGAAGATACGTTTTAGATTTTTTTTTTTTTAAGATTCAACCTAATTTCTAGAAACCTATCTTAATTTGGGCTTTTTTTATTTTTCGAGCTCAATCCAATCCAATTTGATTTAGCCCAATAACCCACTTAATAAACCCTAAGTCTATTCTAGCCTAATATAAATTAGATAAAAAATCTATTTTATATTAAATTGGACCAAAATTATTTTAATAAAGCTCGAATCCTTTAATGACTTAAGATTTATTAAATCAATCACTCACCACTATCCGATTCGATACTAAACGATCCAACTCGACTCGACTCAATATAGTTTAACATAACTCAACTCAACTCGATACGACTGACTTGACTCGACTCAATACGATTCGACTTGATAATGACTCAACTTTATATTTTTTTATATTTTTTTCCTTTTTCTTTTAATTTTCATTTATTTTTTATTTTTATTTTTTATTATTTTTACTTATTATTACTTTTAACCTAGCTCAATAATAAAATAATAAAACGAAAATGGTAAAAATGAAGTGTCTTCAATTACTATTAGGGTAAATTTATTCATTTTATAAGCTTAAAGTTATAGTTTTAGGGTTTTTGTCAAATTTGAGTTATTTCTCAAGTATTTATGCATACATAAGGTTTAGGATTTTCGTATGCGATTAAGGTTTTGATCGAAATTTTTAAGGTTTTTCTCTTTCATATTATGTTTGAGTTTAAAATGTTAATTAGTTTTAAATTTATCAACTCCATTAACTTAGGATAATTACCTATAATATTTAAATTGATTTGATACCTAAAAAGCTAAATTTACGAAGTTTACACTTTGTATTGTGAAGACCTATTTACGAGATCTCCTAAAGACCTACTAAATAGCTCTTTGTGTAAAGGCATGTTGAATAGCTCATGTAAGGACCTACAAAAGAGCTTTCGATGTAAGGACCCTTTAGAGAGCTTGTATGAAGATCTCTTGAAGAGCTCTTTGTGGATAAAACTATCAAGGACAAAGAGGTTGGATCAATTGGGTCAAAACAAGAAGGTCGGCTCCACCAAGTTAGCTTGGATTAGGTCGGGTCAGGTCAAGTCGATAGGTTGGTTGATGCAGGTCAACATGTCGGCACAAACAGGTTGGTAGATTTTCAAGTCAACCCAAAACAGGTTTTTAGGGTTCTAATAGCTCATTAGCGTAGCTTAACAACTCATCACTCTAATGGCTTATCTAACTAGTTATTTTTAGTTATGTTATTTGGACTTCTTATTTCTTGTGTTTTTTCTAAATTACCCTCATATTTTATTTTGTATTTACAAGAATGCCATTAGAGCATCATTTAAGTCATTTTATTTACAAATTTGCCATCATGTATAAATAAAGCATTTATGTAAGGTTTTAAATAGATTTTGTAGATTAATGAATTTACTCTAGATTCTTTTCTCTTGGAAAGCTCTCTTTCTCTTGCAAGCTCTTATTAATCCCTTTAGCAAGGATTATGGTAAGTAACCCTAATCACCTCTTTGTACATCCTATCAAAGCTATGATTAGTCCATACAGGATCTATTTGGTGTGTCATATTTGGCTAAGTAGATCATAGATTCGCTAAAGCTCTCATAAAACCTATTTTATTTTCTTTCCTTCAATAGGATCAAACCTACCCTAATATCACCGTCCTTGTTGGTTCTTAGCATGGTATATCATATTATATGCCAAAATGCATACTTAAACTTCAAATCCTTGAAAATATAACTTCATTAAGGATTTGTTGTGCATACAATAACATAAAAAGATAAGAATTACTTACCAATTCAACATATCTCTTTAAATTTTGAGAATTCCGTTAGCTTTAATCACCTATTTGTTCTATATTATTATTATTATTGTTAATTGTGGTTGAATCAACTAGGATGTGTGGGCTCATATAAAGTCCGACTTGAATGTACTTAGGCCTCGACACCTACTCCTAAATACCTACAAATAGCCTCTTGTGGATGTAGCTATTGGGGGGGGTGGGTGCTTTCGACACTCAAGTTAGCTAGGAGGACTAAGGAAAAAGAGGGATGAACATTAAGGACCCAATGAACCATGCTTGCCCAATGTGTGGGTGATGTGTTTCACTCTAATTGGGAGAGAAAGGGAGATGAAAAAGCCCTAAGAGAGTATAAAGTGAGAACCCCTTATTTAGACCTAGTGTGTTCTAAGAATTTTTAAGTGAGTCTCTCCTTACTCCTTGTGATAAGAATTAGACTACTAGGCCTTTGACCCACAGCCAAGCTCAAAGACTAGAAGGCCTAATAAGACGAATTCTACTATTCCAACTAACTTCTGCCGAGGCCAAATATCTCCTTACCAAGCAACTCTGTATGCCGAGCCACATGACTTCCCATCTCTCGAAGATTGTGTGCCAGATACTAGAATGTCAAGATACGTACCAAACCACACGCGCCTGCTCGCTTAAGCCCAAGCCAACCACTTATTCGGCATCACTATTGCTGAGAGACCAAGAGAGAGAGACTCTAAATTAACACGGCTACCCCTACTCAGACAAGCCATTTGATCATACTCTTTTTTCTGCATCATCTAACGGCCTCGCCAATATATCACTACCACGTATACAGGTTCATGTGTAGAATCTACCACACTAATCATTACTTTTTTTGAATATTCATTTTTACCCTTTTATATTATTGTATATTACTTCTTTATGGTAGTACTCTTTTTTGTTTTTTCCTTTTTAGGCATGTTGCCCTAAATTCTCAGGTATAAATACCCTTGTACTTGTAGCTATGATCATCAGATTGAATATTAATACACTTGACATTTTTCTCTTGTAAACATTACTTTGTTTACATTACTCTTATCTTAACCCTTAAGTAAGGTTAGGTAGTGAGTAACCTCATCGGAGTATCTCATATGTCATATTGAGTTGTACCATGAGTCCTTGGAAGTTCCATTAGTGTGTCATATCCATTGGAGTTGTTTGTGGGTTTTGCTTACTTTCTTTCATTCGTTTTGTCCTTTTATGCATTTTCACCATCACCTTTACAAGCTTTCAGTAATCGGCCTTATCTGTTCCAGATCACAATTCACAACATCTTGGTATCAGAGAGAAGGTTTCACTTCAGTTGTAACTTGTTTTGAAGTTCTATCTATAATTTGTTTTGCGTGTGTAAAACAGGGCAAGTTACTGTATTCATTTAATTGCTATATTTACTAGTTGTTAATTTTCTAGTTTGCGAAAGTGTTTGTTTGAGCTTTGAATCTGTAAAGAAAATGACTAACCCAAGTGTAAGCATTGGTATTGGAGATGACAACAGTGGAGTTGTCCACTATGGACGATAGTCTTTGGAAACCCTTAAGAGCATTAACGATAGACTTAATGAGGTGGCTAACCTTTTGGTAGATCTGACCCGAGCTGCTCATGCATTGACTTGCCAACCCATTAAGGCCACACAAAACACCATACAAGCTACTTAACCTATTAGAGGTCAGAATCCAGCTCGATAAGTTCAAGGTGGAGGAGTAGGTGGACAAGTGAGATAAAGGATAGACCTAAGAGAAATAGATGAAGAAGATGAGGAAGAGTCCTTTGAAGAGTAGCGAGCTCAAATTCCTAAAGCATATGACCATATGAGGCTTCGGATTTCGAGCTTCAATGGATTTGGGAATGCTGATGAATATCTAGAATGGGAAGAGAAAGTGGAGCGTGTTTTTTACTATTGTCAATATGAAGACTACGAGAAAGTGAGGACTACTGCTGTTAAGTTTTTTGGAT
Source organism: Lumnitzera littorea (assembly GCA_024138015.1). Classification (NCBI taxonomy): domain Eukaryota; kingdom Viridiplantae; phylum Streptophyta; class Magnoliopsida; order Myrtales; family Combretaceae; genus Lumnitzera; species Lumnitzera littorea. The sequence goes on from JAMXBB010000004.1 coordinate 67,938,766, forward strand.
ATGCTACCATGTGGCAAAAGAATTTCCAGGCTATAAGGAGGCGAAAAGGCTACCGAGAGATTAATACTTAGCTTAAAATAAAAAGAATAGTGTGAAATAGATTTGTACCGGAAACTTACCTACAAGATGCTTTCACTCGACTTTAGGAGCTAAGACAAGGAGGCCAAACAGTTGATGAGTATCTCCAGGAATTCCAAATGCTCATGATTTGATGTGAAGTGGAGGAAACCCCAGTGCAAACAATCTTTAGATTCATTATAGGATTAAGAGGTGATATTCGAGACATCATAGAAATCCAACAATTCACAATAATGGATGAAGCCATCCGAATAGCTCAACTAATGGAGAGGTAGAAAGGAAGCCAAGTATCTACCAAAATGCCTACTAGCTGACCCAAACAGGGTAGTCACTAAGCTCAATCAAGTATCGAGCCAACTCGAAAGGTGGATGTTTGAGTCAAGTAGAAAGGCCGACCTAACAGTAAAGTGCTGACTTGAACTTATGAGAAGGGCTAAGGATTAGGTAGAAAGATAAGCCAGATCAAGTACTTTAAGTGCCAAGGGTTTGAACATAGGCCACTTAGTACTCGAACCGAAGAACTATGGTAAACAAGGGAGATGTCATGAAGCTGGAGGTAGAGAGTACATATGAGAAACCCAAGGAAGAGGAGATCACTGCTAAGAAAAAAAATGCCAAGATGGAACTGATTGAGGAGGACGTGTTTGCCAAGGACTTGGATCAATTAGTACTAGTTGTTTAACGTGCCATGAACTTGGAACCCTCACGAAAGGAGGCGTAAAAGGAGAACTTGTTTCATACCACCAGTAAGGTAAATGATTAGGCACGAGCATTAATTGTAGATAATGGAAGTTGCACCAATGTGGCATCAGTTGAAATGGTGACACAGTTGAAGTTTCCAACCATTGTACACCTGAAGCCATACAAGTTACATTAGCTAAGTGATAAGAGAGCACTACCTGTCACACGGCAGGTACTGCTGCCAATCACAATTGGAAATTACTCTGAAAAGATTCTCTACGAAGTGCTGCCTATGTGCGTGTCATACGTATTGCTTGGTCAACTATGGTTTTTTGACAAAAGAGTTATCCATAACGAATACAAGAACATGTACGTGTTCGAAAAGGATGGTTGAAAGATTACATTGAACCTAATGCCACTAAGAGAAGTTAATAAATTGTAGACAAAACTTACCCGCAGATCGAAGAAGACTTTGATGATGAGCAAAGCTGAGCTCCACAAGGTAGTCAACACTGGTGAGTCAACCCTCATGTTAGTCAAGTGCCTATTAGAGATGAAGGAGTAGGGAGAACTACCCCAAGAAATAAGAGCACTACTGGATGAATATGTTGATCTATTCCTAGAATAGTTACCCGATGGGTTACCCTCAACTCGAGGCATAGAACACTACATTGACTTGTTACCCGGTGTTGCACTGCCGAATAAACCAGCATATCAAATGAGTCCCGAATAGGCTTTTGTGCTCCAATGTCAAGTCAATGAGTTGCTAGAGAGAGGTTATGTCAAAGAAAGTCTCAGCCCTTGTGTTGTGCTGGCACTTCTAATACCAAAAAAGGATAGAGCCTAGCAAATGTGTGTAGGTAACGAAGCTGTGAACAAGATCACAATCAAATACAAGTATCCTATTCTTAGATTGGAGGACATGCTAGATGAATTGAGTAGAGCCAAGATCTTCAATAAGATTGATCTAAAGTCTAGCTACCATTAAATTTACATGAGGCTAGGAGACGAGTGGAAAACGGCGTTCAAACTTGACATAGATTATATGAATGGATGGTCATGTCCTTCGACTTATCGAATGCCCTGAGCACTTTCATGAGACTAATGAACCATGTACTAAGGCATCTCATAGGAAAGTATGTTATGGTGTACTTTAACAACATCCTAGTCTACAATGCTGACATGCTGAGTTACTGTAAACATCTTCGAGTCATCCTGTATATCCTTCGTACCAAGAGATTATTCAGTAACTTGAAGAAATGTTGCTTTTGCCAAGAAAAAGTAGTATTCATGGGCTATGTAGTCAGTGGAGGAGGCTTAAGAGTGGATGATGAGAAGATCTGAGCAATTGTCGAGTGGTCGACTCCCACTAATTATGCCGACATGAGAAGTTTCCATAGACTGGCTTCATTTTACAAAAGATTCATTAGGAATTTCAACACCCTCGCTGTAGTGCTTCCTAAATTGACAAAAAAGAATGTTGACTTCCAATGGGGAGAAAAAGAGGAGAGGAGTTTTACCAAAATAAAGGAAAGGTTGACCTCCACCCTTATACTGATTCTACTTGACTTCAAGAAAGTATTTGAGTTAAAGTATAACATGTTAGGCATTGGGATAAGTGCTATCCTAATGCAAGAAGGTCGACCAATTGCTTACTACAATGAGAAACTTAAGGGGTCTCAATTAAATTACTCCATGTAAGACAAGGAACTTTTAGTATTGATCCGAGCACTGTAAGTATGGCAGCATTATCTCTTATAGAGAGAATTTGTCATCTACACAGATCATGAGTCTTTAAGATATCTCTGAAGCCAAACAAAGTTATCTAAGTGGCAGGTAAGATGGGTCGAATTCCTTGAGGAATTCAATTTTGTAATAAAACATAAACAAGGAAAGAGTAATGTAGTTGCGGATGCTCTTTTAAGAAGACGTACGCTTCTGAATGAACTATAGACCAGACTGTTTAGGTTTATAAGTATCAAAGAGTAGTATTCTGAGGATCTACACTTTGGATCCATAATTACGCGATGCTTCGATGGAAGAACAGTGGACGAGTATCAAGCGGAAGATGGCTACTTGTTCTGAGGTAGAAAATTATATATGCCAACTTGTTCCCTAAGGTAGCTGTTGGTCAGGAAAGCATACAGTAGAGGACTGTTCAGACATTTTGGGGAGAAAAGAACAAATGAATTGCTAAGTGGTCGATTCTTTTGGCTGAGAATGAGGCGAGATGTGCATAGAGTTGTTAAAAGTTGTATCGTGTGCAAAAGGGCTAAGTGCCTAGCCAAGTAAGGGAAAGTACCGCCTTTGCCTATTCCGATGAAACCTTGGACTGAATTAAGCATGGACTTTGTTCTCGGATTACACGAGGAAAAGATTCTGTAATGAAACTCGTGGTTAGGTTCAGCAAGATGGCACATTTTGTGCCATGCTCTAAAACTAACGATGCTTTGGCTATTGTTGCTCTTTTCTTGCAAGAGATTGTATAGTTACACAACGTACCAAGAAGTGTAGTCTCTGACAAGAACTTGAAGTTCTTGAGTCGTTTCTAGAGGACCTTATGGTGTCAGAGGGAGACCAAATTACTATTCTGTACTTCTTGTCACCCCCAAACTGATGGCTAAATAGAGGTGGTTAATCACACTTTGGGATCATTGCTTCGAACTGTAGTGGGCAAGAACTTGGCTGATTGGAATGTCTACTTACTAATAGTTGAATTCACTTACAATTGAACAGTACACGGCACCACTAAGCAGACTTCCTTCATAGTGGTCTATGATTTTAATCTTGAGTTGTCCCTTGATCACACCCCCAAGTCGAAACCCGAGCAAGAAGACCCAAATACAAGAGCCAAAGCATAATCCCTTCAATACATCTATGATAAAGTCACTCGGCACATCGACCAAGTTACTAGAAGAATGTGAGAAAAAGCCAAGGGTAAGATGGCTAAACAATTCCAACAAGGAGACCTAGTATGGCTACACCTCAGAAAGGAACGGTTTCTGAGCAAGAGAGGGAACAAACTATCTACAAGAGCTAAAGGATCCTTCAGGCTTTCAATAAGCTTGAACCTATTCAACGACTGGCCTTATTTGTTCTTGGTCACGGTTCGCAACACCTTGGTGCCTAGCGCTTTTTATGTAGGTTACCTAGATACATAATGATAAGGGGTTCACTCATATTGTCTGCCAATAGGTAATGCATTCCACGGTTGAGACTGAGCCTAGTTGTAGACGTAATGTTGCAGCTGACTAAACCATCAAATCTATAGTTCAATGACCTTATAGGAATAGGGGTTGCTGGGTGTACTAGTCGTATTATGGATGTTAGACGTTCATTAATGAGCTGTAGTGGAGAGCAAGTGCTGAAGACAAAAGCTAGACAAAGATGCTGAGGAAGGAGTCAATTGATGCTCAATTAGGGCAAGTTAAGCCACAAGCTTATGCTAAAAGATCAATGGTTGCTAGATCAATGGTTAAGAGGTGATTTGCTCGGACGATCATCATTTGGCTTGTTAGGTAGGTCGCAATGTGTGGGATAAGTTCACCATCGTCATGCATCTTTATTAATACGAGCTCTTAGCCTCACAAGGGGGTCGCAATGTAACACATGGGCTTATTTTTTGCTAAGCTGCTATCCAATGTCCCTTATGATGGGCTTCACTTGTTGGGCCTTAGTTTGGGCGAGAATCGGGTGTCAGCATGTATATTTTGGCCTTAAGTGTCACGAGATAGGAAGTTAAACCCTCTTGAAGTATGGTATAAGGCAAGCACACCTATCGATTTAGTAATATAATTAAATAAAACGGATGTCGCTCCCATAAGAACTACGAGTACTAATACTAATTATGTCTTTATTATCTAATTGATGAAGTTTGAATTTAAGAAACTAAAGGGAATTAATCTAAATGACTACTAATTATTCAAGACTTAACTAAGGAAATTAACAAGAAAGCAATTAATTTGGAAAATTAACTCAAGATTCAACTATGTATCTAGATCTTGCTTCACATAAAATTATGTATGCGCCTTTTTCAAAAGATAATCTAACTTGATCTCTAATTTCTTTGATAGAGAGAATTTTCTAATAAAGTTAATAACTTTCATAAGTTTATTAACCCTTATCTTTGAATTACCTATTAGAATCTTTTTTGAATAACAAAATTAAAAATTGCATTAGAGAATAATGAATTCTCTTAAAAATATAGATTAAGATCCAGAAAGACTTTGTAATTTATCTCTAAACTTGTAATAATCTTCGTTAATTATGCCTAGATCTATTTATACAATAGATCTATTTATACAAGCAATCTCTCGATTCTCTTGCACAATATCAAATATTAGAACAATATCGTAGGAAATATTAATCTAAAACCATGAAGAATGCATAATTGAACCAAATAAATCAAATAAACCTAGCGTCATATAGTAATTTTAGGTTCCACAAAACCTACACATAATGAATTTACACTCTAATCATGGTAAAAGAATAATCTTGAATAAGATCTAATGAAAACATGAAATGAGAAGCCATGAAAATAATTAAAATCTCTTGAATCTAGAATTTCAGAGTGTATCGCTCACTTATGTGTTTCTACCCTTACAGTCTCTCTAAAGGCCGTATGGAAAAGTCTGTCAAAAATCTCCCAAGGATCCCTTTTATAGAATATCTAAATTCCTCTTCTCACTGCAAATGATATGACCTTGTATCACTATTCGTATCCCCAATATTCAACGAATCTTTTTCAAATCTTACCTAATCTGTTACTAATACGACTTGTGATACGGTTGTATCTCTCAAGTTGAGTCATTCACTGTGCACTACTCTTTTCTATTTAAAAATCTTCCTTACAACTAACACAGTCGTAACGTTGCTCTTGTCACTTCCAAACTTCATAAATTCTTCAATTTAACTCCAAATTGAGTGAAACTTGTTTCTATTTTCTCATTTTCTTCTAAAGAATGTTCCAGAACCTAGAAATGAAAATTTTACTCAATTAAATATCATTTTCTTAAAATAAATCCAAATTTCAAGGAAAATCACCAAAAATAACTATAATAAATATAGTTAATTAAGAGCTTATCAAAGTACTCATGTAATGCTCGACCATCTTATCCATCACATATTTACTCATATTATGGATGGTGAGTTAGCTTTTTTCCCTTCCTATTTACCCAAAACTATTTTGAGCCCTTCTATCATTAGGAGCATCCTCGAACATTATCATAAGCCCCCATACGTTTGGAAGGCTTAACTATCTCAACTAATTTCGACTTACCATGTCCACCATCGAAAGAGTGCCATTAATTACCAACTAATTTACTCATAGAAGGCTAAACCCGCCTTTAGAGAATACCCCACCCTACGAACAAACCACTATTTGACACCACTCTCTTCACATTAATTACCTTTAAGACTCACAAACCATAACATTCTCTTTTACCTCAATCTAAGATGCCCTCATCATAGGGCCAACTCTTTGTCACTACCCTCCGCCAAAAGATCATCGACCTTACTCCACTCGTTGCCTAACTCCAACAAAGATCACATCTGCTAAGATTTTGGGCTTTCATAGGCTTCCCTTATGCCCTCACCCATTCATGCATCCTTCAAGGTCACCTCTTGTTGAGTAGCCTAGTAACAGGATCTACCCACTAAAGTTTCTTTCGTTTTCTAAGGCTTTAGGTAAAGTCTTGTTACAATGCAACTCATGGCATAACTGTCTCCTCTAACAATGATGTCTTTCACTTAATGGCCGCTCCTCTTCTCGAGCTTCGTCTATATAAGCCTAATTGTCAACAAGAATTATTCTTTTCGTTTAGCTCATTATGTAGTATTTAAGTAGCTCATTGGGCTGGAACTTTTGCTTTTGATACCACTTGTCACAGGACAGGAGGTTCACCCCTCATAAAGTGTTTGTATGGCGCTCAATCATCCTATCCATCATATGTTCACATTGTAGATGGTGAGCTAACCTTTCCTTTTCAAATTTTCCAAAACTGTTCTAAGTCCTTCTATCTTGCCTTTTGGCATTGTCATAATTCCCCATATGCTTAGGAGGCTCAACTATCACAATTGGTTTCAGCTCGCTATAGCCATCATTAGGAGAGTGGCATTAGCTCCCAACCAGTTTACTCACGAGAGGCCAAACCCACCTTCAAAGAATACCCTACCCCACAAAAAAACTACTAGTTAACGCTACTGACTTTACATTAATTTTGAGTTAAATAGCCCCTTTACCTTCAAGAATTATGAATAGGCATCTACCCATTAGAAAAAACTACCATGCTCTTACCTAGTCCATAACAAGAGAAGAAGACCATTAAGGGAACATTACTTGACACCTAGCATGCTTGAATTACCCTTCAGGGATTCCAAAATGTACCAAGGGAAGAAGGATCTCCTTCTACATGTCTCAATCCAAGGTCCCCCATACTAGCTAAAAGGATCCCTATCCACTTGTCTTGATCTAAGGAATCCTACAATTGCTAAGTGAGGATAGCCATCCACTTGTCGCTATCTTACAAGCTACATCACATGCATAAAGCTGCATAGACACCTTCATGGTAAGGGATTTAGATCTTGAATCTCAACCTTAAGTTAAACTATCCAAAAACCCTAAACTCATATATACTATTAATTTTAAGGACTCTCTACATCCTCATACTAAACTTAATCCTTAATTTTTTACTAGCTTAAGCACTAAAGTGCACACGCTAGAGCAATGTTCAATGCCTTTTAACATACATTTTCTCTTTTATAGACGTAAATCCAACCTTATGTTAGACGTATGAACTTTAGAGAATCTCTAATGTCAACATCCTCAAATCTTGTCATGTAATAGTCAAATATTTACACCATTCAGGGCATGATTTGACATTAACAATTGTAGAAAAAGAGAATGATGGATTGTTACCCTTATCACTTCCTTGGTAATTCTTGCCTTTTTTTATGCTCTAAGGCTATCGTAAAGGAGGGGAGATTTATTGTTTTTGTTCCAAAGGGGAATAAGGTAAGAGTTTACTGTGACATGCATGGAAAGGGAAGAGGAATCTACTCTACGCTTCTTTGGTTATTCTTGCCTCCTTTGATACTTTAAGGCTATTGTAAAGGAGGAAAGTTTTTACGGTTTTGTTCAAAGAGGAATTAGGCGAAAATGTGCTATAATATGCATGGGAAAGAGAAGAGGAATCAACTCCACATGAGAAATAATTCAATGAGTAATATACATACCACATGTTATACATATGCAATGTGTAAATACCAATAAATGTTAACATCTATCATGTGTAAAAATCACGCATGGTAATTAATTTGAAAACTACTCTTTCCATTATTATATTTGTTAACATTTATGTAGGTAGGTTTGAAGTGAAAGATGCCACGTATGTGTTGTGTGTCAGATTACGCTATACATAACAAAGGAAATAATTTGACTTACACATACGGGATAATCAAGTGAGTTAGGATAAGGAAAAGGAGTAGGTAGTCTTGGTAGGCTCTAACACGCTAGGTGACAAGTGGAGAAGAACGATAGCATTAAACTCCACAATGGATGAAGAATAGGTTAGTGTTCTTATGGTGTTTAAGTGTTTGATCTTTTGTAGTAAGAATTCAGTAGAGTAACAATGTTCTTGCCAATTTTCCCTTGTCCAAATGAAGATGTGAATGGGGTATTTATAGAAGATAGTAGGTAGATTCGATCTATTAGATCATGACATTGATCAATAGGTAAGATTGAAGCCTTTTATATAAGGGTATCAAGTGGGCTTTTTCAATGGGTTTAGGCCCAAATAAAGGGCTTTATATTTTATTAGTGTAAGCTAAACCAAGAAAGGTTGGATCAGACAGATCGACCCAACAAGCCCTACTCTAAGCCCACTATGCCAAATCTCCCTTATTCATCCTGAATTTTTATGGGCTTGATCCTCTAGGCCCTATCACCTTAGCCCAAAGAGTCAAATCCATGTCGTTATTAAGCTTGAAACTCATGATTTAGATTTAGCCCTCTACATTTTGCCCCCTGACCAAAGTTCTTTAAATGGAGTTGAAGGGGTTTGGGCATTGAATAAGCTTTTTCAATTGACCTTGGTGTATGCGCTATTGAATAGCTGCACTGCCACCAATTTTATTCGAGAAATAGCTTAGTGTGCAAATTCGCAGCACCTCTTAGTCGTATGTTACACTGTGGAAATATTGAAATAAATCTACTTTAAGCTATCCATTTCTGAGCCAACTCGTCTCTTCAAGTTGATCTTCGTAAGTTATTCGTTTCATTGAGTTGAACTTATTCAATAATTCCACATTAGTGATCTCATCAGGTTGTCATCACATATCAATTCGTCTTTCTGGGTAATCCAAAGTACATTTGCTTGGGTATTACTTTAGACTTTGCCGAGATGACACCCTCTTTAGGTAGGCTTTCAAGGGCAGTCATAGTAATATTGTGGTTTCCCTTGATAATGGCCTCAAATCATGAATAATAAATAGCTCAATGATAGATTAGCTCCCTTATGGCAAATTCCAAGTAAGGCACTATTTCATCTTTTCGTTATATTGCTCCCAAATCCCAATACTTACTTAACTGTATAAAGCCTTCAAGAAGAGTGATAAATCCATGTTCTCTTATTACATTGTCCTAAGATAAAATTGGCCTTGCATTATTTGACAAAATGTTATCGAAGCCATTGATAATTATTTTATCTATCTTTAAATGTCTGAATTCAAGCTATCTCCTTGATTCTATATCAAATACATGAAAAAAAAACATACGCGAGAGTATAGAACCCATATCTTTCGAGTGTTGAAGCCTAATGTTACCAACAATACATACAACTAATAAATCACCTAGCTAGTTTACCAATGAGTGAAGCATCAATTTGGAATATTAGCTTATTATTATTTATCATGTCACATTATTTGAGACCAAAAGTCCACATGTCATGAAATGGATAAATTTTAGGCCTTGGTCCTTGGTCCATTTTTATTGTCTCTTGTAAAACAAAATGAGACTTCCTAAATTGCAATTGACACATTTGCATGAGCTGACTTCAAACATTTGGATGGGAATAAAATAGACCCCACGAAATATAGCAAATGCCAACGCTGCGGTGAGGTGTCACAATTTAAGTAGTACACAAGCCATGGAGAATATTTTTCTATTATGCATCTACGTGCTTGTTTTTTCCTCTATTGTTTTCATTAAATCCTCCTAACAAAATCACAATCCAATCGTTCACCTCAACACATGCTCTTCTCCTTTTCCTTATATCCATATTGCTTGTTTAGTCCCCTATTTGTTCATTCATCACTATTTCTTTTGGGTGCACTACCTTCTTTCTTTCATACTTCTTCTCATATTTCTCATTCTATTCCACTATCTTCTAAGCTTTTCTCATTGATGCTCTACCTCAATTCTTCGTGTAACTCTACATTCTTGATTATTTCTTTATACCTCTTTATTCTCCTTTAACATTCCACAAATTCTTCTATTATACACTTTCCCTTTCGATTTCACTTACAAGCTTCTACATTTTCCTTCTCTCATTCATTCACCATCATAGCTTCAACTTTTTTTCATCATCGGTTTTTATTTTGAATATACTCTTCTACACTCGTTTATCTTTCATGTAATCTCTTTCAACTTTATTCTTCCTAATACATCACATACACTTTTTCCTTCATTTTTTTTTTCATCTACATTTTTTTGCTTTCATTTACATCCATATTGCCTTTCAATTTTATTATTCTCCATCCCATACACATTTCTTTTCTACTTTGTTTCATTTTGTCCCATACACTTTTTTCTTGATTCGATGTATACTTCATTCAACATAATGCGCGATAATGCACCTCTGACCTGAAATTTGAAGGCTAAGAGTAGAATATTGAAGGCAACAATTGAAGATAATTATCAAAGATCATAAATGGAGCTTAATGACCTAAAAAAAAAATTAGGGGATCCAATCACGTGAGAGTCGAGGGGGGATGGATTTAACATAGCGAAATAATGTTTTTGTATGAGGTCACGTCTGATGAAAAAGGTGAAGAGAAACAAGACATAGAGGTGACGTGGAGTGGATGAGGAAGAAATGAAAGAGGACATGTGTTTAAGTGGGTAGATTGACCAAAGGCAAAAGTGTGAGAATGAAAGACAGCAGCCCATGTGTCCATACAATGAGGGGCCAAGGGGAAGGGGGCCGAAGGCGGTAAGAAAGAAATAAAAAAAAAAGTCTATGTATTTGCGTGATGTTAAGGTTAACGTATCGTGTTCAGATGTTTATGTTTGTGGGTTAAATTTGTATGGGCTAAGGATACATGACTAGAAATCGCCACTTAGCATGTTGGCTCAGACATTGATTAAGTGTAGTCACTTCCTATACTAGAAATCCCCAGTAGAGTCACCAAGAAAATGTATAGGTAGGTTCGAAGTGAAAGAGGTCGCAAAGGTGGTACGTATCAAATTGCATTATACGTAACAAAGGAAATGATTTGACTTACACGTATGGGATGATCAAGTGAGTTAGAATAAAGATAAGGAGTAAGCAGTCTTAGTAGGCTCTAACATGTTAGGTGATAGGTAGAGGAGCATGATGGCATCAAACTCTACAAGGGATGAAGAATAGGGTAGTATTCTTATGGTGTTTAAGTATTTGATCTTTTGTGATGAGAATTCAATAGAGTAACAATGTTCTTGCCAATTCTCCCTCGTCCAAATGAAGATGTGAATAGGATATTTATAGAAGATGATACGTGAATTTCCGTTGGATCATGATATTGATCAATGGCTAAGATTGAAGCCTTTTATATAAGGGTATTAGGTAGGCTTTTTTCATGGGTTTAAGCCTAAATAAAGGGCTTTATATTTTATCAGTGCGAGTCAAACTAAGAAAGGTTCGATCAGACGAACCAATCCAATGAACCCTACTTTAAGCTCGCCATGCCAAATTTCCCTTAATCATTCTGAATTTTTATGGGCTTCATCCTTTGGGCCTTGTCACCTTAGCCTAAATAGTCAAATCCATGTCGTTATTAAGCTCAAAACCTATGATTTAGATTTAGTCCTCTACAACATTCTTTTACGGCATGTTAAGTATGGGGGGGTAAGGATAGGAATGGCAATTATGTTCCCCCCTCATTCCCCATCATCCCTTATTTCATCATTCAATTGTGTCTATGGTGCAGGAAGTAGCAATTATACCGCATTGGTCATTTCCTAAAACCAGGAATACGAACTCCTTAGACTCAATAATGAATCTCAATTCCCCGATCTATTCCCCTTCCTTTTTCCATAAATATCCTCGTTAAACACCCACAATTTACACCATCTATCTTGAAGTTAAATCATCAATCTACATAATCATAATCCATACCCAAAACATCGATCTAAAGCTTCCTCTAACATAACCCAAACAAGTTGCAAGGGTTTGAAAGGTGTGACTATACTTTTCTGAAGAACTCATTGCTACCAGTCATGCCCCATTGGTTGATGGATCGAAAGAATCACCCTAAATCTAAAGCTAAACCAATGTCATTTTCAACAGCAATGAAGAATAGTTGCGTCTCTTCTCCCTTTGAACATGTGTGACGATGATTTTTTTCCCCCCTTTCTCATAGGAAAACATTCATGTTATTGCATCTCTTCTCCCTTTGAATCGAAAACACACATGAGAAAATGGATGCTAGAGAACAAATGAGGTACCTAGATGAATCTGCTTCGATTTCAACAATGGGTAAACAAGTTCTTGTTAGGGCTTCATTTCGAAATCTTCCATGCATTAGGGCTTCAATGAATTGATTGGAGGGCAAAGCTTTGGGTCAATCATTGGCTTGCTGGGTCAAGTGAGCATCATCTCCTTGGATGGTAGCTTCGGTTCTTCCATGAATACAACTATGATGATGGAGAAGGCAAAGAAGACGTGAAAGATTGAGGTTGTCTATCTTCAATTTTTTTATTTTATATCTTTTATTAAGGGAAGGGTGTTTTAGTAATTTTAATCTCAATTCAAGCTGTATTCCGTATTTTATTAATCCAAGCATTATGTTCAAGTAAACATGGTAATAGCCATTCATATCCTATTACCCACCTATTATATTCCTTAATAATTATAATTTCATTCCCTCTTTATTCTATTCCACTAACTAAGCATGCCGTTAGTATTTATACATCACATGTATATAACACGTAATGTGTAATACCTACTGAATATTTTTTTACATAGCATAAGGCCTAATTTAGTTATAAGACTTAATATGTAAATTAAATAAATAATAAATTTATCTACCATTGTAAGTAAAATTACAATATTGCCTTTCTTTTTTAATTTTATTTTATAGGGTATTTTAGAAAGCTATTATATTCTACCCTTATAAAGTCAATTGTTTTATAAATGATGCAATTAAGGGAGCTTTTATTTTCTAGAAAACCTTTCATGGCTTTTTTTTCTTTAATATATATCATAAGCAAAAGAGTAATATTAAAGGACTACAATTATTAGTGGCTTAGAGCAGCAATTAGTAGTAAGAGATGAAATTCACAACATATCGTTAATGGTGACAATTAATTATTACGGAATATATCAATAGAAAATGGAGAAAATAATTTTTGTTTCTAAAAGAAAAAAAAAATTATAATTGCTAATTATGACTATTGATCGCCACAACCTTCCTTATCTTTCCTAGTCACTTACTACTATAAGTTGCTTCTATTCTACAATTTTTTAAGACTACTTTGATAATATTCGACAACAATGTAATTTTGACCACAATAGATGTTAAATATCTCTCATAACATTTTAATGATAATAAAAGGGTTAAAAGCTAATAAATCTTTAAGAATGCAAGCTTATAAAAGGTTTTTCAAAAATTATATTTTTGTATATTTAAGTCACATTCAAAAGCTTCAAACTATTTGAAAATAGACTATTCTAGAAAGTCTTTAGAAAGTATTACAGAACCTTTTATAAAAAGAATTCATACATTTCCTCAAAAGCTTGTTCAAAGACTTATAAGAAAAGAAGGCTTTAGAAGGTTATTCAAAAGGTAGGTTTGGAAAATTATGTGGAATATTAATCTTAATCAGATTTGGATTATTTAAGACTTAGCTCCACTAGATTAAGTGTATTAGGAAAATGCATTTAATCTCGTTTCATTCAAGATAGAATCATGATCATTGGGGATTTATTTTAAGAGAAAATATATTTGGATAAATCAAGATATAAACAAGAATGGATAAGGATAAGGTTATATCGGATTTTATGGGATTTCAAATTTTGAACACAATGCTTATCCGCAAATAGGTAATGAAAGCTGATCCTTTTAAATTCAAATCAAAGCTTCTCTAATGGTTACGGATTGAAGATTATCTGATCTAAACAAATTAAGGAGAGTTGTTTTAAAATTCAAATGACTGAGATCTTCTTATAAAAATATCCCTGGAATTATCTAGAATAACTAACAACTGGATAATTATGGAAGTGAAGAAAATCTTCAAACTTTTTAGCAATTGGTTAAAGTCAATATAAAAGGAAGAAGGATTCAAAACATTAAGATACACAACTCTGAAAAAATACTATTGTTGCACAAAAATTTCTTAATCATATTTTTACCTTTTGAAAAGCTTCAGAAAGTTCTTCGGATACTTCTTCAGAGAGTTATACCAAATCAAAGTTTTACAACAAAGTGTTACTTTTTTCAAGTGCAAAATTATTTAAGACTTGTACTTCGGTTCTCATCTGTAATCTCAATATTGAATTATAAAAAAAAAGATAGTTTGTACTCTGTAAATTTGTATTAGCCTAGATTATTGAGAGATTAGATAGGCAGAGCAGAGTATTATAAAGTCATTATGACAAATGCTTGTAATCTATTTGTGATTTGTTTTAGTAGATCAAGTGAAACGGTACCGGTAAAGTAGGCCGGGTCCTCAACAGTGAAGCTAGAAGAGAACAATAGGTAAAAGGCCGAAGCTGTATAAAATCTCTACTTGATTTTCTCCTTTCTTACACTCTTTTAATTTTGTTTATTATCTATTGTGCATTGAATCATTAAATTATCACTGTTCACCATTATAAGTTGTTAAGAGAGGTAACTTCATTTTTAATGAAAAAGTTTTCAAAAACTTAAAGATATCAATTCATCACCTCCTCTTGATATCTTATACGAGACCAACAATAAATATCGAGAAAGGTCTACAAGTGTTATAAATAAAACTAATACTAGACAAATGTTAAAAAAATTCTTATTTTTTTATAAGTACCTTTATCTCCATCTCATGTATCATCATGTATAAAGAGTATTTGGTGCAAGTTCCACTCTTCATTTTTTTTTTCCATATGTAATGAATACATTTATATAATAAATTATGATTAGAAGGAATACAAATATTGATACTATTTCAAGATAGAAAATTTGTCTCGATATATAAATATTAGCAAATTATTCGAGCACTTGTGGATTAATCAAACATGACACCTTTTTATATTTTTATATGACGGTGTTTCTAAAAAAATACATAAAATTATACTCAAAATTTTACATATTTTTTTATTATATAAATTTAAGTGCCTTGCAAGATCTGATTATTTATTTATTTATTTTAAGGGATTAATAGAAAAGGGATATTTATTCATCCATTAAAGTCCTTTTTTTTTTCCTATTCTAAATCTAATCCTCTATTATTTGATAGTATGATTGATGAAAAGATGTTAAAGACATGCTATAGTCTATATGGTCATTCAATTATTCCATTTTTCTCACCATATTATCGTTAACCGAGGGTAAGTAGGTACCTTTTTATATAGAGTATCCCCCTAGACATTACTCCATCAGATAGGTTTTAGGTGGATAAAAAGAGTCATAAAACAAGTTTCGAGTAATAATTTTTGAAACCTACTCTCATAAGGTAACGTATAAGTATGACATTAAAGTACCATGTACCTACTATAAAAACTGTACTTTATAATATACATGGTACAAATTTCAAGATACTATGTATCCACCTTATAATAATGATTGAATAATATTAATAAATAAAAAATTAATACTATTGCATTTTTTAACCCTAAAGAAAATAATAATAAAAGCTCAACCTATAATAAAACCTCGTGAGTACACACTCTTGTGTCTACTACCTTATCCCTCTTTGTTCTTGTTTTTAGGTAAAACCTTCTTACTCTTCTTTTACTGTCTCATTTCTACATTATTTTCTTCCCTTTTTACTAACCCAAATCTAATAAGGTATTAAAAATATCTTAATTCTTAACTTATTATTCAATATATTTTATTTCAATTACTTAGCACATGGTTGTCATGTTCTAGGTGTAACAATTTT
Organism: Lumnitzera littorea; assembly: GCA_024138015.1. Lineage (NCBI taxonomy): Eukaryota > Viridiplantae > Streptophyta > Magnoliopsida > Myrtales > Combretaceae > Lumnitzera > Lumnitzera littorea. The sequence goes on from JAMXBB010000004.1 coordinate 67,954,856, forward strand.
ATGATTTGATAAATATTTTATTTTAATGATTTGAAAAGAAAAGATAAAAAAAATAGCATGACCTAAAACGTTTCCAATTGTAGCAATATTCTCTATTATATCCAAAAAAAAAATTTCATATTGCTATAATTAAATGTATCTCAAATATAAAAACCTTTTTAATTATTACTATTTACTCCACTAATGTAGTAACTGATTTGATATTGATTATGTGTTTATATAATATTTTAAAAGAAAATAAAGTAAAAAATAAATAAATATAGCAAGGTGCATAGTATATGGTAGTTCCAAAGTACCATATGATAGGTTGCAAGTATAAAAATTTTGGAATTTGTACATATATGGTAGGGTATGAGTAAGGTGTAATATCCTACCTACTCTATGCTTGCTCACCTCTATTATTAATGCATTTATGAAAAGATAAAAGTATGAATAAAGAACATATTGAGATACTTTCTAAATATTAGACAAAAGACAATCCAATGTTATACATTATTATATATAAACTCACAACATGCGTATATGATAATGTGAGTATTAAGAAAATAAGGAAATAAAAAATGTCCATATTAAAGTTCAAATTAATAGTATGACTTGGTTATACATAATATTAGTTGATCAGGAGAGGAAAATAAAATATCACATGAAAACATGATAAAATGAATTATGAAAATTAAGTTACAATGTTTATAGAACATATTAGTACTTTTTCTTATGTTAATGTTATGACTATCTTTCTATTATTGAAAGAAGAAACATTGATTTTAGATGCAAATAAACCACCAACTTAAAAATGTATTTGCTATGGATCTTTTCTTTGGAAAAGCAGGATAGATCCATATTTAAATTATATGATATTGTAGATTTTATGTGGTTTGCCATTACTTCTCCTTTATCTATATTTATTTCGCAAGAAATTTAAAAAATATAGTATATTTTTTCATCTTCCCTTTTTTAAGCATTTGCTTTCAACTTAAAATTAAAAAAAAAAAAAAAAAGGATATTGCCTATCATATCAATTTTTTTTTTTATTTCAATAGTATAATATCTTAAGTGTTTTTTTTTTTTTCTTTTAGCAAGCAATATATCTTAAGTTTCTAAAGTTACTAAATGTTATGCCTTTAATTCTTGTAACCCATTTTGTAAAATTCAAAGCCCAATATACAAATCTAAGCAATCTCCAAGAAAGATTAAAAACAGGGAAAGAGATCTAAAATCTTGCACTTAACTTTAGCTTACAAGATTTTCTAGTTTTTTTTTTTTTTCTGCTTTTAGTGAACTCCATTTATATGAAACAAAAGAGCTTTAAAGAAATAAACCAAAAAGCAAGCAAGCCAATAACAATGACTTAGCTAAGCTCCACTTACCCTAAGGAAATTCATAATGCAAATAAAAACATCTCATCAAAATATCTTCTTTGATGTTACACTGCAAACTTTAACAATGCATTTGCTTCCTTGTTCATTATCCTACTCATCCACATCGTAATCCATTTATTCATTTACGGGAGTTGTATCCTACATAAGTTAACAACATTAGGTAAAAAAGAGCAATCAACATTGGCCTTTGTTATTAGATCAATAGCCTAAGCCGAATCGAATTAAAAAATAACTTCCATCCATTCTTTGCTTCAGGCATAAAGACAACTATAATAGATTGCCTAAATCTTAGCCTCTAATGGAGACAATATAACTATGCCCTTGGAGAAACCACCTTTGCAATTGATTATCTAATTAATATCCATAAGCATGATTTAATGTTTTTTCAAGCCATAACAATTTTATCTACCTTGGAAAAGAATCTTAGCCAAATTAAAAAAAAAAAAAAAAAGAAGGATCAAAAGGAAAAAAGAAAAGACAAAACAAAATAATGACTAATTAATTTCCATTAACAAAATAAAAATTTTATGTAAGAGTTACAATAATACTGCCATCTCTATAGCAAAAGTTTCCGTTAGCTTTCGTATCTTCAAATGTGGAAAAAGTAGAAAACATTTGCTAACGCATTTCTTTATAGCCAATTAAAGCTTCTATGGAATCGAGAAAGGATCATTGCAGGCCTCTAAGCACTTTTTGAGAATTATCTCCTTCTTCCTAGAAACAACCATAGTAAGCTCATTTTCTCCACTAGAAATACTAAGACAATACATTCTATTCTCACCTAGAATGTCTTGATTTTCTCTATACTTTGACTTCCTCAAGATGGAAGGAGATCATAATGGCAATTTGATAATGGGAAATGTAAGATAATAGGCATCATATATTATTCAATTTTTCTTTAGAGACAAGATCCATGCTATGTTCGATTGAGTTGATATATAACGAATCTCCTTCTTCAAGAAGTAGAGGTCTTGTTTAATCGGCTTTTCATGCATTATCAATATTGTCTTCACCCTTCTACTCATTGCTCTTTAGCTCTTCTTTTTCCTCTAACTTATTGAATAAGGACCATCATCACTTCCAATAATTCATTGAAAATTTTACCTAACAATTTTACATTCTCTATGATTCTAGATGATATTTCTTCCATGTTATACTATATTACTTCAATTTCTCTTAAAGTGTTATCTCTTGTAATTCGATTTTGTAAATTTGAAATGCAATATATGAAACCTCTACTCAAGATGAGGTAATATCCAAGAAAGATTCAAAGTGGGTAAAAAGATTTCAAATCTTAAACTTTACTTTTCATAAATTCCTATGACATTTATCCTAATGAGTTATTTACATGCTTTTAATTTTTTAGCTAATAAGTAATTGTCTAGCTAATATCTAATCACATGATTTAATTTTTTCTAAGTCATGTGATATATCTAATCAAACTTATGCTAATCAAAATTTCCTCTCAAAGCTTAAAGGTTTAAATGCTATATTTGATCAAACTTTTTACTTACCAAATTTACTAAATCACTATTACTAAATCTAACAAGTAAAAATTTAATTAAGTAGGGTTCACTCTCTTTACTAAATTGAAAACAAGAGCAACTTCTTTATAAAAATCATGTATTTAAAATGAAACCCTCCATCTTTTTAGTGAAAAGGGAAGAAACTAGACTGTTTTTTCTTATTAGCTTTTAACAAACTTCATGTGATACTTAAAAGGCCTATTGTATGTTATACAACTTAAGCATATGGTTTAAAAACCCATGTTCTCTCAACAGGAATGCTCAAACTCTTGCTCTTTTGACTAGTAAATAAAACCAATGTCTTCAAGAAAAAGGAACAATTAATATTTGAAATCAAAATGGTTTAGAAGATGGGAAAACCATAAAAGGAGATTATGTCGATTTTAACTTAGAGATACAACAAAATCAACAAAAGGATCCTAGCAAAGTTCAAGTCTAAATTCCTATTAGGTATAGATTTTTGCATAATTGTTAAGGTAGTTATTCAAATTAGACGGGTAGAGAGAGAATCTCTTCCCCGTTATGGGCTTGATTAGTAATAATACTTAATTACCATGCATATTATAGGATGATTTTGTGCGATTTCATAGATTAATTAAGTTAATTTTATAGCAATTGGAGCTTAATTTGTTTAAATTTCGATTTCAGGGGCTTTAGAAGCATCCAACAAATTTCTAAAAAATTTTATCAAGTTTTGGAGTTTATTTGAAGAAAAGCATTGATCAAAGAATTGGAGTAGAAAAATTTTAAGTAAGGAATGAAAAGAAGACCACCAGTAGAGATCGTTGACATAATCCTTAGTTGGGGACCTCTACAATTAATTTCCATTAAAATTTGAAGATTTTAAACAAAGTGTAAGATTACGTCTCAACTCCAAGACCATGATTCTAGGATATGGTGATTCTATAATTTGTTTATTTTCCATTTTCTATCAAGTTTTCTTTATAAATTTAGGTTCAACTCTTATAAATAGGTATTTAGGCTTAGGTTTATAGAGAGAACCCCCCCCTGAGAAGATTTATAAGGTAAAGTCATACTGATGGTCTCTCATCTTTCTCTTCCTTTTGTTTTATCATGTCGCACTTTTAACTATTCTTAGTAAATTGTTATTGAACTTTAGTCTCTATTGCAACATTTCTTTTATTTAATTAATGATATTGTTTGTGCAATTTAATTGCAATGTGCATATTACCATTGAATTAGTATTTACATGGGTTACTAATTCGATATTTGAGTTTGCTATAGAGTTCATGAAACCCTACAGTAAATAGGCTTGTATAATTAAAAAGAATTGAGTAGACTAAGTGATTAAGTTTTTGATATCTCCAAATTAAGGCAACCTAATAGCAAGATCCAAGATCTTAATGTGATTTTGAAATACTTTACTACCGAAGTGATTTGGGTAGAGTAATCTTAGGGTTAGGAATTAACTAAAGACATGAGTCTGGTTAATTCATATTAGGCATCTCTACAATCCAACAAATAATTGAGATTAAAATTTGTATAGAATTAGGTTATAAATAACAATGATTTACTAAGAGTTATGTGTTCCTTTAACTCCACTAATTTTGTTTAGTTAATCTTGTTTATTTAATATTGTTTATCTTACTTTATCTTATTTATTTTATTTTATCTCATTTGTTTTGTTCTTGTCTATTCATTATTCTTATTATGTTTATTGTTCTTTGTTCATTTATGCTTAATTTAAGTTATTTTAAATTGTTAAGTTAAATAATTGGTGATTTAGGATAAATTGCTAGTAATCTAGGGTTTCCTCACATTCATGGTTCCCTATGGCATCAACACTCAAACTCACATCTATCTTACTATACTATGACTTAATTAGGTGCACTTACTTATATCAATCAATAACACTCAAGTAGCATTAATTATCTTAATTTTCTAAATATTTTAATAATTTTTTTCTTTCATTATACTTTCCTTTCTGTTACATGTCTTCTATCTCTATTTGGTCCTTACATTCTTTTTTGTATTATTTACTATTTCATTAACTATGCTTGTTTTACTTAACTTTGACAATGTATATTTATGGCGAATGAGATGAGTAACCAAATAATTTGTTTGACTAGTAAGGATGATCTAAGTATTTTGGTCAAGGAGAATGATGTGAGTGACAAAGGAACTTATATGGTTAGGAAAGTGATTAGCTCTACAACAAATGGCATATTTAACTTTCATAAACATGTGCATAAAAGAAATTCATGTGCATTAATATATCCAAGCTTTTTGTGTTAGAAGTTAAAGATATAAGTATCCTACATTAGATCATGGATATTGACCATGTGGTTGGAGATGGGTAGCATTATCTTGATTTAACAATAAGAGAGACAAAGGGGAAGGAAAAATATAATAGGTTTGCAAGTAGCATAGATTGAGTAGGGTGATTTTGGTTTGGTCAACAGTTTAGATCATGTCGTACATAGGTTTAGAGTAGCAGAGCTTTAATAGCTCAATTGTTGGCTTCTTTGAGTCAAATTGGTGATGATTGAAGAAAGTGGATGCATTGGAATTACTTTTCACATAATGACGAGCTTTACCTAATGGTAGTTTAGCTCTAGGTGATTGATGCGGAATGTCAACCAAAGATTAGAGGTCATCGGACACAAATCCTACAAATGAGTATTTAGGAGTCAAATGATAAGATTGAGGTTAGTGAATAAGGGGTTTTAAAGGTAAATATAAATGGATATCACACACCAAAATACAAACAAAAACAAGGTTTAAGCTTAAAAGAGGGTTCGATGTGACCCACAAATACTCAATCAATACTCGAGTTCGGATGTAGGTTATATGCAACTCACTAACTTGCTCAAATGAAAAGGTTCACTATAATCTTTTGAAGAAGATTAATAAGAATGTAAGAAAGATTAAAGAATAAGCAACACTCAATAATTCAGCATAAGCTTAATAAGCTCATAACAAACAATTCTTTGAAAACGTACTATTGATATTTATAATGATAGGACGATAAAAGCTATTGCTACTTACAAAATATTGTTATTTATAATAAACCCTAAAACCCTAATGGCAAAAATGTAAATAAGTACAAGGCCTTAAACCCTAAAGATTAAGCTCATGATTAAAAATAAAGAAAATGTTTACAAGTGTATAAAATTGTACATTTAAGGAAGGAGGTTAGCATACGAGTCATTTGAGTTGTCCAATTAGTTGGACTCGAACTGAGTGAGGTCAATTGTTGGATATCCTAACTTAGGGTAAGGTCACTAAAATCTTACTATGCTTAGATAAGCTACTGGTGAGGTCGGCCCGTAATTGCCGAACTTACGTATTGGTTGTCAAGACATCTTAGGCTCCTTACCAAGCTCCTGTTCATTAAGTTAACCTTCTTCCTTGGAACCTCGTTTGGTCAATCATTGGGTTCCTTGAAGGTCAACGATACCTTTGCTTCTCTCATCCTATCAATTCTGATTTCCTCCCTTCTGTTGACCTTTTCCTATCAGCTTAACCTCTAGGAAGATAGGTTAGTCTTGGCTTAGCATAGGTTAGTCATAGCTTGTAGGGGGTAGGAGGCCGATTCCCATCATCATTGCTAAGTCAAAAAGAAGTTGTCCTTGACTTTAGATAGTAAGCATGTGCCTAGATAAGGAACAGGCTCCTTCTTCCCTTCTTCTTTACCATAAACATCGGGCTCTTTTGTATTTCCTCAATACTCATAGGGGTTAGACAGTAGCTCTTACCATCCCTCCGAATTGTGTAAGTATTGAAGAAGCCTTCATAGATCACTCTCCAGTCATATTCCTAAGGTCAACCAAGAATCAAATTAGTTGCATAATAGGCACCACATTAAAATTAGGCTCATCTTTATATTGTCCCACCTTGAATGCTATTCAAGCTCTTTTATACATATAGACCATACCCTTATCAATAAACTACTTGACTCCATAAGGTCGGGGGTAAGGGGTAGGTTAACAATTTCATCTTAGTTACTAGCTTAGCGAACACGATGTTGGTGTAGCTTCCTCCATCAATGACCAAGGAACAGGTCTTCCTATTTACTAAGCATTAGATCTAAAATAAGTTCTCCCTCTAACTAAGATCTTCTTTCAAGTCGGCTCATCAGCTTGTCATGGCTAAGAATTCTCCCATCTCAAGATAAATGTTTATTGTTTCATCATCGCCTTTCAAGCTCTTATTACTGTAGCTTTCCACTTGAGCATTAGGCCCTTCTCCTTTCAAGATCATGACTCTTTTTGTTCAGACATTGGAAAGTAATGTGTCCATATCTTAAGCACTTGAAGCACTTAACTTCTCGGGCTTTGGTGCTGGGCACTTTTTCCTTCTCTACTTTCTTGGCCTTAGTAAGGTCAAGTCAACTAGACTCTCCTTTCTTAGTTTTCTTCTCAAGCTTCTTCTTCTCTTCACTTTTCTCAAGCTTCAAGTTGCATTATCGAGGTTGACCAGTTAGCCTTTGGTGCTTTCTTCTCCTCTGACATTTTACTCTCAAGGTTTAATTGATTAGCTCATCTAATGATTTGAACTGTTACAACTCGACCACATTGGCAATGTCATCTCAAAGTCTGCTGGGGAACTTAGCAATAGTCCGATCTTGAGGCTCAGCAATCTTATACTGTTCATCAAGGTCTCAAACTCTTGTAGGTACTCTTCAGCACTATTTCAACCTTGCCTCGGGTGTTAGAAGGCACAGAGCATCTCTTCCTTGAAATAAGTAGGCACAAATTATTGATTCATCAATCTCTTCATTAGTCTCTAGGTTCTAATCGGCTCTTCTCTCTCAACATCCTGCTCGACAATCAACTTATCCTACCATAAACTTGCATACTCAACAAAAGATAATGAAGCTAACTTAACCTTAGTCCAATCATCACATTCATAACATTTGAACAACTTCTCTACTTAGGGAACCCAATCGAGAAATCCTCAAGTCAACTACTACCACTAAAGATCGATAGTTTGAGCTTTATGTTTTCTGAACCTCAGCTAGGAGTTCGAGGCTCATGCCTTCTATTCTGAGCTAGTGGATTCACTTTGAATCCATCACTTCTATGAGATCTCTATTCATCCCGTACTCTTCTATGCTCTTGTTCTCTTCAACGCTGCTCAGCAGCTCATCCAAGTTGTTGTCTATCATTGTCAAGATCATTAGAGTCACTTCCCTTGGTTAGAACTCAGTCTCATCTTTCAGTTTGAACAACACGTCAGTAGCCTCTCACCAATACAATAAGCTCCTGGATAGAGTCCATAAGATTCTGAATTTGATATTTGAGATTATCAATACATTGCCTTAAACTTCCATGAGGACTATATCCATTGGTGCTTACACTATCTTTTGACATAGCTTTTCTGTATAATAATTTTTTTGAGGAATTTTATTAAACACGTAGTACATTTAACTCAAGCTCTATTCAAAAATCACTACAACTTCGAATCTATAGCTACCCACGATTGATTAACACCACTACAGTCACTATGAATATTACGAAGAGCAGAATAAAACCTAAAAGAACAGCAAAAATCACTATTACATAACCAATAATTCACTACGAACAACACAAGCACCATTACCACAACTATGGGTAGCAGCTATACTTAAAGTTAATCGGTTCAACAAGGATATGCAAACTCATAAATCAAACTTTGAAGAACACTAACACATGTGTCTCCCCAAAGCTCTAATACCAAGATGACATGAAACGTTACCCAAAGATCAGAGGTTGTCGGAGCAAGATAAGACGCAACAGACACAAATCCTACAAGTGGGTATTTGGGAGTCGAATGATGTGATTAAGGTTAGTGATTAAGGGGTTTTAAATGTGAATGTGAATGGATATCATGAACCAAAAACACAAAAACAAACAAGGTTTAAGCTTGAAAGAGGGTTCGATGTAACCTACGAACTCTTAGTCAATACTAAAGTTCAAATGAAGGTTAGATGCAACTCACTAACTCACTCAAATAAAAAGGTTTACGATAATCTTTGAAGATTAATAAGAATGCAAGAAAGATTAAAGAGCAAACAACACTCAATAATCAAGCACAAGCTTAATAAGTTCACAAGAGAGAATTCTCTAAAAATGTATTCATGATATTAATAATGATAAGATGATGAAAGCTGCTACGACTTACAAAATGTTGCTATTTATATTAAACCTTAAAACCCTAATGGCAAAAATGTAAATAAGTACAAGGCCTTAAACCCTAAAGATTAGGCCCATGACTAAAAATAAAGAAAATATTTACAAATGTACAAAACTGTACGTTTAAGGAAGGAGGTTAACATGCAAGTCATCTGAACTATCCTAAAATTGTTCAGACTCAAATCGGGTGAAGTTAGTAGTTGAATGTCTTAACTCGAGGTGAGGTTGCTGAAATCTTGTAGTGCTTAGTCGAGTTACTAGTGAGGTTAACTCACAATTCCCGAACTTACGTGTTGGTTATCAAGACATCATAGGCTCCTTACAGAGCTCCTATTCATCGAGCTGGCCTTCTTCTTTAGAACCTTGTTTGGTTAGTCATTAGGCTCCTTAGAGGTTAGTGGCATTTCTACTTCTCTCATCCTATCCATAATGATTTCCTCCCTTCTGTTGGCCTTTTCCTATCAGCTTGACCTCAAGAAAGATAGTTGGTCTTGACTTAGCACAAGTCGGCTGTGGTCTGGAGGGTCAAAGGCTGATTCCTATCAATACTCATAAGCCAACTTAGTCTTTCCTTCAAATCTAGTGGTATCCTAGAGTTAAAAACAATGGTAGACTTCTAGAAATTTATGGCTTAACTTAAAATGTTGCAATAACAAGAAAGAATTTCTTTAAGAAGATTAGAAAAATTATACTCATTTACTTCCAAGAAAAAGTGTGAGTCATTTGCAAAAAGGAGATGTATTAGCTGGAGACATGATCTTCTCATCAATATGCCTTTAACTAACTTATTCATTAAGATGTTCATAATCATTCTTGATAGCAGATCAGCTACTATAAGGAAAAGATATGGCAATAAAGGATCACCTTGTCTAATTCCTCTAATCGGATTGATGTGGCCAATTCTCTTCCCATTGAGAATTAAGTTATAATGCAAAAATAAAATGCCCCTAGTGACCAATTTACCTATCTTTTATGAAACTCATCTTAATAAAACATCTTTAAAAAAACCACTAATCCACCTCACCCCATTATGCGCCTTCTTCATATCAATTTTAATAGCATATAAGTGTCTACTGTTTTTCTTTTTTAATTTCATTTCATGGAATACTTCATAAGCTATCACTATATTGTCTTCGATCATGCGACTTGAGATGAAGGCACTTTAGAAAGGGGTGATTAAGGCGTTAAGGAAAGGTTTTAACCTATTAGCAAAAGATTTGGAGAAAATTTTAATAGAAAGATTACATCGGCTGATGGGATGAAACTCACTAAGTTCTTAGGAATTTTATCACTTTAGAGATCAAAATTAAATCGATTTCATTTTATCTAAAAGGGATGTTACCCGTTCTCATGATGTTTAAGATGGCTCCAAAACATAAGGGCTGACAACATCTTAATATGTTTGATAGAAGGTCTTAGAGAAGCCATTTAGGCTTAGGGCCTTATTTTCCCTTAGTTAAAATGCAGCTTACTTGACTCCATCCATACTTAACTCCCTAATTAGTTAATCATTCATTTCTTTTGTGGCAATACAAGGCATCTCTTGGATTACATTCATCCCTTGAGGTACTTGAAGAATCTTATTGTAGTGGGTTGTGAAAATTTCACTCAACTCATCCTCGTTATCCTTTTACTGTCCAAATTTGTTCTTGATCTAAAAAACCTTATTTTTGGCCCATCGATTAAGTTTAGTAGGTAGAAAAAATAGGTATTTTTATTACCTAAAGTTACTTGATTGATTCTCAACTATTGTTTCTAATATAGATTTTCTCTAAACAAAGCCTCTTCAAGAGCAAATCTGATTTCCTCCTCTTTTGACTCATCCTATTCTTCCATCCTTTAGCTATGTCCATCCTTTAGAATCACCAACATCTGTCAACCTCTTTAGAGTAATTTGGCACTAAGTTCTTGTTTCACCTCCTAAGACCATGCTTGCATCTATCTACTCTTTCTAAGAGCCCAACCATGTCTTCAAATGCATCACTACCAGCCTACACCTCCTTAATAATGCTTTTACATTCATCCATCTTAATCCAGCTTTGATCAAAGTGAAACATCTAGGCCTTTAAAATCCTTTTTATTTGATTCAACCAATAACGGTGAGTGATTTGAAATATCACATGGAAATGTCATGACTTGAGTGCATTGCCAATGCTCTAACCATACATTATTCTCTATTAAACCTTTCTTTTATCTCTCTTTCCTTTAATCTTGTTACATCATGTTAAAAAGTGTAATTGGTTTTTAAAATCCATAAGCTAATCCTCATACACCATTTGTTGAAATGAAATAATCCAAGAGATAAGTCTCAAAGGACCTCCACTTTTCTTGTCTTAAGATAGGATTTCATTCCAATCCCCTTCATATAACCAAGGCTCGAGTTTACATATAGCTAAATCAGTCATCTTCATCTAGAATAACCCATGAGATCCTCATAGGTGGATTTATTGAAATTCTGTTGAATCAATTATGTTCTCAGTTCTCATTAGCCAATCTCACTTCCAAATCCACTTCATTCTTCCATCTCAGCACCAAACGACCTCTAAAGCTTATCGATTCAACATAAAAAAACTTAAGAAACCACTATTTTCTTTGAATTTGATCTACATAATGATTCCTATTCTTCATCTTATTAAGAGAGAATATAAGTGCCCTATTCTTTCTACATACCCTATTAAGGTTTTAACTATCGAAGCTTAGCTAAGGCTTCAACTGTTCCAACTTATGAAATTGATTACGATCATGCAGCTAATTTAGGCTAACTACCACAACGTTTAACTTCAAAAAAGTTCTCTTGACTCAAACTTCCACTAACTAAACAAATTCCTCTTGACTGCTCTTCTCTTTACAATATGTGCATTGACTCTTCATCTTTGGACATGACTTCTTTATGAAACTTTATCTTCATGATAAACACTATAATCCTTACTCCTCTTATAATGAAATAATTATGAGTGTCACATTCGACTTTATCTCAACTACACTTCTACTTCAGAAGGCTCAATGCATTTACTATTGGTGAATTATTAATAGGTTGTTAAGGTATGTGATAAATTGACAATAGAATACTGTAGAGAATCAAGTATAGTGGAAGAATGGTTTTCAAAGATAACATGGGGTTTTTTTTCCCCCTATGATTTGTGAAACTAGGGCTATATATTGGTTTATGGCATTTAATTTGATATAAGGAAGTAATGTGTCTTCGGGGTTAGGTATATCTGAAGGTTGTGTTATTTGGTAGGTGAGTAGGGTAGGTAGGCTTAGGGTTATATGTTTCATAATACGTAGGTTGTTTTTTCCAATTTAAGAGAGGTAAGGTAAAAGGTTAATATTGGCATAAGATGCAAGCTTTGATTTAGATGAAGTATAACACAATTCAATTATTTAGAGAATACACTATTTTAAGAAACCTACTAGATGCTAATTTGTCAACATAGCAATTCATAAAAGTACCCTCCTCTACTACATGTCTCCCTTTATCTAATAAATTGCACTGTAACTTATCATTTTCGTATAAGTATGCACTACTAGTGTTAAAACCTAGATTAGTTGAACCCAAAATGGTTGAGGTGGTTCTTACTAATAGTTTATCAACTTCATTCATTAACTTCTCACTATATTCATTCTTCTCCATATTAGCTACCTTCTCATCAAACCTTTTATTTGACGTTGCTCTTGTAGACCTTGCTACTTAAGGGACATGTAATTAAGAGTACTTTTCAATCATTCCTAAGGATCAACTAAACTAAGAACTAAAGTTCACAATTAGAAACAAATCTAATTTTTCAATTCAAAAGTTCATTATCAATAAAAAACTCGAACGCAAGAATAATGGACTTTAAATCTTTCGAAACCCTAAACCCTAGTATAATTAAAGACTTATGACCTTAAAGAATAAAAAATTTAATTTGAATAACTTTATTAAACTCTAGAAAATTTCAAAATTTTATAGGAAGCAAATCATAACTTACAAGTTAATTTAAAAACAAATCCCTAAATAAATCACATATAAGATAATTACCTTATTTTCACTTATAAATTATGTTACATATGGATAAGTAAACCAACCAACCACATTAAATAACTTATCAATTAAGAGTTGGAATCAACTATCACTTAATAACCTATCAAAAGTTAGCGATAAGACCATTTTCGTATATCACCATAACTTATACTACACATGAATAAGTTATCTCATCTCCTTATCAACTCAATTTTTGAATTATTGACAAGACAAGAGCCATGCCCTATTTGACCCCTACATGGCCAGTTGTAAGACAAGGGAATGGAAGGCCATACCTTGTTATTCAACTATCAAACCAATTATCTTTCATGAGCACTATTCACCCCTTATTGCTTACATCATTCAATCATGTCAAAGTATGACTTGTGTACTTGTTTAAAGACATTAAAAAGGAGCTTGTTAGACATACTACACATAGATTTCCAACTGGCACTCTCTCAATTATTTTCTCTCCTCTTTTACTTCCTTTTCTACACTTTGAACACACAAATCAAAAGAAGAAACCAAGCCCCATAAACCCTCACTTGCCGCCACTCATTTGCGCACACACACCTAAGACACAAAGTCATTTTGTTGCCTTCAATCTATCCTCTTCAAAAGCTATTTTAGGAAACCTTAGAACATCTCTAAATCTTACCTTAAATATCAACACTTTGGTTACTAAAAGAGCTTGCAAAAAAGGGAAAGAAAACAAGGAGCAAAGAGGACTCTTAGTTACATAACTACCTATTTTTAAGCGTTTAGGACTAGTAAGTTTATTTCCTTGTTAAAGTACTCTAATATTTCATATTTAGGAGACTACATTTCCATGAAGATATTGGCACAAATATAAGGTAATAAAATAGCTAGACTACTTTAAACAGTAAGCTTAAGAATCTCTTACATAAAGGATGGAAAATAAGTAGACTAAGTTGGTATTATGATGGACACATGTTTAACACTTAGAATAGAAGTTGATAAGTTAATAAAATCATGAAATATGTACATGGACAAAGGAGTGAAATGCTAGATGTGAAGTGCATGTAGGGTATTTAGATGTTATTTTTAATTTTCTTTGGTTACATATGCTCAAATCTAGCTTTAGGTAAAGGAAAATCCATTACATGATGTTTTTATGAAGAAATCAACTTTTTGAGATGACAACTAAGGTATAGAACTTATAAAAAGTGCATGATTCACAACTTTTACTTAGTACTTAAGCTAAATAATCACCTCATGAAAGAGAAGTTAAGTTAGAGTTGAAATATAAGTAGCATAGGTTCTTCATTTATCACCTAAACTTAAGGAAATGATGAAGCAAGTTGAAAAACTAAGTTAGAAGGCCTTGAACTGAACCGTCTAGATCTAGAACCTTAAGAAAACTCATCTAAAAATATGATAAAACTAAGTAAACAAAGTGAAAAGACCAACTAGAGCAAGTATAATAAGTATATAAAGTTTAAAACTCAAAATGAAACCTAAAACACTCAAAACGAAGCCTAAAACTCTAAGTTAGGCCTTTACAAAATTTCTGACCAACACCTAAATCACTTAAGAAAAGTTATTTCAAGACCCATAAGAAGCCCACCTAAAGCTCCCTAAGCCTGATAAAGTCACCACCTTTAGTTTAGACAAAAAATAAGCTCATTTGACCGCATAAGCTTACATAAGAGTCTAAAACAATATTAATAGCACCAAGGTCATAAGACAAGAGTAGAGTTTTGATTTTGAAGCCAAAAAATTTCCTAAGATAACAAAAAGCCTAACAACTAAACAAAGCCCAAAAGAGTTCCAAAACATCAGAACTGCTACTATTCTAACTAGTGGATAGAATTGTGGGCCTTATCTTGAAAATCAAACCACATTACGTTAAAATACACTTGAAAACAATGAAAAATGACTATAAGATCATAAAAATCGGATTTAAAATGAAAAACTTATATGCGATTGAAGTTTTAGGTGAAACAGAGGAAAAATACGAAACTAAGTTAAAAGTATAACTTAAAGAGTTTTAGGTTAGCCTTTCAATTTTATCTCAAACTCTTAATATTATCTTATTTGCGATCTTCAAGGGACCCTTAGAGACGACCTAACCCTGGATTATTACAACTGATCCGCTATAGCTGAGTGAGTGGTTCTTGATGACTTTATGCTTGGTTTTGCTTGTAGTGTAGCTGTACTTAGATTTATGTAATAAACTTGAATGCTTGTGGGATATGGGAAATGCATGTGTATGATATTATGACTTAATGCCATGACTTGCTAATGAGATAATAATGGGAATTGTTGTGATGGTAGTTATGCATAGTTGTATGGAATGAAATTATTTGATCACCATGAAAATTGAATTAATCAAGTATCTGATTAAGAAATTTAATAAGTCATGCATTTCTCATATTTGCATTTTAACTATACTGACTACTACGTCACATGGAAGATGAGAAAGGGCTCACAGGAGAAGGGTCTCCTAGAGGGATTAGGCAACTATATGCCATTTATATATTATTAAGTCTCTATCCTAACTATCAGGCTTGCTAAGTGCCAAAGGATGCTAACCGTTAGCAAAGGGCTGCGTCTTGTAGCTTCCGCTTAGGGTATGTGATGTGGATTATGGGAGCCACCACACCACTAGACTTAGGATTTTAGCATAAATTTTGTTTCTTAAAACAGGAAAGTATATTTTTGTATAAAAGGAAAGATTTGTATATATTACATATATGTTTGAGTTGATTTAAACATGATAGTGCAAATGGGAATAAAAGCCTAGGTGCTAAAACCTAGTTGATGGTTTATGTCGGTTAATCATCTCCAATCCTGACTCCAAGAGGCGTAATTTTGAGTTACATATAGTTCTTAGGTTGCTGCATGTATTGGTTGGCATCCTAAGTGTTCATACATTCATATGTTGTGCATTTAAATTATATTGTTAGTATGGCATGATAGAGGGATTAACTCACTAAGCGTAAACTTATACCCCAGCAGATTTCTTTTAATATAGGACTATCTCTTCATTTATCTGGGCTGAGGAATACCCGAGGTAAGCCTCAAGTTGAGATGGGATTGTATGTTTCAGGAAGTGAAGAAGGAATTTTGCAATAATAACTTATAAATACTCATTTAACTTATTTTTATTCTGTATTTTTGTAATTAAATGGTAACTCTTAGTAAATTTGCTCGATATTGCGTATCTATGAGCCTGATGATAACATAGAGCGGATGGAGCCTGATGGTAATATAAAGTGGATGGAACTTTGTGTGTTGTATAGAAGGTCTATGATCAATAAGGAGGTTGATTGTAGATCTTTATGTGGTAGATGGCAATCTACTACGACAATGATATTATTCAAGTCGTGATAGCTCTCATCTAAGGACTAAACTTTTTTTATGTACCTTTTGTGGATTGGACTTGATTACAACCCTCTTGAGTATGTCTTGGGAAATCGCATTTATGGTAAAAATCGAGCAATCTCTTACAAGCAAAGTGCATGTAGGAATTTTAGCCATTGTTGTCCATAATCGAAGATATCTATGTTGACTTTAGCATACAAGAATTCTCATCCTAAGACATTACAATCCTTAATTTTTATAGCATGCCCAATGCTTGATGCAATATGTCATGTGTTTCATCCATCATATTCTTAAGAGGGTATTTGAAAATTGGATCTAAAAATTTATTTTTGAGAAAGATAAATCTAAAATCTACTTTGAACTATCCCATCTTTCCATCAAAGAGGGATTACCCATCATAAACTAAGGTTTAAAGTTTAAGATTGTCTCCTATGTAGCTTGTGATCATAGTTTGCACATAAATAAATTGTTTAAACTGCTAAGACATCAACTTACCCATACTTAGTCCATGCCTTCATTAAAATGCTATACACTGCATTCCTATTCAATTTCTTATGAGACAAGACATCAACACCTACCTTATTATAATCTAATCTTTCTTGGGCTATTTAGAATTTAAAGTAATGATCTCTTCAATCTCTTCATCAAACATATGGGTAGTTGAAAGTGCCTCCATCAATGAAGCCATCAAACTGATTTAACACATTAGAGTAACCTATATGAACAAGACAACACTCTAAAACAAATAGTACATAGAAGACATTATCAACATCAAAACATAAAGACATGAGTAAAAGATAAAAAAAGAAACCAACTGACGATTGACAATATAAGCAAAATAATAAAGTAGTGTTAGAAAAAAAAAAAGCTAATGGTAAATAAAAGGGTAAATCACAAGAAAACAAAAAGATAATACAAGCGAGGGATGTTAAATAAGGTATAAGGTTTGATTAATTTTTGAAAGCCATATTTGACAATAAAAAATAAAATATGAAGATATGATCATGACACTAAGAAGGTGTAGTGGTATCTCATGAAGAGGTAAGCACTCTTACTATAGAGAGAGAGTTCATTATTAAATGTGACATATATCATTGATTCTTACTTTAATATGCAATTAAGCAAATAAAAGATTAGAGATTAACTTTAAGACTAATTGAATTCTGGTACTAGGAACCTAAGAAGAAGATGGGGTGAATTGGGTTTTATTATAATTTATGAAAACTTACTAGATTTTCTAGCAAATTATACACTAAGGTAGCGTTCAGTTGCACAATTTTCATAGTACTAGATTGGACAAAAAATTTTATTCCATGTTTAGTTTGTAAATTTGCTTTTTGACTAGATAAAAATTAGATTGATAGACTAAACAAAATGCCTAAATTTTGTCATATTTGCACTATGGTACAAAAATAAAATTTACTGAACAAAAACAAAAAATATTCCTCTATGTTATAATATTAAGTTAATGAATATTGTTTTTATTAAATATTACAAAAAATTACTTATTTTATTATATAAATAATAAATTTTTTAATATAAATTTTTTTCCCAATACTATGCATACTAAACATGATACAATAAAGTTTATACTGTTCAGTCCTTGTAATCAAACATTACCTGAAAGAATAAATAAATGATAAATCAAATATATTGCAAAACAAATAAAAAATGAAATAATAATCAAGTTTGGATTTAACATGGAGTTGAATAACCCCACACTCTATAATCACGTAATACCTTCAATTGATAACTTCATATCACTTTTATTTATTACTAAAATTTTGGCTCTTAAAGGTTTAAATAAACCTTAATGATACACTCATGTTAAGGTACAAGTATAGTGCTCAAAAGAATATGTAAATAATAGCTATCTTTTTTTTTTTTACTTAAAGAACAAATTACTATGAACAAGTTGATAAGAGAATTAATGAATGTAAGAACAAGAATTTAGATTGCAAGAATAGCTTTATTCAACACTTAAAACCTCCCAACCAACTTATATTCTCAAACTTCTCTTCAAATCTTTATGTTAAGTAAAAGAGTGGGCTTCATTTAATAAATTTGAAAATAATGATGGCTAGTTTTTGTGCTTATCGACCAAAGCTATGATTATTCAATCATATGCCAAAGTAGAAAATTCTACTGATCAAATGTCAAGGTTATCCTTTAGATGGTAGCCTCTATTTTACCAAATGTATGTAATTATTTATGCTCCCATCTAACTACCAACTAGCTGCCATTTAACTAAAACCTAACTTCTTTAATAGTAAGGGTATGCAAGGCTCGATTCGATTTGATTCAAGGACCAAATCGAATTGAATCGAATAGCATTGGGAATGGTTTAGGTTAAACACTTCATGAACCAAAATGCTTTTAACAGTTTAGGATTTTGAATTGAACAACTTCAAATGTAGTACGGTTGGTCAAAATTTCTTTTTTAAACATCATGTTCTTTTTAGTAATATTAACAGTTATTGAAGTTTTGAACCAATATTAATGTCAAAATTCAGAAACATTATACATGAATTAGATCACATAACATTACATCATAGAAATGTTGCATTTTAGGTGATAGTGAAGGTGCATGAATCTTTTAGAGATAAGAAAAAAATGGTAATGGAAAAGAAGTGAATTGTAAAGGCTAAGAGTAAAATAAAAAATAATAAAAAAGGCAAATAAGGTTCTCAATTCATAATAGAAACTCTATGAACTCTATAAAAGAGCTAGATTTTACGATTCAGTGCAACTTAGTCCAATTCTCAATTCTATTTGGATTGTTTAGCGAATAACATTGTCTAATAAGTCAAAAAGCTTAGGTGTGTCATTCATCTTGCATGATTATGTTATTCAAATCATACTAAAAAAAAAAAGAGAAAAATGCGGCACAAGGACTTATATTTGTGCCTTTTATGCAAAATAGAACCTTCATTCTATAATCATGCGATTAAAGGTCTACATTTATAAGATTCTCTCATTTAAGAATATACATCCATTAATTATTAATGGAATCTAACATGGCACTTTTTGACATTAATTTAGCTGATGTGGATCACCAACTTATATTGTCATATCATTATTTCTTTCTGTAAAAAATTTCCTTTTCCAAAATTTCAGCTAAAAAGTCTTAAAAAAAAATAAAACAAAAATTATCTTTTAGAAGTTAACTTTTGCTTCTTTCTCCCTGTCCTTCTTCTTTCTTTAGCTATCACTCAATAGAAACAAACCCTAACATTATTTGTATCTGAAACCAAGCCTTCAAAAGGAAAAAAATTCAACTACTGCAACATCCCATGACTCTACTCACAAACCAAAGACAAATAAAATAACATATCCAAAACAATATAATCACTTCACATGCGTAGTATAATCTGCCAACTGCTTTTACACGACTTATATCATTGAGGAGCTCCATTACATTTTCTTTTGCATGATTTTTTGCCATTCCCTTTGATAAAGGCATGAATTTTATGGTTTTAATGTTCAAACTTTTCTATAAAAAATCCACCTTTTATTAAAGAGCATCCATTAACTTTACTTTACAATTTTAGGTTTAGGGTTTCAACTATTAAGGGTTAGGGTGTCTAGATTCATGGTTCTAATTTCGATTTTGAGTTTATTTTCAATTTTTTTTTAGGGCTAAGCTTGAACAAATTGATTAAGGTTTAGTCTTGCAATGGTTTTAGACTCTAGAGAGAGAGAAGTCAACTTTTAAAAGAAATTTTTGATTTTGATTTTTAAAAAGAAAATTCTCTAAAATTTAGGAAAAAGAAAATTTGTAGAGAGGAAATAATGACTTATAGTATGAGTTGACGATCTACGTCTAAAATTGCCATGTCGAATTTTGTTAGTATCTGATGAACAAAGACTTTTAAATAAGAGAATCTTATGAATGTAGGCTCTTAATTACATGACTATAAAATCAAGGCTGTATTTTGTATAAATGGCACAAATCCAACCTCTTCTATTATATTTTTCCCTCTAAAAAAGGTTTTAAACACTTAAAGAGAGCTTTAATCTAATTTGGTTTATAATCATATTTCATTAAGAACATTTCAACAATACTTGCAACATTTAAAACAAACGTCAAGAGCATAGGGTACACTAAAATAAGTTCTTTTCAGAAAATTACTTGTTTAACCAAAATTATATTTAGTTTCATCTAATCAAAATTCATTGGAATCTTTCGATTCAACACTTTATCAACTATATATTTTTTTTCTCTTCATTTCCCTTCACTTCATAATACTCAAATATAGAAGGGAAAATTTTCCTCTCATCTCTTAACTTCCTTTATTTTCTTAAGGGTGTGAATGAGTCAAGTAAAGATAGAGTAATGCTAAGTTTAAGCTCAAGCTTGATTTGATAAGATCATTTAAACTTGATTTATCTAGAAAAACTAATTTTCTCATAATTAAAATAATATTAATGTCTAAACTTCATTCAAACTTAGCTTATATTTACAACCTTTTTAGTTTCCTTTTTCTTTAAAATTCTTTTGGTATCACTTTGGTGTTACAAATTGAAAATACAAGTGTATATATATATTTATTTATTTATTTATTACAAAACTAAGTACCTAATGAGTCCTTATAAAGATAGATTTATTCACCCTTTTACATTTTTCATTTTTACAAAAGAAAAACACTTAAAATTTTCTTTTCTAATGAATAAATGAACTAAACCACCTAATGAGCAAGAGATCAAATCGTTCTTGTCAACCTTGTCTTTAAATTGTCTTAGTCTAGGATGTGCATAACTTCCTTCTCCCCTATTAGAGGAGGAAGGGCAATAGTTGTATAAAGATAAAATCTTAGTAAATAGTTTTAGTGCTTATGAGCATCATTTCTTCTATTAAGACAAATTGGCTACAAAAAGCTTAGAAGACAATTGTACTTATGATGAAGATCAATTGAGAGAGTTGAATTCAGATTCTATTTCTTCAAGCTATGCTAGCATTGTCCTCTCTACTAAAGAAAAGAAACTTATTTGAAGCCAATGGAAGCAAACATTAATAGTTAAGAAGCTTTGTGGATTGTCATTAAGGTATAAATTTCTATTTGCTAGATTAAAGGCTTTATGTTCTTTTGCAAGCTTTAGTATAATGGAGTTTAGAATGGTTTTTATACAATTTAATTTCAAAAGGAAGAAGACATTAAGAGAGTTATTTGTGAGAGGCATTGGTTCATTTGTAGGCATTTTGTTACAATTAAGTGTTGGGAGCCAAATTTTAAAGCATATGTGCTATGCTTTAATTTGATGGTAGTATGGGTTCGATTAAATGAACTGCCTCAAGTATTATGATAAGCAAATGCTAAAGAAGATAAGGAAGAAGATCAGTTACATGCTTTGTTATGATACATTTACTTACAATACTAAAAGGGGGGCTTTTGCTCGTAAAATTGGAAAGAAGACTTTTAGACTTCAATATGAGGGTATTAAGTCAATCTGTTATAATATTGGATGCATTGGACATATCAATTTAACCTATCCAAAGAGATTCAACAGTGTTAACAAAGGGAAGCCAAACATAAGGATGGATAGTGAGAGCAAGAACTCACTAGAATCTTCTAATGAAAATTTAGAAAAAGATTTAGCCTTAGAGGGAAATGGAAAACAAAAAGAAAATGAAGATTCCAATCACAACAATGGATGGATGGTTGAAGGGTATAGAGACTGGATTTAGGTAAATAATAATAATAATAATAAGCATGCCTTAAGCCAAGTAGGAAGAAGCAAAGAAGAACTCAAAAGAATTATGACAATACTCATGAACTTAATTCGTTACTTTCAAATACAAGGGTTTTAAAGGAGGTTGCAGTTGGTTTTGAGCATATGACATGAGTTATAACTAGGAGAAATAAGAAATTATGGATTTTGTAAATCCATTGCAACCATTGTTAGCAATGAAACAATTTTGTCAAGGTACCATAGGGAAATGGAGAAAGGAAAAGCTTTGAGTGAAGGTAATTATTTAATTTAGGATGGTTAAACTCAAATTTCTCCTTTCACTTTCAAAGCAAACATAAAGAGCTTAATTTTGCAAAAGAAAAGAGTCACTACATAAAAAAAATGAAAAAAAAAAGGCTAGGCGACTACAAAAGAATTGATCCAAAAGTTGTTCTCACCTTCAATATGAGGATACTTTATCTATAAAGGAACTTAAAATAGTTAGATTCATTGTACAGGGTCATGTACATAGATTACCTACATTAATGGGAGAAAGTGCTAATCAACTAAACGATACAAAGGACATGGAAGATGCTCTACTGTTGAAAACACAAGTGCCTTGGATTCATATAATAACTATAGAGGCAAGAGTCACCATCTTAAGAACTAAGTTAGGCTTAACCTTTAGAGTGTGGAAGGTGTTTCTTGTGATGATACCTATTCCAGTAATACAAAGCAACTACCACCCTCATCATTTAATGAACATGTAGGAAAGAACCTTAGAAGTTGATGTAAAGCATATATATAGGATAGAAAACATAGAGTTACCTCATAAATTAATTCTAATGTCATATTATCTAAAAGGGATGATTCCAAAATCGTTATTATTTTAGAACTTGTAGGAATGGTTAGAGATGATAGATATCAAGAAATCTCCATACACATTTAACTTTAAGGTTAAGAGTAATATCTATATGGAAGAAGAGCTCATCTGATACCAAACTTTTACCCTTAAAATGACTGACTAACATCCTTACATTGATCATAACACTTAGATTATGGCATGGAATGTCCATAGCCCGAATTGTCCTAAAAAGCAAATGGATGTCCTATATGTAATAGAGAGATATATGCTTGATCTCTTAGCATTTGATAGAGATGAAGATGGATAGCATTGCTATTTATAAATTTGCTCATTCTACCTAAATGGATAACTACCTTTGTTTACCTACAAATGACTAACGTGAGCAAACAATTCTGCTATGGAATTCTCAAGTCTTAAATGTAGAATTAATCAAACAACCTTACCAAGAAATTTATATTATGGCCAATGTCAGATTTCTAAATCACAAGTGGTATTTTTCAGTAGTTTATGCATGTCTAAGTTTTGAACTAAAACAAATATTATTGAATAATTTTGGAGATTTCATTACTTTTGTGGCAATAGGTTATGGGGAATTATAGGTCACTTTAATGAAATTATTTTTTCCACATGAAAGTGGTGGTGGAGGGGACATTCTTAGGTAAAGAGCTTTTCAATATGTGCAATTCATGAATAGTTGTAATCTAATTGATTTAGGATATGTGGGTACAAAGTTTACTTAGTTTAATAAATAAGGGGTTGTCACTTTTGCTCAATGAAGATTAGATATGGTCTAGGCGAATTCATTAAGGAGAGAATTATATCTGTAAGTAAAAATATTTCATTTGGCAAAGTGGCATTCAAACCATTACCCAAACAAAGCCACATACTACTAACAAAATGATAAATAGATACTTTAGATTCTAGCCTATGCGGTTTTCACATGGCTTTTGCATTCCTCTTATTAAAAGAATTTAGTTTGAATGTGGGAATGGAAAGACTACCTACTTAATTCTAATATCGAAATAGAAAAGTTTTTAAAATTGTGTAGGTTAAGAAGAAGGACATTAATGAGAAGTTGAAGCAACTTCAAATAGTTGTTACAAATAATCCTGCTTTAGAGCAAACTAACAAAGTAACATTTGTTAGGCAAGAATTGGATCAAATTTTAAAAAGAGAAGAGTTTTTATGAAAGATGAAATTAAGGGACAAATGGATACAAGATGGACAAAGAAATACAAAGTACTACCATTGGTCTTAATAAGAAGATTAAAAGGGAGAATATCAATATTAAAGGATAATTTAGGGGACTTAGGTGTTTGATCAAGATTCAATTAGAGGCTTATTTGGAAGATATTTTCAAAGCCTTTTTTCTTCAAGCAAGATTGTCATTTTACTAACTGCACAAAGAAATTTAGTACGACCTTAAGGAGAGTAATAGGAGTTTACTTATGCAAAGTGTGAATGGCAAGGAAATTTATGATAGTTTACAATTAATTTGGCTTTGGAAAGCCCTAAGAAAAGATGGCCTCCATGCCTTCATTTTTCAAAATGTTAGGGATTCATTAGACAGTCAATAATGCATTTGATTCAAGAAATCTACATTAATTAATATATTCTAAAGCAATTGAACCAAATAGAAATATGTTTTATGCTAAAGCAAAAAGATACAAATTATATAAAGTAATTCTAGTCAATAAGTCTCGATACCACTCTTTACAAACTTGTCATGAAAATATTAGTGAGGAGGCTAAAGATTCTCTTGGACTCTCTCATACATCCTTGCCAAGCGAGTTTCGTTGCTAGGAGAAAAGCAATAGATAATATAATTTTGCTAAATAAAATTTTGTACAGCTACAGTAAGAAAAAAGGTAAAATAAGGTAGATGATAATTGAAATAGATTTGGAGAAAGTATTTAATTCAATTGAATGAGATTTTATTCATTGGATGCTTGTTGGGTTCAATTTTCCAATTGAATGGATTAAACTAACTGGCTCTTGTACTTATCTCTACTTCAACTAAAGTTGTGGCTAATTAAGCTTATTTTCAAGCATTTAAACTAAGTAAAGGAATAAGATATGGAGACTTACTGTCTCTTTACCTATTTATCTTAGCCATAGAAGTTTTTGCATAAAATGATTGAAGTGAAAAGTCAAAAAAAATGTTTCGCTTCCTTTCAAGATCAGAGGTGGAGATTTAAGTATTTTACACTTAATGTTTAGTGATGATCTTACTCTTATTGCAAAGGTTACTAAAGAAAATGCTTTTACAATCTTATGTGCCTTAAATCTCTTTTAATGATCATTGGGAAGTTTGCTATTTTCTTCTAAGAATGTACAAGACTCGACAAAAATAGGAAAATAGATGTTTTAAACTATAAAATTTACTTAAGTTTTTGAAAGTATTTAAGGTTTCCTCTTGATAAAAGAGGTCAAGTTAAAAGCTTACGATTAAACTGCATCAATGAAAGGGCTCAAAATAAGCTAAGTGGATGGAAGTAGAAAAACTTAAGCATGGCAAGTAGAGTTGTGTTAGCAAAATCTGTGCTAGAGTCTTTAATTATCTACTACATGTAAGCTGATAAGTTTCTAGCAAAAATAATTAATAAATTGCACATATTACTAGAAATTCATATGAAATGAAGTTTATGAAGAAAAGAAAATATGTTGGATAAGTTGGGAGCGTACAATAGAGTCCAAAGAAGAAGGTGGGTTAAGCCTTATAAACTTATATATAACAAATGAAATATATGCTTTTAAGAGATTTTTGGAACTAAATCATAGGAAGGCAAAAATAATTGATAAATTATCACAAATTATTAGAAATTTATATGAAATAGTGTTTAAGAAGAAAAGAAAAGATTGGATAGGTTGGGAGTGTATGGTACTATCCAAAGAAGAAGGTGGGCTAGGCCTTGCAAACTTATATATAACGAATAAAGCATGTGCTTTTAAGAGATTTTGGGAGTTAAATCATAGGAAAGCATTATTGGTCTTCTTAACAAAAGCAAAATATAAGAAGTTATTGAAAAAGGAGCAAGCAGATAAATGGGAAGTTCTTCTTTCATAGCCAAATGGATTGTAAGAAGTAGGGCCAAGATTGAATGGATGCTCAATCTTAGGAAATAGAAGAGATACAAATTTTGGTATGATGGGTGAGTAAGGAATTTTACAATAAGGTAATTGGTTTATGGCCCTTTGCTTTAATTTGCAAAATATTTGACAATAAGTTAGTGCTAGATTTTTGAAAATGAATGGAATGGGGATAAAATCGGTTATCTTCTTTCTCTAATCTTATTTGAAAAGGTTAGTCCTGTTTATCTTAAGATGAATGAATGATAAAGATAGAAAGGGGCTTACATTTCATGCAAAGGCTTTTCCCTCTTTAAAAGAAATTTATAGTCATTTGTCCCCTATTAAACTTGAAAATAGCAAATTGCAATAGTGGATATGGAACTCTCCATTTCCCCTTAAAGTGAAATTGTTCTTGTGGAGGATGCAACATGATGGACTACTAACAGTAGTTAATTTGAGACAAAGAGGAATGAATTTGGATGCAAAATGTTCATGATGTGGAGAGGTAGACAAAGATTTAAGTCATGTTTTCATTCATTGTGAGTACATAAGTGATATAATTAGAACTTGAGAAGTTAATAGGTTTGATAGTCTACAAATAGAATACAGTATAAAAGATTGGCTTAAATATAATTGTTTGATCAAAAAGAAAGAATTAAATTAAACTCAACCACTTCACTTTTGGCATTGCTCTTTAGAAAATATGGTGAATGAGAAATAACAAATTATTAGGCTAAGGAACCGGTCAAAGTTCACAATAACTACTTTAGTAGTTAATAAGAGTTGCTACTTATGAGTTTTGTACTCACATAAGAATGAAAAAGCAAATATATATTGTTGAAACTCCAAATCTTCATTTGAAAGATGTAAAAGAGGGGTGCTTTTGATTAAATATTGATGGTTCAATTTTCCTTAATGGGTAAGTGGCTATTGGTGGAGTAATTAGAGATTACTTGAGCAAATGGATTTTTGGTTTTTGAAATAAAGTGGGAAACATAAATATAGTTGCTGTTGAATTGTGAGGTATATATTAGGGAGTGAAATTTTATATAAAATGAAATTTAAAAACATTTTGGTTGATACTAATTCAAAAGTGGCTGAGTTGCTCCTAAATGGCAATATTAACATAAAACTTAAGTACTTAATGTTGTGTTGGCATACAGGGAATACTTCTTCCAACTAAAGTAAGTGGAAACAATACCTAGAGAACTTAGTCAAGTTGCATATTTTTTTGCTGGTTATGTAAAGGTGGAGGACCTCGATGAAGTTATTTGTTATTTTTTTTCCTCCTACAAATGTATTGAAGTTTTTGTATAAGGACTTTATAAATATAAGGTTTGGTAGAGAGAAAGATTTCATGGATTTAGCAACATTCTTGTTGATCCTTTTGTAATATGTAGGCAACGATGCTTGCTTTTTATACTTTGCTTAGTTTGTGATGCAAATGAAGGAATCATATTATCGAAAAAAAGTATATTTCTTAATCACTTTCCCTTATAAGTACATAAAATTTTACTTCCAACTCTCATTTCCCAATTTTCAATCACTCTAATGTATAAAAGTAAAGATGGATAAGTCTCTAAATAAAGCAAGTTATAGGAATCATACATTAGTAAACTATTTCTTATACTATAATAATTTCTATAAATTGCTCTTTTGAAGACTTATGCATTCTAATACATTAAATTTATTACAAGAAAGATGAAAAAAGGGAGTGACTAACAAACTGGCAATCAATGTATCCATATTGCATGTATAAAAATAAAATTACAATATAATAAAATTTTATATAAAAGCACATAGGTCAATTATACAAATAAACGATGATATAAAGAAAAAAGTAAACACAAATAGTATGAAAGTGCCTTGAAGAAAAATAAAGAAAATGTACAATTATAGTGTTATATTATAAATTTATTTGTTAAAACAAATAAAAACAGAATGCTAATCACGTTCAAATTGTTTCATCGTAAAAGTTAAAATGTGCCTACAGAACAAATAAAAGAGATATTAACTAGAGATCTGATACATGACAATACAAAATTTTCCAATATAAGCTTCCCTTACCTAGTAATGAAGAATATCCGATGTGTATTCTATCTCCCCATTTTAAAAAGAAAAGGGTGTTCATGAGTAAACTTAAACTATAAATGCACTCATGAATGTCAACAAAAATTTATATAAATTTGAAACGTACTTAATTCTAACACATCAAACTCATTGCAAGAATTTGGGGTGAAAAAAAAAAAAAAAAAGAACTCATCGTAAGAAAGATGGAAAAAAAAAATGATTAACAAGAAAAGGTCCTTATTATGATAAGATAAAATAAAGATTATTTATATTTAAGATAGAAGTACATAATATGATAGAGATTGGCACATAATATACATATGAATAATTGAATTAAATATTATGAAACTTACACTATGTTTGGCAATTATGAAACCTATAGAAATAGAAAGAAATTAACGAAAGTATTGCGTTTGGCTATTAAAAGTGAGAGTGGAAATTAGTAGAAATTAAGAGAAATCATTGAAAATATTTTTATTTTTAAAACTTATGAGTTTTTTTCTAAAAGTAAAAAAAAAAAGAGTGAAAATGAGAAAAAACTGATTAAAATTATAAAAATAACCTTACATGCAAAATCAAATGAGTAAATTTATGGATATTTTTGTCTTTCAATTGCACATTTCTTTTCGAATCTAAATAAAAAATGAGTATTATATTTCCATTCACTTCCATTCTTTTCATTTCTTGTGATTTCTTTTTTATTGATTTCCACTCATTTTCGTACTATCTACATTATCCAAATATAACTAAAATTAATCGACTATTTAAATAGTGTAAGCCCGATATTATCCAATTAAATTCAAATTAACACGATTGAATTCGGAAAGATTATAAGTGCCTATGGTCTTTCCCTTTGTTTCCCGTTGTGCCCTATTTCTTGATTCAATTGCAGTGCAAGGCAAAGTGATGATTTACCCTTTATAAAACCAACAAACTTTGATGCCTGTTTTGCGAATATGAATAGTTGAGGGGTTCCTATTCGATTTTCGATAAGGTTAAGCCTGAAATCTTTGTGGATCCCAGAACTAAATGTGTCCTAAAATCTCAAATTCTAAAATTCAAAATAAAAACACCCCACCAACAGTTCAAAACAGAAAGATAAAAAGACAAAAATATTCCACGTCATCGATCCAAAACAAAAAATAAAAATAAAAATCCCAACCCCTCACGCTCCCTTACCTCCAACGGTCCGATCCCATTCTTTCCTCACCTACAACCCCCTAACTTTATCCCTTTTTCCTTTTCTTTCCCCGAAATCCAAAATTTGACAAAACCTCTCTCTAACCCTTTCTTTCTCTCCCTCTCCCTTCCTTACTCTCTCTTTCTATCTCTCTTTCTTTTGACCCCCCCGAAAAATGGACCCTTTGCTCCCTCCTTTCGCCACCATCACGCCTCATCCCAACCCTATCGTCACCGCTCCTCCACCACCCCAACAGTACCCACCACCACCCCAACCACCGCCTTCTTCCTCCATCACCATCTCCTCCTCCTTCCTCCCCACCGAACAACCTCAAAATCACTTGCCTCCAAACCCTAGCCCCACCGGTCACACTCACCCTCCTTATCCTGGTGTAAGTACACTTCACTTCTCCACTACTCTTCACTCTGACACTCTAACACACTACACTTTTTTACAAAAATCGGCACGACCCAGCTGATTTTTTTGGATTTTTTTTCTCACCTTTTCACTTCAAAATCTGATATCTCATCTGGGTATTTTCTTTTCCTGCCTTTTTTTATAGATGATATATGCAGCTATTTCAGCTTTGAAGGAGAAAGACGGTTCAAGCAAACAAGCTATTTCAAAGTACATAGAACGAGTCTATCCGGACTTACCTCCATCTCACTCGACCTTGTTGACTCACCACTTGAAGCGAATGAAGAACACCGGACTTCTTGTCATGGACAAGAAATCCTACAAGCTTCCGAACCCTAGATCTGACGCAAATTACGTTAATAACCCTGACCAAAATCCTCAAAACACTCCCGTTCCTGTCCCTATTGCGATTCCTCCTGATTATTTACAGGAACCTGTGACCGAGTCCAAGAGGCCCCGTGGACGCCCCCCGAAGGCTCGAACTGAGTCCGATAACAAGCCTGCGCTTGCACCACCCGTAGGGGATGGTTTGCAGCCACAGAGCGGTACTTCGATCCCTGAGGGGGTTACTGCTGCTGAGCCCCTTCAGGAAGTCCCCAGTATTGCGAGAAGAGGCCGGGGCAGGCCCCGTGGCAGTGGGGTAAGGCAGGTTGGAAGACCGCCCTTTGGTGCACCAGTGGAGAATGGTATGACGGGTGATGTTGCCGGAGGAGGAGTTGTGCCGCCGCCAGTGGGTGGACGAGGTAGAGGACGGGGTAGAGGGAGGGGAAGGGGAAGACCACCAAAGGTTATGAGGGTTCCAATTGAGAATTCGGCTACGGGTGAGGCTGTGCCCGCTAGTGCTGGAAGGCCTAGAGGGCGCCCTAAGAGGGCGGTGGGTGCAGCAGCAGCAGCAGCTGCTCCTGCTTCTGCTGCTCCCAGTGTTGGGGGTGGTGTGGTTGCTGGAAAGAGAAGGGGACGGCCCCCGAGGGGTCGTGGTCGTGCTGGCAGACCAGCAGGGCGTCCCAGAAAGGTATATATATATTAGTTATGTCGATTGCTAGTATGCATCCTTTTGATGGTTTCATTGGTATGAATATGCTCCTTGGTTTAGAAAATATATTTTCTTTCATGTTAGTTACTGGTAATGTTTTTAATAAGATGGATTTTGACAACGTTATTGGTATAATTGACTATTGTGTGAGCATTATATTAGGTTGGTGTCAAATTGTTTTTATATACATGTGAAAGTAGTTCAATTTATGCTATTTATTTGTGGTGATTACTAGGTTAGTGACAGTGGCTTGACTTCCTTTTTGTTTTGTTTTTGGTCTGAAAATTATCATTCTTAATGGTATAAATATATGACTGGAAATGTTTATGTTTTTTTTTTTTTTTTGCCAGTTACTTCAAAAAAAAAAAAAAGAATTTTTCTTCATTTGCTCTGTCTAATTTCTTATTTATTTATTTTTTTGGGATGAAGAAAATGTGACCTGGAGCACATGCTCCAACCAATAAATAAAATGTTACTGGTCCATACATATTAATAAAGGATGTGAAGTTTTGTCCTCAAAGGTGGTCTGCCTGCAGACAACTTCTTGATTGCATTTTGAATTTGAATTTATCTTTTATTTTGAAAATTCGGGTACCTTTTTTCTTTTGTTGCTTCTTTTTTATTTTTTGTAGTTAGTATGGATGCAATTGTTTACTTTCCTAGACGAATTTGGTTGAATAATAGTACCTATTTATTGTATGCTTTTGGCTATTGTCTATTACCATTGCAAGTACAAAATTAAATCAAGAGTCTCAATGCATTATAATGAGAAATAACCAAGTTAATTTTTCCAAAAGTTCTTTTAAATAATATTTGGGGATATAAACTAAGGAGCATCTCTTTTCTATTTTGTTGTCCACATTGAAAATAAGGCTTTTTAATTGTTCTGGCTTCTCATTTTCTTAACATTTCTCTATTTTTTTAGTCATATTCTTATTATTGATGTTTAGATGGGGAAAAGATTAGAAGGCACATCAATAATAAGCAAAAACATAAAGAGGTCCTAATTTAGCTATGCATGAAAGGAAATTCAAAATACTATCAATCTAGCTGTAATTTATAAGGTACATTATAACTATTCAAACTCTATAATTAGTTGGAGTGCATTAAAATTATCTCCAATGGAAGAAGCACTTATATAGGAAGTCTATGCGAAAAATTTTGATGTACTCGCGCCAAATTGTTAAAATGGTATGGAGTCACCTATCCACATTCATGTAGTTTGGAAGGGATATTTCCGAAGACAAACACAAAGCAGAACACTACCATGTATGGTTATGGAAGCGCTGGGTATTGCCTCTACACCTGTTATATCTAGAATTTCATCCCAAAATAAAGCTAACGAATCTAGTATAACTATATCTGATATTATATCCCAAATTCTGTATTGCTTGGATATTTTTCTATTTCTTTCCAGTTACACCAATGAAAAAGCAGGAGGAAGGAGACATAGAATAAGGTTTCAATAACTCAAAATTTCTTACCAAATCATTTCCCTTCCATGGTTCTTGACTGAATGTTTGTAGCTTGTCCTGTGGAGTCTAATTGATGAAATTTCATCTCTATGCAATTTCAGTGTTTACAATAATTTAGAAGATGTATATTATTTTGGAGGCAAATGCCTACAAGTATATCCTCGAATTTTGGGTTACCCTGTTACTCTGTATATATACTCATTTTTAGCATATTGTTTTGCATAGTTTAAGGGGTAGCCATTGAAAAGTGAAAGGAAGTACAGCCACTGATTATCTCATTATTTTCATGTGAAAAATAAGAAGATTTAAATGGACAAAAACCTCTATGATTCTGCAAGGGCCTAAATAAGATAAGCCTAAATACATCATCTGCATAGATCGGTATGGCCGTACAATTCTACTGTTTACAATGTGTTGATATCTCCCCCATCATCTTATATTTTTGAACTGTTGAACGACAGAAGATGTGTATTTATTGAATTTTAGTTTTTTTTTTTTCCTTCTTTTTCTTTTTTCCTTTTTATTTTTATATTTGTTTATATTTTTTTAAAGAAACTCATGTATAGTATACTGGCTGTGGAAGTGAAGTTGTAGGTAGAACTTCAACAAGAAATTTAACTAAGAACAGACATCAGGGTTGCTGTGATTTTAGAAAAAATATTTTAAGGAAAGATGTGAATATTATCCCCAACTCTTGTGAGAAGATATTTTGCAATTGAAAAAAAAAACAGATGTTTGCTATGAGTTGAAAACTGAATTTTAACAAAATATACTCCCCATATAATTTGAGGATGTATAGGTTTGGTTGGGTTTAATATGGCCAATCTATACATGTGTGGCTGTGTTTTTATGTATGTTTTCCATGAGTAAAATAATGGTCTCACGTACTTCTATTTAAACTTAATGACTTCTCTCATTCCAAATAATTGATGTGGAGCTATCATTTATTATTTCTATATATGTGGAATGCAATTTGTTGAAGTATCATTTACTTATCCAAACAAAAAAAAAAATTGTTGAAGTATCTATTCTTCTTTTGAATGCTGTTACACTCTAAAATTATCTATAGATTACTTCAAATTTTATTGGAATAGAGAATAAGAAAGACACAATTGATAATGCCTTATGCTCAAGCCTAGTGTTTCTGCTTAAGCTCTTCTGCAGACAGATTATTCTATTTTTTCTTAATTTTTCCAAGATCTTTCCCAAATTCTAAGCCATTCCTCTGCCTGAGAAACCTGTTTCTCAGCCATGCCTGGCCTGAAGACTCCTAGAACATGGAAAAGTTGTAAACTGGTTCGGCTGTGGCTTCAAATGTTTCTAGCAGGATATGGAAGTCTTGTTAATGGTGCTTTTGTGGATTAGGGAGCTAGGGTTTACCTAGTAGATGCTGAAAGAGTTTTCATCATTGCCAGCTGTGTCTGGGCATTTAAGTAAATTAGATATAACTTGGATGGTGTTCAAAAAGAAAAAAAATCATTCTACTTAGAATTTGTAATGGATCAAATTAGGTGGAAGTGAAATTTCTTGTACTGATTAGTGCATGGGGTGTTGGAGTAGGTCCATATGAAAGAAATCTTTGTGGTACATATTTGTGAACTATTATATTTTCAATAATATTCTCATTGTTCAATGAAAAATGTTTTACCCTATATCCCAAAATCCTAAATCAATTCAGTTATTTAACTTATTTTACTATTGCTAGTGATATTATTCTATTGATAAACTGTGTTATTTGAATCAATATTGCAAACATAATTTTATGTTATTAGGATTTCATGCCCTTCAATTACCAAAACATTCCCACCCCACCCACCCCACCCCCACCCCCCCTCCCTCCTCTCTTTGTTTCTGATTTGATCTGATTCATTCTTGTCACTTTGGATGCAAAAGAACATAGCACCTGTAGGTGTGACTGTAGCTCAAGGATTGCTACATATTCCTGATGGAGATTACCTGAGGAAGGTTGAATTCATTGTAAGTAAACTAACCCATTGTCTTGTAAGCTTAGATACGGGGAACAAATTGCTGCAGTGCAGTGTGATTTATGCTTGTTTGCTTGTTTCCACTGTGATGCTCTGTAGCAATCAAAAGTCAGGGAAGCTGTTGCTGCGCTGAAGCCAAATTTTTCCAGTGAGAGTTCAGTTATTGCCTTTGCAGCCCTTCAACAGTTGGAAGAAATCGCTTCGTTGAACTTGAGTGCTATCCCACCTANGCAATTTGTTCCCTCCTCTCTTTGTTTCTGATTTGATCTGATTCATTCTTGTCACTTTGGATGCAAAAGAACATAGCACCTGTAGGTGTGACTGTAGCTCAAGGATTGCTACATATTCCTGATGGAGATTACCTGAGGAAGGTTGAATTCATTGTAAGTAAACTAACCCATTGTCTTGTAAGCTTAGATACGGGGAACAAATTGCTGCAGTGCAGTGTGATTTATGCTTGTTTGCTTGTTTCCACTGTGATGCTCTGTAGCAATCAAAAGTCAGGGAAGCTGTTGCTGCGCTGAAGCCAAATTTTTCCAGTGAGAGTTCAGTTATTGCCTTTGCAGCCCTTCAACAGTTGGAAGAAATCGCTTCGTTGAACTTGAGTGCTATCCCACCTACTAATACAACCGTTCCTATTTGAGGACATAATGTAAATCATGCGATGGTATTCCATAGTCAAGGATTATGTGGAGGATTGGATGATCTGTACAATTGTTCTAACTAGACTTGACATTTGAAGGGATATGTGTAAAACAGGTAGTTATGTCCGAAAAACTAGTGCTGCTTAGTTGCTAGAGACTTGAGAGTCCATTGTTCATTATTAAAGTAGCAGTAGATGATAGGGTTTATGTTGCTCATCTAGTCAATGTACTTAGGGTAGGTTTTAGCCTCCTAATTGTGTTTGTGGAATTGGAGAATGTTTTTTTTTTTTTTTTTTTTATGACAGTTTTTGCAGACAACATTAAGGTGTAAAATTTCTTCCATTATGTTCTTAATTGAGCTGAATTTAGAATGCAGCTCATGTTCCTGAGTTTAGAAAACTCTTAATTAACATAAATGTTTATTTGCTTTTGATGTACGTGCATTGCCCTAGTGAGTATGAAATTTCATTTTCACGCCTATAGTATATGGGGAGAAGCTGTCCGCATCTCAAATTCTTTTTTCACGAAATTACCAAGTTTTCGTGAAGCATTTTGCTTTATATATATATATATGTTTAGTCGATGCTAGTCTAATATTGCCTTGGTGGTGGCATGTTTGCTCATTTTGCATAAATTTGTGTTTAGTTTATGTTAAATGCTCTCTTAGCTGCTAGTTGTCGAATTTGATGGTTTCTTAATCCTGTTCATGTTCTAGGCTTCTTTTTCCTTTTCCTTTTCCTTCAGAGTTCTGTCCTCCAGCGGAATTTTCGGGAAACTGGGGATTTTAAGAGGGTTTTGTCTTTCTGGTTTCTTAGTAAATGTGCTTCCTGGCATATGTCAATGGCTGACATATGGAGTTGATACTTTCAATGGATAGGAAGAATTTCTCAGCGTTTTGGTGATGTGGATTAAATATTGCTGTGCAATGAAGGCGTGCTTATGTAGCTGTTGTAATTATGTGAGCTGCTGCATGGTTCATTGGGGATATTGTCCGGATTACACACTTTACTTCTTTTCTCCACTTTACACTTGAATTTTGAACTTAGCCTATTGTATGTTGAATTGAATATATATTTGTCATAGTATACTCTTCAGTTATCTCTCATTAATCTCGATAATCCACTCTGCCTTATCAATTAATGGACATATGACATGTTGATTTTAATTTCCCAATAAGTCAATTCTTTTTCCACTTAGCATTCACGTTGGAATAAAAATTCACATCAATAATTGTAAGTAATTACAAACATGAAAAAGAAATGAAAAAACATATTGTACCAAAAAAAAAAAGAAAAAGAAAACAAAATTTATTATTGATAAGCAATTACAAACACGAAAAAGAAATGAAAAAACATATCGTACCAAACATTTAAAAAAAAAAAAAAACTAGAAATCAGACAAGATTATGTAACTCAACAAGAAACAAAATTGTTGATATGAGCTGACACTTGAATATACTTGGATCGATAATGCTAAGGTAGCACACCTTATAATATTTTCCATGAGTTGTTCCTATGTCTACTTTGGAATAAAAAATAACTTGTTTAAAGAAACTGGCCAGATAAAAAGATTCGAACTTTGGAAGTGTTTGGTTTCATAACATACTTAAAATCGAAAAGGAAAGGGACGCATAAGATATGTTTGAATGATGCATGGATTGAGCTTTTCAAATCAACCTCATACCAAGAAGGCAAGGTTAACTAATTTTTATTTTGCTAAGTTTTAGAGGTAAAGAAATAAGGGATAATTTAGCACGTTTTAAATTTTCAGCAAGTCACAAGATATTCTTTGTTGATAGGACCTTTTAAGACATAAGCTCCTCAGTTAGTCCAAAACTCCTTAGACTCACTTCTTATGATATACTGCTCTTGATCCAAACCTAGAACGCAACCTATCATTCTAAGGCAAACCTCTAATGACTAAAAGATTTCGTATAAGGCTGATAGAATAAGTCAACAACCACTTCATATTTATTTGAACCATATTGGTCATCATGATACCACTCTTCAATACTAGCAAGAGTGGCTCTACTCATTAACTATTTTCCAATTGCCGACGGCACTTTTTTATAAATACAAGACCATTGTCTAATAGTAAATTATATGATATTTTGCATATTTAAACTTGCTAATTGTTCTCAAGCTCTTATACTCTCCACATACTCACAATTGACTTAAGCATCGGGTAGTTACGCCAGATGACCCCCCAGTGTTCCCTCATTACGCTCTTTTTTGCAACCCCTACCACTTGCACGAATCCTAATTCCTCTTTAACTAATATCGGCAAAATCCTTAAGACAAAATTTAGCGCTATTTGTGGGAATTCTGATCCTAATTTCTACCTAAATACACTAAACACATTAAACATTCTCTCCTAAACACCACTTCGACCACCATGTCTCGTGTTAGCAACCTTGATAACCGCCAATTGGTGCATAACTAACTTGTTGAGAACCAACCCTCTTCAAGGGAAATGCCGAAGGAGCGCTCGAAGCACCTAACAAAGGAATCTGCTGCCTAGAACAAGCTACTCCGTGCTTGTCTTAAAGAAGCTGAGAGGCGTAGTGTATAGACTCACTCTCCTGAAGCTTTTAATGCCGGTATTAGGTGGAACAATCACCAACAACAGCAGTAGAATGGCAAGGATCAGCAACCCCATCCCCCAATGCAACAACAGCTAGTAAGATTTATGGCCACTCGTGACCAAGCTCTAGTTGGTAATGAGCAAGTGGTTGACTTTGAAGGAGTACTGGTAAGGTTGTTAAACTAGCAATTCAATGTAGAATGGCTAGAGAGTTAGTAGAATCAAAACATAGAAATGTAAATTTCTATAAAGTATATAAAATAGCTTTAAAAAACTATGGAGATGATTATAGTAGTTGTTCAAAACTTGAAATATATGATAGAAATATAAAAATGAAGAGATTAAGTTCTTTTTTCCATAAAAAATTCTTAATAATATATAATTAAACATATACGAAAGAAGAATAAATAAAGTTGAAACTAAAATTTTTTCATTATTTTCTTTTGAAAAAAAAAATAATGAACTAAAGAGAATCAAATATTTTAACTCATTTTAAATTGCTGATAGTATAAATTGAATTATATGGTTTTTCTTGTAATCTTAGCTATTAGAGCTAAAACTTAGGGTATGAACATAAATAAGGGATTAAGAGAGAGAAAAAGAGAAAAAAATAAAATAGGATAAGGAAGATAATATAATGCCCTGATAGTTGATAGCTTGTAAAAATCTTAGTTGCATTTTTTTTTTTTTTAGCCCATTTAACTTAGATATATAAAATCAGTAAACTCGATTAAAAATATAAGTTTTAACCGAGTTTATATGTAAACTCGATTAAAAATATAAATTTCTACTAAATTTATGTGCAAACTTGGTTAAAAAAGTATGTTTTTACCTTGAAAAGAGTATATACATGAGTTAACTTGAAAGGGCTTCTTAAAATCATAAAATCGTATAGATAGAATCATGATTTTGACAACTATGAATACTGGCATACTCTACAATGTACTGAGCTCATCTAGTCGTAGTGTTGACCTTAATGAGCTTTGCACGATTGTAAGGAGGCTCTTTGAGTAGTAAGGGAACAAGGCAGTTGGCGATGCCAGGCTAGTTGCTAACAACAAAACTCCCTTCACTAGGTGTGTCCAGGATGAAGTATTGCCCCCTAATAGGAAGCTTTCGACCTTGGAGCACTATGATGGCACATGTAACTCTAATGATCACCTTCTCCACTTCTGTACCCTCGTGAATCTCTATGGTCATGGGGACACCATATTGTGCAAGGCTTTCCCTAGCACTTTTAGGAAAACAGCTTAGGCATGGTTTAACCACTTGCCTGACAACTCCATTAGCTCCTTTGACGAGTTGATGTGGAAGTTTAGCCTCCAATTTAGAGCTACAAAGTCTCCGTCCAAGGACACATCATCCTTGTATCTGATTAGGCTGAGTGAAGGTGAAAGTCTATGTGAATTTGTGCTTCAATTCAACAATGACGTAGTCGAGATCCTTCATTTGGATGAGAGAGTTGTTGTACATGCTGCCTAGCTTAGCATCTAACCTTTAAGAGATTTCTTCTGATCTCTTGTGAAGAGTAAGCTAAAAACCTTGGTTGATTTCTAGAATAAGGCCTAGAAATACATGTACTATGATGATAATATTTATGCTAGGCACGACCCTGATCAAGAGAGGTCAAGTAGAGAATAGGATAAGGATAGATTGTTTGTTAAAGATTGCCTCAGTGGCAGGGCGCCTAGCAAATTAGAGGGGGAGGATTCGAGCAAGAAGAAGCACCGAGTTGAGCGAGCCCCCTCTCCCCTCCTATTTATACGTAGCACACCTCTTTGAATAGACCATTGCCCAGGTCTACTATGAGGTGAAGCATAGGAACCTATTGCAGAGACCCCTTAAGATGAAAGGGAACCCTAGTTGTCGAAACTTGGACAAATATTGCTTGTTCCACGGTAACCATGACCATACTACCGATAAATGCTTCCAATTAAAGGATGCAATCAAATATGCCATTCAACGGGGCTTCTTTCGTGAATAGATGGCCTAATAGAGGAACGATAACCGTTTCGATGACAATGAGGATACGACACCTCGAAGGTGGTGAACCGAGGATGCCTAAGCAAAGCAAAATAATGACTGCCGCAACAACCGTGTCCCCAATGGTATTATCAACATAATTGTTGGAGGGCTGTACTTAGGGAGCTAGGTGAGTACTAGTAGCCCAATTAATGCCTTGTTTGAGGTACTGGCAGTAAAGGATAAGAGATAGAAGTTAGACACTTTGATCTCTTTCTCCAACAAAGATTTGGAAAGGGTAGATACCCCCCATTAAGACGCTTTGGTCATAGGGGCGAGGATAGCAAACTTTAAGGTCTTAAAGATTATGGTGGATACTGGTAGCTCCATTGACATCCTCTTCCTTCATACATACAAAAGGATGAGGACTAAGCTGCTAGTTAAGATAAAGCCATGCCACCATAATCTCATTAGCTTCAATGGGAGCACTGTTTAAGCTAAGGGAATCATTACCCTTGATATGGAGCTTGGTGATGACAACAATGTTGCACGGTGACTAGTGGAAATCATTGTAATCGATTGCTCATCCCTCTATAATGCTCTATTAGGTAGATCAAGTTTGAATGCGTTCGGGGTCATCACATCCTTCCTTGAAGGCTAAATTCCCGACCCTAATCGAAGTGGAAATATGTAGATGTGATTAGAAACTCTCCCGAGAGCTTTATATTAGGGTTGTCAAAGTTGATGAAGTCTTTGCTTTAAAGGTCAGCCTACAGGAGAAGACAATTGAGAGAGGTGAGTCGAGTGAAAAAACTGAAGAAGTACAGATCGACCGTTCTCTTGACCAAACCACTAAGGTCGAGATTGAAACTCCTTCTGAAGTGAAGGAAGAAATAGTTACTGTCTTATTGGCTAATTTAGATAGATTTGCATGGTTAACATCAGAATGCGTAGGATCTTCCCCAACTTGGCAACCCATAACCTCAATATAGACTCTATTGCGTCGCTTATTAAGCAGAAGAAGAGGCACTTTCCCCTAGAAAAGTAGGCCGTGATCGAGGAAGAAGTGTAGAAGTTGCTAAAGGTTGGCTTTATAAGAGAAGAGAAGTACCAAACCTAGCTAAGAAATGTAGTGCTAGTCAAGAAAAAGTCTGGGAAGTAGCATATGTGTATCGATTATGCTAACCTTAACAAAGCTACCCTTTCCTTAGGATCGACTGGCTAGTCAATTAACTTCGGGACACGTTTTGTTGAGCTTCATAGACATCTTATCAGGTTATAACTAGATAAAGATGGACTTGAAGGATGAAGTCTACATCTCTTTTGTCATTGACTTTGGTACGTATTGATTTACAGTCATCCCTTTAAGCCTAAAAAATGTCGAGGCAACATATTAGCGTATGGTGACAAAGCTATTCAAGCCTTAGATCGAGCGCAACATGGAGGTGTACATTGATGACATAATTGTCAAGAGTAAGAAGTCGGGTGATTATGTCAAAGACCTCTAAGAAGCTTTCGACCAGATGAAAAAAATATGACATGAAGTTGAACCCTTAGAAGTATGTCTTTAGGGTCGACTCAAGTAAATTTCTAAGCTTCTTGGTCATCCAAAGGGGTATCGAGATTAACCTTGAAAAGACATGTATCATTAGGGATATGAAGCCCCTTACTTCGGTTTGAGATGTGTCAAAGCTCACCGATATGGTGGCTATGCTGAGTAGGTTTGTCTCAAAAAGTGTGGATAGATGTGCTGAGTTCTTCAAAATCTTCAAAAATCCTAAAGGTTTTGCATGGACTCTAGAGTGCGCAGTAGCCTTCCAGTAGTTGCAAAACTTCCTCGCATACCCTCCTATCTTCTCCAAGCCTATCCTAGGGGAGGACCTGTTTTTGTACCTGATCGTACGTGACAGGACACTCTCTTTTATACTGGTTAGAGCAGAAGGGAGAGAGCATAGGCTCATATACTACATCAGCTATATACTATATGGGCCTGAGGTTAGGGATACCTAAGCAGAGAAGTTTGCCTTAGTTGTCATCATCTCAACGCATTGGCTAAGATCCTATTTCCTAGCGCACTAGATCATTATGCTTATAGAATAGTCATTGTGCACCATGCTGCAGAAGCCAGATGCATCTGGATGGATGGTGAAGTATGTGACGGAGCTAAGCATGTACAGAATCAACCATAAACGACTTATAAGGTACAAGTGCTTGTTGACTTCATGGTTGAATATACAGGAGAGGACGAAGCACCATTAGGCGACGACAAGTCGGTGTGGACACTCCACATCAATGGATCATCCACCTTGAAGGGTAGAGGTGTGGTTTTGTTCTGACCAACCCTCATAAGATCATAGTCTACTACGCCCTCAACTTCAAGTTCAACACCAACAATAATGAATCCGAATACGAGGCATTGATAGTTGATCTCAAATTGGCTAAAGAGATCGGCAGTAAGCACTTATAAGTCTTCTTAGTCTCTATGTTAGTCATCTAACAAGTTTAAGGCAAATATAAGGCTAGGGACAATACCATGGCAAGGTACTTAGAGAAGGTGAAGAGCCTTTTAGTTGAATTCCCTTCATGGACCATCACAAAGATTCCTCGACTTGAAAATTTAGCATAAATTGGC
The DNA here is from genome assembly GCA_024138015.1 of Lumnitzera littorea. NCBI lineage: Eukaryota > Viridiplantae > Streptophyta > Magnoliopsida > Myrtales > Combretaceae > Lumnitzera > Lumnitzera littorea. The sequence goes on from JAMXBB010000004.1 coordinate 67,996,837, forward strand.
TATCTAAACTTGCCTCTACCAGGATACAGAAGCCCAAGGTGAGGGATAGTAAGATCTTCATAGAGTACCTGTCAGAGAAGAGCATAACTTTAGGTTTGATAGAAGTATTAGAATTGATAGCAACTACATCATAGCTAAGCTGGATGGATCCCATCTACAGTTATTTGGAGTACGGTATGCTCCCAAAAGAAAAGAGAGAGGAAAAGAAGTTGAGATATTATGTGACCAACTACACGTTGGTTGATGGTGTCCTATATAGCAGGGGGGTCAACCTTCCCATGCTCAAATGCCTTCAAGAAGGTAAAGGCCTGCATATTATGGAAGATCTATACGTTAAAGTGTGCAGTAACTACATTTAGTCCTAATCCCTCTATATTTAGGTGCTACGGCTCGGACACTATTGGCCTACCATAAGGCAAGATGTGAAGGTTATAGCCTAGAAGTGCCTCCAATGCCATAAGCATGCCCTCATTAGTTATGCACCCAGCACCAGTCTTTAGCCTCTGATTAGTCCATAGCCATTCACCTAGTGGGGCATCAACATCCTTAGTGCCTTTCTTAAGGCTTCGAGAGGATGACGATTCATCATAGTTACAGTTGACTACTTTACCAAGTGGGTTGAGGTCGAAGCCGTAGCGAAAATCACAAAGAGGAGTATCGAGTCCTTTGTCAAGAACACATCCTCTTCCGATTTGGAGTCCCTTACACCTTCATAATGGACAGCGGATGATAGTTTGACAACCCTAGATTCAAGGAATTTTACTCCAAACATTACATTATGCTGCACTTCACGTCGATTGCTTACCCCTGATTGAATGGCCAAGTAGAAATTGCCAATCGGGTCATCCTCGAAAATTTGAAGAAGTGAGTAGACCGAACCTGTGGTACCTAGGCAGACGAACTGGCCAACATTTTATGGGTGAACGGACCTATTAACTGGGTAGGTTAGAATGCTACTGACTTGACCCCTTCGGGTAACCTCAATAAGGGGAAACACCCCTTACCATAAGGAACTCCCAACTTAGCAAGTCGGAACACCACCGACATGACCCCCTCGGGTAACCTCAGTAAAGGGAAACACCCTTTATCTTGAGGAACTACTAATTGGGTTGGTCAGAATGTTACTGACGTGACTCGCTTGGGTAACCTCAGTAAGAAGAAATACTCCTTACCTTAAGGAACTCCCAATTGGGCAAGTTAAAACGCTATCGACCTGACCCACTAAAGTAACCTCAATAAGGAGAAACACTCCTTACCTTAAGGAAGTCCCAATTGGGCAAGCCAAAACACCATTGACTCGACCCCCTAGAATAGCTTATGAATAGCATTCATAACATGGGGATTACAAATTTAAGGCTAGCATCCTGACTTGAGGTACAAAAAGAAGGCGAAGGGATAGCTACTACCTAGGATCAACTAACTCTAGCTATTCTGAAAAATCTAAAGCTTCTATTTGCTCAGAAAGTTAGTCTATTCCCTTAGGAAGACTAGCTTTAGGTTGGAGCAAGGGTTGAAAGCTGCTAACTAGGGTAAGTAGGAGGATCAATCCAACCTTGATTACCTTGAGAAGCACCATCAAGGATGGCCTCCTATTGAGTTGCTAGGATAGAAGTGGATGTGGAAGTGTCTTGTCTAGACTTGGTAGCAAAAGGGGTACCTTAAACATTAGTAGTTGCTTGAGTAGCTTCTATCTCCTGTGCTTGGGCCTCCCTCTTTTCTTAAAAATTTGGGCTATCCATAATATCAAGGAAACTCAGGTTGATATTGAGATAATAGGTGAGCACCTCTTTCCTTGTGAAGCAAGTGGATTCGATAGAGAGGTTCTCTAGCTCGTCTAATCACCCCTTTGTTAGTCAAAAATCGGTGACGGATTTCTTAGCAGTAGCATCACTGAGAACTTCTCCACTCTCTAATTTGGAGATGAGCTCCTCCCTTGGAGTTCCTTGATTTGCTGTTCCAACTCCACCTTTTGACCGGCTAGCTCTAGTGATGTGATTTTGGCGCTATCGCATTCTGATGCCTTCAGCTCGATAATCTTTTTCTTATGGTTGGCCTTGGCTTCCTTCTTTGCATCCAGTTTCTGGGAGAGTTAGGCCTTGGTCCTCTATTCATCTTTAAGACGAGCCTTTAAGTCATCGGCCTTCTTAGAAACATCTTTAGCAATAGGCTTCCCTCGCTTCACATCCTTTAACCTCCCCTTGAGCCTGCTACCTACACATAAGAGTGATATAGGTATCAGTTAGCCTTGACGAACTTAGCCAAATATTTATTAGTAGAGGACTATACCTCTTATAGGTCCTTCTTGGCTCTACGCAATGCCTCTCGAACGCCCTTTACCTCTTTTCGCATGGCATCGTAGTTGTTAGTTGGAGTAATACTTGGCTATGGTACTGTAAAAAAAAAAAAAAATGTAAACCAAGGTTAGACTAGCAATGATAAAGGAGGATATCAATTATAAAAGATAAAAGCTTACTTACTGGATGAGAGTGCTCAAGTGGCTCACCATCTCCATAGGATTGCCCCTTTTTACCCTTGATAGCTCCTTGAGGATGGCCTAGTTACCGAGAGTATAAGACCCTAGTGAGGCTTAACAGCTTAGAGTCTAGTGCCATAATGTAATGTCGTTGCCTTAGATCTTCCACTTTGGCTCAGGAGCTTCCCCTTGACCTTTTTGTTCTTAACCTTGGAAGCATGAAGCAGAAACTCTTTATTTCAAGAGATGTACGGTACATCCTTGAACAAGTTTAGCTTAATCCCTAAGAACCTGAACTTGTTCAGGGCATCAAAAAATTCATCCCAAAGTTCATTAACTCACTTGTAAGGGTGAGTCGTCAACTACTTATACAAGTGCACTTAACTTAAGGGTACCTTCCCTATAGGCTTTTGTTTATTGGCCCTAATCATCGCATCCCTTGCGGTCCCGGGGGCCCTCCTCTTCTGCCCGGCCACACTGAATGGGGCACTAGCTTCAGCCTCCTCTTCTTTGCCTCTATTGGGGAAGTAGGCATCATTACGTCCGAGACATTAGTGTTGGCAGGTTTGTCCTCTATCGTAATAGGTGCAAAATTAGGGATGAGGATAATTGAAGGAAGAGCCACGCTTATAAGATTAGCAGCCAACGACTCTACTTAGAGACCTAGAGGAAGTCCCCAAGGTAGAGCAGTTGCCTTGACTTTGTTAGTCTCCCTAGCCCTTTACCTTGGCCCCAAAGCTTTGCCTTTAAGGTTAAAGGTTTTTATGCTCGGCTTTGATCTAGCCTGTTAACAACTCATTAGCTTGTCTACCAAGGGACGGGGAATCCTTTTAGCCAATACAAAGAATCAAGCAAGCCATATGGAAAAGGAAAACAAAGCAAAGGAAAAATACAAAGCATTACCATTCATTGATTCCACCATAACTAGCATGACAAAGACGATTTGCCATCCCCCTACGCCCCTTTCTATTCCTCCTAATGACGTTGGATGAAGCACAACTTTACACAATTAGATGAAGCTGTTCATAAAAAAACAAACTTGTACTTTCAGCCCACTTCTTCACCATAACCTTCTCCGTATTAGGGGAAGAGCTTGGAGATTGGATACTTGAAGTACCTCTCAACTATCTTAGTGGCATTAATTTCATTGCTGTGTCTAAAGGTAATGAAGGCTTGGATCTCCTTTGCAGCCTTGGCATCATTGGGCCCTAAATTCTTCTAGGCCCCTATTCGAACCAATTCGATTCATCTAATCCAAAAGTACACCTCATTTGGTAGCTCAACCATGAGGTAATCATCCTACCAACCTTTGATGGAGTCTACAAGGCCATAAAACAGCTTCCTCTTTAGACGAAGCTAGAGATACGACCACCTACCTATGCTTTTCTATATGTAGAAGCGGTTAAAAAGTTTAGGAGTAGTCCTATCATCAGGTATTCATATAGCTCCTAGACGACTTTCAACGCTCTCCATCCATTGGGAGAGACTTGCATCGGATTGCACTAGTAGAAGTTAAAGAGGTGCTTCTCAAAGCTACTTAGAGGGAGGTTTTGCTCGTACTCCAAGCATTTTTCAAAGATGGTGAAGTGCCCCCTATTAGTAGGGGTACGCGTACAAAAACCCTAAACACTATGTACACATAAATACAAAAAGTTGAACTCAAATTTGATGAAAATCCTCAAACTATAAACATAAGCTTACAAAATGTATAAATTTACCATAAAAGTAATAGAGCTCTAATTGGATATGATTATTGATTAATAGGCGTAATCATGTAAAATTGTTAACAAATGAATAGAAATAATTTCCAAATATTTATAAATGTAAAGAGTAATAACTTGATTAACAAGATTAATAAAATTATGAGTATTATTGTGAGATTATTTATAATTCCATAATTACATATATATGTACTAGTATTCTATTGATTTAATTATTTAGAGTTAATTTTATTACATATCCTATGTTTATGTATTAAAGAGTATACACTAATTTTATATTCCATATTTCTTATCATAATTGCATTATGAATTATTTCAAATGTCATTTAAAGTTAAGCATACATTTAGAAAAGTCAACCTAATAATCTATAATTTTTCTTATCTCTTTTTCCATTTCCTTTTCCCTCTTTCTTTCTTTTCTTTTTTTCTTTTCGTCTCTACTTTTGTTGTCCATGTTTCAGTTGCGACATACTCCTTTCTTTTTTTTTTTTGCCATGTGATTAATTTAGTGGATCAAGATTAAAGACATAAGATAAGGTAAATGTCAAATCAAATTATTTCCTTATCTTCTTTTTCTTTTTTATTTTTTATTTATTTTTTTCCTTTTCCCTACTCCTATGGATGGTAAATGGGCTAGGCACGTAAGCATAAGCACGATTAGGCTTATTCTATGGGCTGTCTAAGTATGAGCACACGAGAATAGTAGAAGGCACGAGTACGGGTATGCCAGGTACAATAAGGTTGGTGGGTTACCCAAGCACAAGCATGAAAGCATGTGAGTAGCACGTTGGGCCTCTTATTTTTTGGAAATGTAAATGAAAATGGTATTTTAAGTATTTTTAATTTAGTAGTGTATTTAATGTAGTAATTTATTTATATAATATATTAATCAGTTGATTTTTCTTGTTGCAATTATAATAGTTAGTGTACCTTGTGTGTAATTTATAACTTTTAAAGATTCTATTAAATTGACAAAAAGTTTATTTGATATAATAATTTATTTGTTTAATCGATTGCTCTTTTTTTTTTATTGGAATTATATCATACCAGTAAGTGTAACATGTACCTATTTTTTAATTTTAAATATTATATTAAATAAATAAAAAAACACAATAATTATTATAATTTCTTGATATAATTTCGTTTAACTAATTTACTTGTTTTAATTTGAATGAGCAAGTTGACTTTGAGTAAGATATAAATGAATGGTTTAGTAAATTAATAAACCTAATTTAATTAGGCAAATCCATTTTAAATTCAATTTAAGTGATACTACATTCGTGAATCGAAGTAGGTAAATATTATATGAAATTGGATCATTAGATCAAAACAATATAAATTGTATGAACCTGACTTAAAACAAGTACACTAAGACTTGGACAACTTCATTAAATGAGTTACGCTATCACAGGCCTAAAGTTAAAACACATGCTTGACGTAAGGAGACAAAGACTTAATATGATAAATAGATGGGCTTAAATACAAATTTAATTGTTAAAAAATATAGATCAAATTTGCGGAAGTACAAATGAACCAATCAGTCAAAACTAATATTTGTCATAGAATGGAACAAAATGTGTTCCAATCAGTACTCATTGTCATTGTTATTAATGGAACCCTAATTGTCCAGATAGAGGGCTGGCATCGACTGGAACGGGTATTGACTAGAAAACTCCACAATGTAGAAACATATTAGTGGAACCTTGATCATCTAGATAGCTCGACTAACACTGCAAAATGGGGGGTAGAAGATCAATAATATCATTTGGGTAGGGCTCTCACACAAATTACAATGTATTTGGAAAGAAAGTCCATTAATAATCCATAAATTTTTAATGAAGATCAACTACAAAAACAAAATTGAAGAAATGCATACTTGTCTACTCGTCTGCATATCAAATACAGTTCGGTACGCATCTATAACATGCGTAGCATGGTGCATAGTGTCTTGTGATATAGCTCACCTAGCAGCTAGTGGTAGGCCTTCCTGTATGGTGAAGTTGAACCTGGTTCGTGGTGCAATATGGGGGAAATGATCCCATGCCCATATTTGCAGTAGTATGGTGGCACCTCTAATCTCCTGTGCTCTTGATCATGCTGCCCCACAAAGCTGATGATATAACTAAGCTGATGATATAACCAAGTCAAACAAGCTAATCCCCAATTGAATGTCCTAGTATATGGGAAATACTCCAGTATTAGTAGGAACATCATGTGAACAAGGGATAAAAAATTATTCATAAATAAAAATCCACCAAACAACCGCAAAATGTATGCACGGGTGTACCGACGATGGTCTCATCATCTGCACTTGCAGGAAGTACACTAAATCTGTCCTATAACCAATGCAAGCTAACACATCTGCCTTTGCTAGTATTGTCGGTGGGGTAGTCTCTTAGTAATCTCCTAGCTACCTGAGGCCATATTAACTGCGTATGCCCAGTCACTGCAGCCCCATCGATATGGAGACTAAACAGGACCTCTATGTCTTGTAATGTGATTGTCATCTCCCTGTGAGTCATATGGAAGGTGTAGGTCTCAGATCTCCACCTCTTAACTAACGCTATGATGAGGTGATGATCGATCTGTATAAACGGCAGCTGTACGACCCTTAAGAAACTAGCGTCGACAAGGTGGGTGATGAAGCGATCATCCAATGGTATCTATGACATGCCCTTCCGTAAGTTTGATTCCACTTAACGAATCGTAATGTACTCTCCTCCTTATAATATTAGTTTCATTTTCATTACAACAGTGGAAAACTATTAAACTATACAAATTAAAAGATAAATTAGCGTCAAAACATACCCGAAAATCCCATATGTCTTGCGACTGATGTTGTCCCTATCCATGCAGTACTGACAGGTCGCTCGGTCCTAGATCCATCTAATTTACTAAATAATAAAAAAATATGTTTTGTCATTGACTTATAGAAGCATAACATGATATGATATGTAATGTAATGTAAGAAAATGACACATGTATGTTTGTCTATATTGTTTTTATCAAGTTGAGGATACCTTCTCCTATTGTGTCTTTCCATTCTACACATGCTACACCTACTCTTATCGGCAGGCTCCCTTAAGTCCATCTCTATATGAAATCTCTTCTTTCTTAGTTTACCCAAACCACGTATCAGGTTCTTGTTGAGTATGAGAAATGGGTAATCGAAACAAGGCCAATTCAACTCATCACCTATTGGCATGAATTGTCTGGTATAGACATCCAACTGATGGGACCACGTATACCATACACCAATGTACCAACCAGTAGTAACTCGAATAGAATTAAGTTCCCTTATTGCATCTAAGCATGAGATTTTATAGATTTGTCATTTCCTACATGAATATGTCATTCTATTCGTGTCTACAATATGTGTTCGACCACCTCGTTTCATCACTCCATTTGGTTCACATCACCAACTTGTCTTCACCTCTCATATCCCTTTTTCACGGTTATATTGCTTGATGGAATGAGTTAGAGCTCGCTTGGCTCACGTTTTCAGCTTCTTTGCAACATACTTCGTATTCACTAACCCTACGTCCATTCCTTTCCTTGCTCGTTCGACTCTTCTCTCCCAATAATTGATACAATTGTAGAAAATTTTCTTAACGAGTGCAGTAAGAGACAATCCTCTACATCTTTTCAAAATGATAATGTAACTCTTAGCAATGTTGGATGTCATATATCTAAACCGATAAAAACTGTAATAAGACAACGTCCATTTGCTGTTGTTAAATAGTGCAAACCATGATGGTGCGTTCTCCTTAACTTACACTATCTAATTTATTAAGTACTTAAATTTCCTAGGTTGTGCCTGCATGGTAGCTACAGTAGTAAGCTTCTTGCACAGTTGGTTCTTATGTGCCGTGTTGAAATTGCTGGCGACATGTTGTATATACCTATCTCCAAACCACAAATGGTTCCTTCCAACCAACTTTTTCTTTATCGAGTGCATTCTCGATACCTGAGTGCCTATTCGTAGTTAAGTAAATCATCTCCTCCTGACCATTCACAACAAATTGTTTCAATCTTTTGAGAAACCAACTCCATGTCTCTACAGACTCCTTGTCAACAAGCGCAAACGCTAAAGGGACAATACGGTTATTTCCATCCATAGAACAAGCAATCAGTAGTACGTAACCATACTTCCTATATATAAATGTACCATCAATACAAACCACTGGTTGGCAATACTTGAATGCATATACAGATGAACCAAATGTTCAGAAGACCCACTTCATTATCGAAACACCAAGCTTAGGGGATCCTCTTCATCCCTACATCACCTTAGACCCAGGATTTGAAATTTTGATTGCGCTCAACAAAATTGGAAGCTTATTGTACGCTTTCTTCTAATTGCCATATACCATCTCCTTAGCCTTTCTCTTCACATCCTAAACTCTCTTCCGAGTCACATTATAGGCAAACATGTTTAAAATATTTGCTTGTAAGTCTACAATCTTTATATCAAGATTCTCTTTAACATTATTGATGAAGCAATTGGCCATAAGTCTACTATCAATCTGTCTGTGGTCTTGCATCACATCGGAGTTGACATATGTGTGTAGACCCTTAAGAATTGTTATGACGAACAGTCTTATTAAACTTTTATATAATGCCCGTAGCCTCTACTTGCATCCATTGTCCTTCTCCCTGCAATAAACTGCTTATAGATTCGGTTTTGATTGATCAATGTGGTAGTGACAATAGTTATTAATGTGATATCTTTCCACGGTGTCAATAAGCTCATCTTTCGTACTGAAGCGTTGTTTGATAAATAAATCCACACTGTTAACCTGGTTACTACTCTCCGCCTCCATATCCTACTTGAATTCTAAGTAACTACTGCCATTATCAATGTTCATATATGGAATTGAATCTCTAACCTAGGATGTTGGCATTCTACTTTGATTATATTGGGGAATCATCCCAATCCCCTAGCTAGTAGTGAATCGAAGTGCAGATGGAGCGCTACTTGATATATACTCTGATGTGGCCGCATAATCTACAATGTTTTCAACTTCTATGATTTCTTCATCTACTTCATATTCAACCCCTACGTGCTCCCCCTTAACCTCAGTTGTAAGTCCCATTGGAATCATATCTTCATTAAGGTTGTAGCCCGGGTCATCCTGTAATATTGACCCTATTTCTATATCAATTGCCTCTTCATTCACACAGCCTTCACCAAAAGTAGGGTCTTCCACTGGCTATGTTTCTAGTTCGTCATACATAGGGCTATCTTCATCTGTTTGATGCACCTGAGGTTAAGGAAAACTGGAAGACCCAACTCGTAAAGTTCTATCAACAATAGTTACTAGGTTGATGAAAAGCCCTAACATATACCTCCTGTATCCGGTTTTCTCTAAACGCGTCGACCATATCTATAAAGTTTTCTACATCATCATCATTCATAATGGCCATCAAAGTATACGAAACACCTCCTTCATTGTAACAAGGATGTCGATGAATAAGCTTAACCCTACAAAGATTAACTCCAATGCTCATATAGATCCGCTAGAGAAAATGGTTGTAATTGAAATCCTTCCTCATCTTCAATTTTTTCACTGGGTCCTTGTCATAATGTAGACCATTACTTCTATTTAAAATGTTCCTACCTATATATACAATTATCATCACGTAATCAACCATTGACAACTTGTTGAATCAAGAATGACAAAAATCAGTAAAGTCCATACAATTTTCCATAGTTCGTAGTACCTACACAATTTCAATTCTTGGTGGGATATTTTATCACATATTATAATTTTACACTATAATGGTAAGCTCCCACATAACTTTGTTTCTCAGTGAGGCGTATCGTCGCACTCACATAATTTTACGTCTTAGTTGGGCATCTTATTACTTCACACTACAACGGTAAGCTCTCACACAACTTCATTTCTCAATTGGACATCTTATCACACCTACATAATTTCAATTATTGGTGGGGCATCTTATCACATACTATAACTTCACACTATAACGTTAAGCTCCCACACGACTTTATTTCTCGATAGGGCGTCTTATCGCACCCATACAATTTCAATTCTCAGTGGGGCATCTTATTACATACTATAATGATAACTCCCATACAACTTTATTTCTCGGTGAGACGTGTCATTGCACCCATACAATTTCAATTTTTTATGGGGCATCTTATCACACACTATAACGGTAAGCTTCCACACAACTTCATTTCTCAGTGTGGCATCTCATCACACCCATACAATTACTCTTCTAGGTGGGCCAGCTTATCACACACTATAACTTCATACAATAACTATAAGCTTCTATACGATTTTATTTCTCGATGGGGTGTAACTAATACATCGATAAAATCGCATATAACGTACGAATCGCATATATATATTTTTACGTAACAACCACTACTTATATAACTACAAAAATTATAAACACTACAAAATTATTAATAATAAACAAAATTCAACATGCATATTAAGAAAATATGAACACTACAAAATTTACCAAGTAACTACATTTTACATGGACAATATAAATATAATTGTAAATACATCGTCATTTGTATTTAAAAAAAAATTATTACGAAACAAAGATTATTGAGAGTTACTTACAAATGGGTTAAGAAAAAGAAGGTACTGCTGTTGCTTGGAGAGAGAAAATAAGGCCAAGCTATCACTTTAAGGGAGAACATCAGAGGTTTTAAGGATTTTATGAAATTGGAAGAAGTGAGAATAAAGTCTAAATATTGAAGTTATGGTATATATATGCGAATGGAAGGCACGCTTAAACAATGTGCCTTCTATATAAATATAGAAGGTACACACATACGGTGTGCCTTTAGTTAAAAAAATCAATGAATAGTAAAGGCGCGTGCTTCTACGCACCTTTACTATACTACTTTCGTAATATTTTTTCAAGACACACCATTTTTATACATTTTTCTGCAATTTATACTATAGAAGTACAAAACCCAAGTTTGAGAGAGAGAGAGTTCAGAGAGAGAGCAAACCAAGAGAGAGGCAAACAGTAGACCCCCAAGAGTGGATTTTATCTTAACAAGTACTACAGCTAGCTAGTTATCTTAGGTCTAATCTATTAGAGATTTGGTCAGGAGAGGGGTGGTACTCTAAGACCTTATTGAAAGATGGAAAGAAGAATTGAAGTCCGGTCATACTCTTATGAGTTGACAAAGTGAAGTGAAATGGATGAAGTGCTCCTTGAGCAAGCTAAAGCCTTAAGAAGAAAGAGGAAAACTTGGTCATGCCCCAATGAGTTGACTAACCAAGGTGGGTAAAACACTCTTAGAGCTGGCAAAAGCCCTAAACTCAATGAGATAGGTAAGCATTCCTAGAGCTGGCTAAGACTCTGAATTAAATGAGAAGACTTGGTCATGCCCTAATGAGCTGACTAACCAAGGTGGGCAAAGCATCCCTAGAGCTAGCTAAGACCCTAAACTGAAACCTAGTAGTGCTTTATTATGCTAATTAAACTAGGTTGGTATGTCTCTTGAGGATTAGCAACATAAGAATTTGATCGATCTGAAACTTGGTAGTGCTTCTTTGAGCTGACTGACCTAAGCAGGAGTGTCTCTCAGGGATTAGCAATCCTAAAATTGGATCGATCTGGAAAACTTGGAAGTGCTACTTTGAGTTGACTATCCTAGGTAGGAGTGTCTCTCGGGCACTAACAACCCTAGAATTTGATCGATCTGAAACCTGGTAATGCTCTTTTAAGCTGACTGACTTAGGTGGGAGTCTCTTTCAGACCCCAAAATTGGATCGATTTGGAAAACTTGGTAGTGCTCCTTTGAGTTGATGATCCTAGGTGGGAGCATCTCTCGGGGATGAGCAACCCTAGAATTTGATTGATTTGAAACTTAGTAGTGCTCCCTTGAGCTGACTAACTTAGGTGGGAGCTGACTAACTTAGGTGGGAGCATCTCTTAGGGACTAGCAACCCTAAAATTTGATCGATCTGGAAAACCTGGTAGTGCTCCCTTGAGCTAACTATCCTAAGCGGGCAGGTCTCTTGGAGACTAGTAATGCTAAAATTTGATCGATCTAAAACCTGGTAGTGCTCCCTTGAGCTAACTATCCTAAGCGGGCAGGTCTCTTGGAGACTAGTAATGCTAAAATTTGATCGATCTAAAACCTGGTAGTGCTCCTTTAAGCTAACTAACTTAGGTGGGAGCGTTTCTCAAGGAGTAGCAACCTTAACGTGGGATCGATATAAAACCTAGTCGTGCTTCACAAGGCTCACTAACCTAAGTGGAAGCATTTCTTGAGGATTAGCAAACCTGATCGTACCTCACTAGGCTCACTAACCTAAGTGGGAACGTCTCTCGAGGACTAGCAACCCTAAACTGGGATCGATTTAAAACTTGGCTGTGCCTCACTATGCTTACTAACCTAGGCGAGAGCATCTTTTGGGGATTAGCAACCCTAAACTGGGATTGATCTAAAACCCAGTCGTACCTCACTAGGCTCACTAACCTAGGCAGAAGTGTCTCTTGAGGACTAGCAACCCTAAACTGAGATCGATTTAAAACCTGGCTATACCTTACTATGCTCACTAACCTAGGTAGGAGCGTTTCTTAGGGACCAACAACCTTAAATTGGGATTGATCTAAAACTTGGCCGTGCCTCATAAGACTCACTAACCTAGGCGGGAGCATCTCTCGGGAACTAGCAACCCTAAACTGGGATTGATCTAAAACCTAGCCATGCTTTACTAGGCTCACTAACCTAGGCCGAAGCGTCTCTTAGGGACTAGCAACCTTAAATTGGAATTGAACTAAAACCTAGTCGTACCTCACTAGGCTTACTAACCTAGGCAGGAGCGTCTCTTGTGGACTAATAACCCTAAACTAGGATCGATTTAAAACTTAGTCGTTCCTCATAAGTTTTACTAACCTAGGTGGGAGCGTCTCTCGGAGACTAGCAACCCTAAACTTGGTGTTGTGTCAAAAGGAATCGATGAACAGAAGTACCCTACGAGCTTTCTAAGAGAAAACTTGGCGAAAGGAAGTGCCCTATGGACCTAATTGAGAAAATTTTGGTAAACATAGTAGAAGTGCCCTATGGGCTTGCTTGAGAGAAACTTGGTGAGGGGAAGTGCCTTATGGATTTGTTAAGAGAATATTGGGAAGGATGAATCAAGTTAAGATTGTGTCTTCGAAGGTTAGCTAAACACTAAATGCAGAAAGTGAATGATAAAGAGAAGTGCCATATGGGCTTACTAAGAGAAACTTTGTGAATAGAAGGGCCTAATGGGCATGCTTGAGTGAATTTGGTGAATAAAAATGCCTCATAGGCTTGCTAAAAGAAACTAAGCGTCTTAACGGGTTCGCAAAAAAGAAGAGAAACACCCTATGAGCCCATAAGAACCTTAAAGAGAATGATGAGGGGAATTGCTCTATGATCTTATTGGAATGTTTGAAGAAAGATTCGTGGATGAGAAAGCACCCTATAGGCTCGCCTAAGAGACACTTAAAAATGAGATTGAGTTAAGATTGCATCTAGAAGGTTGGCCCAAAAGAAACTAATAAAGAGGAGTTCCGTACGGGTTCGCTAAGAGGAACTTTGTGAACAGAGGGGCCTAATGGGCATGCCTAAAGAATCATGCGTCCTATGAACTTACTGCAAGATCTTTGCAAAAAAGAAGTACCTTATGAGCTTATTAAAAGAACTTGGTGAACTGAAGGGCCCTATGGGCATACCAAAGGTACTTGAGGAACAGAGGCACCCTATGAGTTTACTAAAGACCTTAAAGAGAGTTGAATGATAGAAGGTAGGATAGCCCATTTGAGAGTTGGTTAGGATAAAAAATTATCCAAAAACACTACTCGATTTTTTAGGAAACTATTTATAGAAAAACCCTTTTGGTGAAAACCAATTATGTTGAAAAAGACGTTGGGTATAATTTCCTTTATTTTAGGAAGAAAGAGAAAAGCTTGGACTCTCAACCCCTTTTTTTTCTTTTCTTTTTTTTTTTTTTGCTTTTTTTTTTTAGAATGGATTGAACACTTGGCTACTTGGGCTGACATGGAGTTGAAATAAAGATACTTTCTCTCTCTCTTTTTTTTTTCCTTTTGTTTTTGAAAGTTTTGCCAATGGGTATAAATTCTTATTTAAGGAACAATGTTATAACCACCCCTATCCTTGGTAATTATGTGGAGTTTCTTAATGCCCCTGATCTTAAGGCTTCTCATAAAGCTTTTGTGATTTTAAGACATTTCTTTTTTAAGGAAAAGGTAACTCATAGTTAGTTTAGTCAAAGAAATCTTCCTTACTAGCTCTCGGTTTAGATCCCGCTCTCGACTTCAATTCCAAAAATTATAGTCCATTTTGCAAGTGATACTCCTTAATTAATCCGTTAGGTCTTTTTCAGTTTACCTTATAAATTTAGGCTTTTGGTCTAAGTATTTCAAAAAGGATTAATGAAAAGGCTTATTTTGAAAGAAATACTTTTATTAATCCCGGGTGTACAAATTAAGAACCTTGGGGAAAAATTATTAGTATGCTTGCCCCAGTTTTAAAAGCAATTTTTATTAAAGGTAAATTATCTTTCAAGATTGGAAGAGCTTTTACATGTGTAAGGATGGTATTGTGGGTAGAGAGGCCTTACGTGATTCACTTTAGATAAGAGAGGCTTCAAAGTGTCAGTGTGGATATGGAAATTTGGATTTCTAAGCTTAGGAGTGTGATTTAGGACCTTGTGTTTTCTGAGGTTATTTGGCCATTGACTTCCGATCCTTTGATTTGGTTTGGTTGCTCCCGCTGGGATGTGAAATATTTCTTAGGGCTTTTTGTCCTATACTTTCGAGCCCAATTCTTTGGCCTCTTTCTTTCTTTTTCTTTTTTAATTGCTTTGCCCCACCATCTCTTACTTTTTGCTCTTTTCTTATGGGCCCAAGAGTGATTGTTTCCATTGCTAAGTTTTTTTCTTTTTAAATGGTTCAAGGCCTTAATTCCACATATTTCAAGTGTATCGGCTTGAGGTGGTTGAAAAAGGAAAGTGGCTCTTCTTCATTTCAAAGAAAAATAATTTATCAGAAATAAAAATCATTTTTGAATTAATGTTACTCAAACAAGCATAAACTAATCTTACCCCTATCTTCTAATCAATGACCCTAACCTTCGAATTGCCCCGTTGTGGGGTAGTTCTTGATAGAGTTTTGAATTTGAAAATTCTCCAAATAGGTCCTATAGGGTGAACAATAGATAATTGTGTTTAGGATTTAGAAATGAATGCTTAACTTCATTTTAATCTACGTATCACATTCAAAGTGAACCTTTTTTAAGGAATGAGTCCAAAGTATCCTCACCATTATATCGCTCAACTTTCAACATGTTTTGAAGGTTAGTGTATAAGATATAATTTACCTCTTCTCATCTTAAATTTTTGAAAAGTGAGTTACCGGTTTCTTATGGAGGAGTCTATTTTTTCTTTTTATTTGCCTCGAATCAGGCTTTTTCCCCTAGTTTCTCAAATCATGCCTTAGTATTTGACTTTATGTTTGGTTAGGTTCATGATTGAGTTTGGCTTTCTAAACATATCAAGGGTTTTGGCTTGGCTTGGTTACTTTTAGGGGTTAAGGATTGTGCTCAAGTCGGCTACCTTGATGGGCCATGGTTCATGTTTAGATTAGATGCCTGGCATATTGGCTTGTGTTTGTGTAGGCCGATTGGATGAGCCTAAGGTTTGTGTTTAGGTTGAATGCCTAGCCAAGTGGCTTGTATTTGGGTAGGTTACCTGTATGAGCCTAATGTTAGTGTTGGCCAAGTGGCTTGTGTTTGGATTAGATGGGACAAAGGGCTTGTGTTAGCTTTTTTAATAGATCAAAGGATCTAGTGTAGGTTGAAAGCCAAGTGTTTAGGCTAGCTACTTGAGTGGGCCAAAGGGGTCGTACTGGGGTTGAATGGGCTAAAGGGCTCATGTTTGGCTTCCTTAATAGGTCGAGGGGCCTCATGTAGTTTGGAAACCAAGTATTTGGGTTGGTTATTTAAGTGGGCTAGAGGCTTGAGCTTATGTTGGCTCCTTAGACCCATAAGGATTTATAGTCGTTGGCAACAAAATTTTCATTTTTTTTATTTTTTTTTTAAAGAGAGAAAGGTAAAGTTTATTTTTAGAATATAATTTACAAATAAGGATGGTGGTTTTTTTTTTCTTTTTTGAGTTTCTATTTACAAGTCTATAGATTTTATTTACATTTTCCTAAATGAGATCAAATATTGGTCAAATGAAAGACTATTTACAAAGATAGGAACGTTAAAGAATGATGAAAGATGAACTAAAGAGAGCTTTATTATTTTGAAAAAGGAAGATCAGAATACAAAAACAAAGGTAGAGAACCTAGTATTTATTTTATAACTTTATTCCAGGCTCTTTAGATCTGAACTGGAAAGACCTTACATTAAGTCCCGTATATAGGCCTTAAGGTCCTCTATCATCTCATAAGTATCTCCATTGACCTGTGCCAAAAGGGACCTTAAGGCCTAGTTGTGAGCTTCAAAAAACTTGAGCTTTTCCTTCAAATAAGCAATTTCATCTCTCAGCACCTGCTCATGAAATCTAGAGGTGTCAAGTGGCTTATTGCTCGCTTGATCATTCGCTTGATTATTTGCCATTTTGAGTCTACACATTTTATGGACAAGAGTCGATTATCAATGCAATAAAAGAAAAACAAAAATGTGGAAATATGTAGATATTTAGGTCATTTGGGTTAATATATTACTCCTTAAGTTGCAGCCCTACTAAAATTTTCAAAAACTTGTTTGCAAAAACTCTTGAATGATCAGTAGGGTTGCAATTTCTTAATGGTAGTGTATTAACTCAAGTTTGGAGAGAAGTACATGCAAACAGGGTGGGTTCTAAAAGGTCTTTAAGCTCTGTGACCTCACTTGTTTTTAGAAAATATTTTCATTGGTCATATCGAGCTTAAGTAAGGTGGCTTAATTAGGCCCGAGCGGTGGAATCACCCAAAGCCTACATAATGGTTCATCTCTTAAGATCTTAAGATGGCCTGGGTTTGACTGTGTCAACCCTGCATCTTTGATGCAACAAATGACCCCGTATATCCTAATGCGTATGATATGCAAGATAATAGTACAGACAAGTAAGCAAAAGTTGAGAGAATACAAAAGCTTCAGGTTTGTCTTTTCTTTTTCTAATTTGTGACAATGTCATCCTATTAGCCATTTGCTAAGCCTAGAAGAATGTATGCAAGAAAGGAGGGTTCTAGAGGTTCTTAAACTCTATGACCTCACGCATTTCTTACAAAACGATTCTTTAGTTACGTTAAAGTTTAAGTAGGGTAGTTTAATCGGTCCTAAACGGTGGTTGCCCTACTAGCCTGGAACTTACATAATGGCTTCCTACCCTAAGGTCATAAGACGGCCTGGGTCTGACCGCATTTACCCTATATTTTTTATGCAACAAATGAAACCCCCCATGCCCTTGAAGTATGCTATTTACAAAATAAATATGCTAATTAAAACAAATATATACATGAAGCCAACAACAAATAAATAAATGAATATACAAATAAATAAATAAACTAATAACTAAATAAGATGGGTAATTTGAAAATTGATTTTAATTTTGAAACATTTTTAAGTGGTTATCCCTTTTGACGTTCCTAGTAGAGTTGCCAAGATGTCGAGCTTGGTTTTTCACCCTTTTGGTTCATTTTTGTTTTTTTTTTTTTTTTAATTAGACCTTCTTTAAACCGATCAGTACTAAACCCTACCCGTTTAATATCGATCCTCAACTAGGGTTTAATGAAAACCATTTTTTCAATTTGAAGAGGTATTGGAGTTGCCACTTGACTAAAGTCGGGAAAAAGAGTTAAGTTATAACCAATTGGCTGAATTGGTTATAACTTAACTATCGATCTATTGATTAAAAAACCAATTTATAAAAACGGCTTTTTGAAAATCAAAGATTTAGATCCGGGAGCTAATTTATTAAACCCTAAACAGATACCACTTTTTAATTTTCTGAATTTAAGTTCGCTTTTCAAATATACCCTTTCTAATTTCTACAACAACTAATAATATTATATGTAACTAAAAATTAATCAATTTATACGAATATCTATAAATGAAAAAAATAAAACTTTCTATATTTTAAATTGCCCCGT
Organism: Lumnitzera littorea; assembly: GCA_024138015.1. Lineage (NCBI taxonomy): Eukaryota > Viridiplantae > Streptophyta > Magnoliopsida > Myrtales > Combretaceae > Lumnitzera > Lumnitzera littorea. Next base: position 68,015,161 of record JAMXBB010000004.1, read on the forward strand.
ATTGACGTATGAGTGCCTACGTACTCACTATTCGAGGTCAGACTTCCGTAATTCTTTTACCAAAAATATAGTAAGTTGGTTAATTTTAATTTTTGAAAAATTGCCGGGTTTACGTTCGTTACCCATTTTGATTTATTTGGTGAAATTTCCTAAAGGGTCCTAAATTGGATTTTAATTTTGAAAGGATTCATTTATTTTTATTTATTTTTGAAAAGTCAATTTTCTAAGTGATAAAAATGATTTTCATTATTTTTTATTTGATTATTATTATTTATTATTTTATCTATTTCTATTATGCTTAAAATAAATAAATAAATAAAAACTAAACTATTCTTTTTTTCTTTTCTTTTTTCTTCTTGTTTTGGTTTCTTTTTTTTTTTTTCCTTTTCTCTCTCTTTTTTTTTTTACATTATAAAGCATAACACAATGATAATAAATAAATTACAACAACAAAAAAAAAGTTAAAATAAACAAAACATAAAACAAAAGACGAGCTAGGCCAAATTACATTAAGTCTAAGTCTTCACGCATGTCGAATAATGGATCGGAGCCAGACTTCGAGTTGGTTAATGGGCCACGGGTCAAGGCACCAAACGGCTGATGAATGAAGGTGATCCAGAGTGTTTGATGGGTTTTCGAAGGGGGTGAAGGTGGTTTTGTGTCAGATTTATTGGACTTTAAGGGTTTAGGGATGACGTCGTAGCCTAACTTAGCTGTCGATGGTGGTTGGTGGTGTTCGCCGTGGTGGTAAGAGAGTTTGCGGTGGCTATGGCCGTGTATGTGGGTCTGGTGTTAGAATAGAGCTATGGTGTTATGTGTGCGGGCCAAGAGTAGGTGTATGGGGCTTCGGTTGTGGTAGCGGATGTGGTCTGTGTGTGTATGGGTTTGGCTCGAGAGGCGATGGTGGTTGCGGATGGTGTTGGAGTGTGGTTGTAGTAGTGTGTTCGATGGGCCACATCGAGTATGAATTATTGATGTGATCAATGTGTATTGTGATTCAGTGAAGCGGGTGCAACGAGCAGTGGCATGGTAGTTAGGGTATGGGTCGGTGTTTGGTGGATGAGAGGGTGAGAGAAGGAGAGAGTCGGTCGAGAGATTAAGTGAGACAGTGGAGAAAGAGAGGGGATTGGTCGAGAGAGAGAGAGAGAGAGGGTGGTGAGTTGGAGCCCAAGTCGAGAGAGAGATCCTGTATGTATGAGTTTGTAAGAGAGAGACAGAAGACCATGAGAGAGAGACAAATAGTGGACCCTTCCCACCCCCAATGCATGTGTGTATGCTTGAAAAATCCAATCCCCTTTACAATGTACGTATTCTATTTTTGATACGTGTGTCTTTTTTTTTTTTGAAAGAACAATCCCCCTTTTTCATGTTTCAAATGTGTGTGTGTGTGTGTGTGTGTTTTTTTTTTTAAATCTATTCCCCCCTCTGTTCACTTTTTCTGTCCATTCCTAAATCTAATCCCCTCCCATGTGTGTTTTTCCCCTTTTTTTCACAAAATCAAACCCCCTTCCTCTCGAATGTCCCCTTCCCCTCCTTTTTTTTAATTGTTTACTTCTTTATTAAAAAAGAAAGTGAAGGGAAGAAAAGGAAAGGGGAGAAGGAAAATTTGTTGTTGTAGCCAATTATAAAGCGCCATATGTCGCAATTAGACACATAGCCTAATGACATCCTTATGTTATGGACCTCCTAAAATGGACCATTTCCAGGAGGTTCCTAAAGCTCAAGACTAAAGCCCAAGCCCCTAAAAGCTTCTACAAGATGAAAAGCTCTAGAAGGTTCCAAAGAAGTCTAGAATCTTGTATAATAGTAGGTGGGGTAGGTGAATGTGGTAATTGGGAGTCAATTGTAACCGTTAGATGGAATTGATCTTAACCATTAAATTGTAAAGGCTTTCTGTATATATAGGGGTATTCCCCTCCAGATGTAATACACAATTCATTTGAGTGAATACAATATACCTTTAGAGTTTCTCTCTTTACTTTCTCTCTATAAACATTGTGAGTGTGTTACAAGCTGACTTAGCCTTCCTTAGTGTGGTCAGGAACGCTAAGCGCTGTACGGGATCGAGTGACGGAATCTGCTCGTGACAAGCCTTACAAGTGGCCATGAATGGAGTTCGAAAAGAAAAGGACAAAAAGGCATTTCTATGCCTCTAACCAGTCTCGAACCACTGATCTCCAATTAATCTCTATTGCAATGTCTATGTGTTTTACTGTTAGGCCGTTGCCTATGTCTTATTTATATGTGCAATTAAATTGTATATATGGATTAGGTCAGTTTAGACTAGATTTAAATTTAAGCCTAGGTCCAACAGTCCTATATTTTAAGTCTAATTAAATTAAAAATCTACTATATCTAAGCAACTTAAAAAATTTATTATTTTCTAAATTTCTTATTTTTAAAATTTTTCTCTGACTTTTCAAATTTCTTATATATTTTCCTAAATTTTTCCATTTTTTTGTATTTTTTCTAAATTTCTTATTTTTTGTGCTTTTTCTTATTTTCCTTTTTTTTTTGTATTTTTCTAAAATTCCTATTTTTTCTAAATTTCTCCACTTTTTAGGGTTTTCTTTAATTTTCTATTTTTTTTTTTTGAATTTTTTCTAATTTAAGGCCTTATAACTTAATCTAAAAAATAAAAAGGGAGGTAAAAATTAGGTGTCTACACCCTACTTGGAAAGTTCTGTCCTGGTTGACTAGTGCTCTATTTTGTCAGGCCTTCCTTACTATACCAGGTTTGTCCTACCCTTCCAGCTTGGCTCAGCTAGTTCTGCTCAGTTTGGTTAGTCAGCTCCAAATAGGTAGGGCATGTCTATGTCAGATTGATACGGTCGTGTAAGGTTAGCTACTATCATGTTAGGTCAGCTTCGGGTTGGTTACTACCATACTAAGTCAGTTTGGTCATCCAGGGTTAGCCTTGACAACATCAAGTCGGCTACGGACATATCAGATCAGCCCTGGATAAGACAAAGGATCTAGAATCTCAAGTCCACCTAGATCAAAGCTCCAAGGTCTCTAATATCTCCTCAGAATCTAACATTAGCCCCTCACTTGAAGATCTTGTATAACTACCTATTTTACTTATGTTATTTGGATTTCCCTTTTTCTTGTATTTTCCTTTAGTTATCATTCATGTCTCATTTATAATTACTGGAATACCACTAGGGCATCCTTTTGCTTATTTATTTACAATTGTACATTTTTATATAAATAGAACACTTGTATAGGGTTTTAGGAGACTTTTGACAATTAATGAAAAACCTTTTGAGTCTTTTCTCTTGAAAGCTCTCCCTTACTAGCTCTTATCAATCTTTTTAGTAAAGATTGTGGTAAGTAACCTTATCACTGTATCACTGAGTCTTAGGTCCACATGTAGTTCTATAGTAAGTCATATTCGTAAAGTTAATGTATAGGATTTGCTAAATCATCGACTTTCATTTACTTTTCATTCCTTCAGTAGGTTCAAACCCATCCATTGGTTTTCGTGTAATGCTAGGTTTTTGTGTTCATCCATGGATTCGTATTAGGAAGAATACAACAGCAAATACTATAAGCTCCTTATCCTAAAGACAAATGCAGTCACATCACTTATTGATTTTCAATAAGTAAAGAAATTTCACATGTAATTGCAAAAAGTTATACTTGAAGTATTAAATGAAAGGAGCTCTCTGTATAGTTATTTATGTTTCTCTTACACTTCACCCTACTTTTTCATATAGAATCATTACTACTAGCGTAGATTTATGCCTCCTAAACACATGATAGCAATTATGTCACTGGTTTAATATTTTAAGAAACTAAATTGAATCGTAAGCGAAACATAGAGCATAAATGTTACTAAAGCTTCAATGACTGTTGGTTGGTGAAGGGTTGTTAGAGGCATTTAAGGGGTGGTGCATTTTTAGGGGTAAGCTAAATGCACTAACAACTCTCCAACAATCCTTGAAACCAAGCTTAAATAGATAGAAACTTTAAATTCTTTTGGTTTTCTTTCGTGAAATTTGTCTTCTAAAACAATATATATGTTGTTTTCCTTGAGAATTTATATTGCTCCCCTCGATGGAAGTTTGAATAGTGCAAATCTAAATGTTGATTCAAGAGCTATGCTAAGCAATTTCTCTAATGTGTCCTTATTTAATATTGTCGAGTTTAGTTTTTTACTCTCTCAGTTTCTTTTCAAATTAGGTCTTCTCTAAACCAATCAGTATTAAACCCTTATACGTTTAATACTGACCCTTGACTGGAGTTTAAAGAAAATCGGTTTTTATACAAAGAAAATCGGTTTTTATACTTTGAAAACATTTTAAAGTCACCGCCTCACTAGAGTTGGAAACAAGCGTTAAGTTATAACTAATTGGGTGGATTGGTAATAACTTAGCTACCAATCTATCAATTAAACCATTTTATAAAATGGTTTTTTTAAAACTAGAGAATTTGGATTCGAGGGTTAGGAATTTTAAATTCTTACGAGTATCATTAACCTTACAAATTTAATATTGACCTTAAAAATCACCTTTTGAAAAACAAAACTCAATTTCTCACCTAAATTAGATGATTTGAATAGTTAAAACTAAAAAAGAAAATCAAGTTTTTTCTTTTTATTTTTTTTACTGTTGCTCTTTATGTGTCTACGTATTCACTATTCAAGATCAGATATACGTAGTTCTTTTTATAAAACTTTAGTAGGTTAGTTTTGTTTTAATTTAAAAAAAAAACGATTGAGTTTACGTTTTTAGTTCAATTTAGTTTATTTAAGGAAAGTTCTAAAAAAAAGGAAGGTTCTAAATTGGATTTTTTATTATTTTTGAAAAATTCTAAAATGCCCTAAATTTGAATATGGAATAATTTATTATTTCTTATTTTGGAAAAATGTTTTTTTAGGTGACAAAACAATTATTTATTCTTATTTTACCTATTTATTTATTTTCTTTATCTTATATATATATTTTACTAAAATAAATAAACTAATAAACCATTCTTTTTTTCCTTTTTCTTTTTCTTGTTCTTTTCACTTTTTTTCTTTTTTTTTTTATTATTACATTTTCATTCGAAAAAAAATAAAATAATTAAAAAAAATTACAAAATTGAAAAAGAGAATAAGACTTGGATAGGGAATGCTTTAGACCAATGCACGCGAATTGGATATGGGCGAGTCGTGAATTCGGGTCGGGGTTCAATCTCAGGTCACCAAGTTAGGTCGTACGGATTCGAGTAGTCTTTAAGCTCAGTAGTGGCATTAGGTAAGATCCAAGCAGATTTAGGGGGAATTTTTTTGTGGGTAAGAGAAGATTTGTGTGTTTTGGATTAGAAATAGTGGGGGTAGGTGCAATGTCGTAGGTTGGGAAAGTGGATTGGTAGTGGCCGTAAGTGGTAGTTAGCAATGGTGCTTAGTCCTTTGGTGTGGTGGTAGTTGGGCGTAAGAGGGGTATTGGCTCGAGGGTTTAGGTACACAGGGAGAGTGGTTGTAGGGTTGGTTTGGATCAAAGGGGGTCGAATGTGGTGGTTTTGAGAATGGGGTTTCGTGGTGGTTAAGGTTTTGGGGGTAGTGGTTTGGCAAGGCAGTAGAGGCCGCAGCTAGGGGTGAGGTTAGTCGAGTTCAGATGCCCAAGCTCAAGGGAGCTCGGCCGTAGTGGTGGGCTTAGGCGAAGGCAGCTAGAGAGAGGGATTTGAAGAGAGAAAGGGTTTGGTAGTTGAGCTAGAGTAAGAAAGTGATTGAGAGAGAGAGTGTATGTGTTTTCTACTATTTGTGTGAGGTTCTAGATGATTAATGATCTCCCCCAATACTCATTTTATACTTGTAATTAACCTAGAAACATGGAAAGCTTGAATCGGAGTTAAATCTGAATGGTTGAAATTACAATATTTTTTCAATTTTCGAAGCTCAGTTTGACTGTGTTAATGTATGAATTTGGATGTGTTCTTGATCACTATTAACACTAGGCTATGTGTGCTCTGCGATTTCATCACTAATTTGATGAAATTGTAATGAAAAAAGGATCAAATTTGCCCATAAAGTGCACTATTCGGGAAGGAAAACGCAAGAAAAATTGGGGAAACCGGAGGAAATCAAGGGAAAGAGGGGAGAAAGAAAGGAAAAAGAGAGAAAATTGGTTGATGTGGCGCCACGTTAGCCACTTCGATCGGTCACAGCGTGTTTCGTATCAATAATGACATGTGGCGTAGCATAGGTTGTCTTACCTGACGTTGCCACGTGTCAGGACACACAGTGCAATGAGATCATGACATGTGGTAGTTCCCGATGTGATGAAAAATAAAAAAAATTTATATGCCCCCTCTAAGATTTAAACCCCTAACCTTATGCTTATGCTCAATGTCAAGTCTAAGTACTTATCCGTTAGGTTGTTGGCTTGTGCTTTGTTCATATGTGTAATGGATTAAGTCAGCTTGAGCTAGATTTAAATCTAAACTCAAGATCAACGGCCTAACTTTTAAACCTACTTCAAAACTAAAAAATCTACCCTAATAAGACGTTATTTTCTAAAATCTTCTATTGTTTTCAATTTTTATATATTTTTTGTTTTTCTAAATTTTTTTCAAAAATTTCTTATTTTTATGGTTTTCTTTCTAGATTTCCTATTTTTTTTTTTATATTTTTTCAAATTTCTTATTTTTTGAGCTTTTTCTTTTTTTTTTATTGTATTTTTCTAAATTTCTTTACTTTTTTTTTGTTTTCTTTAATTTTTTATTTATTGAGGAAATAAAACTAAAATAAAATAAAGTGTGCAAAACTTAGGTGTTTACAATTGTTTCTCTTTGTAGCGAAGTTTGAACAAAACTTCACTACAAAGACAAAGAGACGCTATTTTTGCCCCTAAGATGACTTTAAAACAACTATTTAGCTATCTTAGACTTGATCTACTAGGGATTTTGGTAAAGAAATAAAACCCAGTCGTGCCTCTCTAAACTCAGTGACCTAGGTGAAGGTGTCTTTATGGGATAAACAATCCTATTTTGGAATTGAATTAGAAAACCTAGTTGTCTCACTAGGCTCACTAACTTAAGTTGGAGCGTCTCTTAGTGATTAGCAACCCTATGATGGGATCGATCTAAAGGACCTAGTCGTACCTCACTAGGCTCACTAACTTAGGTAGGAGCGTCTCTTGGAGATTAGTAACCTTAATTTGGGATCGATCTAAAACTTGGTTATACCTTACTAGGCTCATTAACTTAAGCGGGAGTATCTCTCGGAGACTAGTAACCTTATGATGGGATCGATCTAAAGGATCTATTCGTGCCTCATTAGGCTCACTAACCTAGGTAGGAGCGTCTTTCGGGAACTAGCAACCCTGTGATGGGATTGATCTAAAGGACCTACTCATGCCTCACTAGGCTTACTAACCTAGGCAGGAGCATCTTTTGAGGACTAGTAACCATAAACTAGGATCAATCTAAAACTTAGTCGTACCTCAGTAAGCTTACTAACCTAGGTGGGAGCGTCTCTCAGGGTTTAGCAACCTTATGATGGGATCGATCTAAAGGACCTGGTCATGCCTCACTAGACTCATTAACCTAGGCGGGAACATCTCTCAGGGACTAGCAACCTTATGATGGGATCGATCTAAAGGACTTGGTCATGCCTCACTAGGCTTACTAACCTAGGCAAGAGCATTTTTCGGAGACTAGCAACCCTATGATGGGATTGATCTACAGGACTTGGTCCTACCTCACTAGGCTTACTAACCTAGTAGGGAGCGTCTTTTAGGGACTAGCAACCCTAAATTGGGATTGATCTAAAACCTGGTCGTGCCTCACTTGGCTCACTAACCTAGGCGGAAGCATCTCTCGAAGACTAACAACTCTAAACTAGGATTGATCTAAAACTTGGTCATGCGGTCATGCCTCACCAAGCTTACTAACCTAAGCGAGAGTGTCTCTTGGGGACTAGCAACCTTAATTTGGGATCGATTTAAAACCTAGTCATACTTCACTAACCTAGGCAGGAGAGTCTCTTAAGGACTAGCAACCTTAATTTGGGATCGATCTAAAACCTAGCAGTACTCCTTTGAGCTGACCAACTTAAGTGAAATGGGTGAAGTGCTGCTAGAGCTAGCTAAGATCCTAAACTGAAACTTGATGAAGAGAGGCGCCCTATGGGCTTGCTATAGGATTGGTGAAAGAGAAGTGCCCTGTAGGCTCACATTGAGAGAAATTTAGAGAATAAAAATGTGTTATGGTCTTGTTAAGAGAACGTGGAAAAGAGATTGAGTTAAGATTGTGCCTTCAAAGGTTGGTTAAACACTAAATGCAGATTATTGGGAGTAAAAACTGGTCTAAATGCAAGTGCAATATTCAAAAACTGGTGTGCTAACATTGTGTGGAAGTACTTACCTGGTCTTTGTTGATAACACCTAAACTATCAAACCTTTTTGAAAAGCCCCATCAGAATTGATTGGCTTACGCTTTGGTCCTTTATTGTCAACTCAAATGATCTTGATGCAAAACGTTTGAGACTTCACTGGCTCTTTTAGAGGAATCATGTAAATTAACCTGATATAGAATGCTACCCACTATTTTTGAAACTTTTATAAACCAAAAGCCTTATTCTCGACTAAGAAACATCTATCGTGAGATGATTGCTTACTTAGATTTGGTATTTCCCTAAAAAATAAACAATAAAACTCCCTATCAAGGGAGATAAATCCATAATAAAGTATTTTAAAGAATTTTGTTAATTACCAATGTTCTAGATCTCACTCCTTAACTTCTCTCATGTTTTCAGTGTATGGGTTTGATTAAATGGAGTAAAGGGAGTTGGACCTTTCGATGGAAAGGGTGATTATTCTAATGACAACAACAACCAAGGATACCAACTTTGGTTGTAAATAATGAAAATTAGACCACAATGACATTCAGAATGATTGGCATTTTCATGTTTTGAGTAAAAATTTCCACTAACTTCTCATGGATAGTACAACTTTACAGCGTCAGCATTTACAGGGTCTCTTAATTCTAGACCATCCATTTGAGACAAAATTAAAGCTCCTCCTAATAATATTCGCTTTACGACATAAGGGCCTCCATAATTGGGAGCAAACTTCCCTCTAGAGTCTTGTGCATTAAGAAGAGCCTTTCTTAACACCATATCTCCCTCTTTCAAGTTCCGAGGTTATACCTTTTTGTTGAAGGCCCAAGCCATTCTTTATTGATAACATTGATTATCACATAGGGCTGTCAATCTTCTCTCGTCAATCAGATTCAGCTGCTTGATGCATTTCTTTACCTAATCGGCTTTGTCCAATTGAGTTTCTGATAGTACCCTGAGTGACAGGATTTTAACCTCTACTGGCAAGATTGCTCTAGTGCCGTATACTAAAGAGTACGGCATTGCCCCAATTAACATTCTGATGGACGTTCGATAGGCCATAAGTGCGAATGGTATCATCTCATGCCAGTCCTTATATGTAACAGCCATTTTTTCACTTCTCTAGGTTAATATTCAACTGGAATTTTCTTAACCTATCAAATAATCTCCTCAGAGTATCCACATGATTTTCTTCTTCTTTGGATTTTCCTATCATATCATCAACATATAATTCAACTTCCTTGTGCATCATGTCATGAAAGATTGCTACCATAGCCTTTTGATAAATTGCCCTAGCATTTTTTAGTTTGAAAGATATTACTTTGTAGCAAAATGTGTCCCAAGTTGTGATGAATGTTGTCTTGGCTTTATCTTTTTTAGCCATTCGAATTTGATTATATCTAGAAAATCCATCCATGAAAGAGAAAAGATAGTTTCTGGCTGTGTTATCGACCAAGACATTAATATGGGGCAAGGGAAAATTATCTTTAGGGGTTATTTGATTAAGGTCTCGAAAGTCCACGCACACCTTAACCTTTCCATTCTTCTTCATAATTAGTATTATGTTGGCTACCCATTCGGGATAATCAGATACCTCGATAAAACCAACCTCTAGTAATTTTATAACTTCTTTGATCCTTAACAGAACATCTGGTTAAACCTTTTTAACTTCTGTTTCCTAGGTTAGATATCCTCTCATATGGTTAAATGATGGACCATAATCAACGGATTGACTCGGGGCATGTCTTTATAAGACCATGTGAATACATCTTGGTATTCAGATAGTAATGTGGTCATTTCTACCTTTTGGTCTTCTTTCAAATTTCCCTCAATCTTCAATACCCTAAGGTTGTCATCAATCCCAACATTAATTATCTCAATTGGCTAGTTAATGGAAATTCTACTCATTTTATGTTTTTGCCAGCTTTCTTGTATCTCATTATGGTCATTAACATCACTCCTAATGACTAACTCAGTAGGGCCAAAGGTGATATCAATATTTTCATCATCTATCCGCGCGAGGTATCTATGGCCTTTATTCGGATCATTGGATCTAGAGAAAAAGAAAAGTATGTAAAAGAAAGAGTGTAAGTAAGGCAGGAGTAAAGGGAAAAGAGATAGATTTTTATTTAGAGGAACTTTCTTTCGAGTACAATCATTTGAAGAACAAAGGTAATTTATTATAAAACTCTATAAAATACTGGACCGTAATTCATCATTTACCCTAAGAAAGACTTATTGCTATTCATAGGGATAGAGAACCAATTATTCAAGTGCTGGGATTTGTTGGACGGACCAGCCTCTTCATTTCTATTGGAAATGTCCTCTTTGGTAGGCTTTGAGTTCTGGACATCGACTTGGATGAAAGTTTCTGATAATGAGAGAAAGTCATTAAGGCGTAATATAACCTATCACCTTTTTTGCCCTTAGTTTGCATTCTTTGTAACTCTTCCATTTGGGCCGGAATATATCCTAGCCCATAGGTCCTAAACTGGCTTTCTTTGAATTTTGGCCTCTCATCTTTCTCCTAATGAGTGATCATGCACACCTCTTTAAACATTTGAAACCCAAAGTCATCTTGCTCCTCAGTACCAATATAGGGTATAGTCGTCTCTTTGTAGATTTCATAATCCTAGTCACCCAAAATCGTGATGACCTAACCATTAGAGATGAACTTGACTTTTTGGTGAAGACTTAACGATATGGGCCCTGCTAAATGTATCTAAGGCCTTCCCAATAACAAAGTGAATGTTCTTGGAATGTCTAAAACTTAGAATGGGATGTTGAACATCTATAGGCCAATATCAACTAGTAAGTCGATCTCCCTTATTATTTCTCTCCAGGATTCATCAAAAGCTCTTATTGTTGTTGAACTCGACTTGATAGCAGTCGTATCAATGCCTAATAGATCCAAGGTAGCTAGAGGGTAGACATTCAAGGATGACCCATTGTTGATGAGGACTCTTGTTGTGATGATGTTATTTATCCTCATTATTATGAATAGAGGCTTTATGTGCTGGTTACCTTCCTCGCTCAGTTCTTCGGCAGAGAAAGAAATTTGATCCATAGTGAGGATAGAATTGGTGATAAAGCCAATCCTTTCGGCCAGGATATTACGAAGGACCTTGACTTCCTTGAGTGTTCTGAACAAAGCTTCCCAACATGGGTCCGATGCCATCAATAGACTCATGAAGGATATTTATGTTGGAGTCTTAGTGAGTTGATCCATTATTTTATACTTGCTAGCCTTGATCATCTTGGTGAAGGCAGTCAATTCTTCTTCATGCTCAACTTGTTCATTATTTGGCATTTCTAGCATAACCTTCTTTTTTAGGTTTTCCTTTAGATCATAGACTCTATCGGAGTGGGTAATCCCCCTACAAGTGAGCTTGACTGCCCTTGGTTTATTGCTTGGTAGTTGAGAGGGGCAGTTTTATAATTTTCGAGGGCCATAGGCAAATGGAAGGTGTACCGTTTAGTTTGTGGAATTTGCTTCTCTTCTTGTTTGTAGAATCTATAAACCTTAGGCTCTCGGTTAGGATCGATCATGTTGACGGCAGGCTCTGAGTGGTCAAATATCATATTGATGATGGGACCATGGTTTAACACGGGGTTGTTGTTGACGTTTAGAGTAGGAGCCTCTATCAAATCTAGTTATACTATACCTTCATCAATTAAGTCTTGAATTTTGTTCTTTAACCTCCAACACGAGTCAATTGAACGGCCCACTTGCCCTAGATGAAACTGACATCTTACATTGGGATAAAAAGATCTTAGCTTATACCTTTTATTGGGAGCTTCAGAACGGAGCATATTATCTTTCCTTAACTTTTCAAGTACCTGACTAAGTGGAATAGGTATTCTGGTGAATTGCCTTGGGGCTCTACTAACCTGTGGTTGGCTTTTATACTGTTGTTGAGCTGATGGAGGATTTGCCCTAAAAGAGACCCGGGCATTAGGCCTAATATTTGAATTGACCATATTAATAGTAGCTTTTCGAGGCTTACTGGTGGTAAGTTTAGTGAGGGTGGTCTTTTATCTGATGTCTCTTATAGCTTGTTGGAGGAAACGATACTTTCAATTTGACACCTTGTTGCTACTACTTTTGCAAAGCTAAAAGAGGCTTGTCCGATCAGGTAAGTGAAATAAGTTCTCTCAATAGTGTTGATAAAAGTTGCAGTTAGTTCAAACTCAATCACATGGGTAGATACCCTTGCAGCTAGGGACCTCTACCTTTAGGCATACTCCTTAAAAGATTCATTGTGCCTCTTCCTTAGGGCAACCATATCCATCATGGTTGGCATCACTTTGCTATTGAATCTATATTACTCATAGAATGCTCTAGACAGCTTTTCCCATGTGTTCACTTGATTCAAGTCTAATTAGGCATACTAGGTTAAAGCAGGGCCAATTAGGCCATCCTAAAAGGTCTGGACCATGAGTCGGTCATATTATAAATACTTGCTCATCTTGTATACATACAGCTGGGTGTGTAGCTTAGAGCATCCAGTCCTGTTGTATTTTTCGAAGTCAGGTACTTTGAACTTTTGTAGGAAGCTCCCATAATCATAGGTAGAGATGTCTGTTATGCCAACATGGTCAAATCCATCATACCCCTCGAGCATTTTCAATTTTTTAGTAATTTATCGAGTTAGTCGCTTCTCAAGCTCTTTTAGTCTGTCCTGATCAACTTTAGGCTTTGGATTGATCGGGAATGAGTAAGTGTTTGGCTCAAAAGTTGGGTTGGTCTTTGGAAATACTCCTTTTGTTTCAAAGGATTTGAAGCCCTAATTAACCTTGGGGTAGGCTTCTTCTACTTCGAAGGGTAAGGCTTTAGCATTCTTTTCATATCAGGCTTTAGAACTTTCTTCATTTGATGGAGCCGTAGACCTAAGCAAAGAGATGCTATCAGCAAGAAAGCTTAGTTGGTCTGTAATTTTCCTTACTATTTGTTTCGAAGACTGGAACCTCAACTTAATGGGATCAATAACTTTGAGGTTGACATTACTGTTGTTGGTGTTAGTGTTGTCGTTTCCTCGGTTGGCCATTTTGGTTTGGGAATGGGTTTTAATAGGGCTTCTCTAGAAAGTTTGACGTTTGGGAGTTATCTTGGCAATCTGGTTAAAACCACTTCTCAATAAGTTAGTACATGAATATTTTAATTTTTCGAAAGAATGTAAATGAGCCATACGGATGGAAAGGAGGGAATCGATGAATAATTAACAGAACAACAAGTTATTTATTATTTTTGAACTCCTAAAGTTTTATTACATAAAAGAAAGGAAAAGATAGAAATTCATCTATACTAATTTTCTTTTTCTTTTTTTTTCTATAGGCTAAATGACATTTTCTTCTCCTTCTTTCGATCATGCTTAGTTGCTTCCTCAAACTCTTGAATCTTCTTTTAAGCCATCTTTAGTTGGTGTTCTAAGGCGAACGACGTTTGCCTAGACTTTCGAAATAGTTTTTCCCATATGTATTTTTCATCATAGAGGACCTTTATAAGAGCTTTCACTTGGTCCATATAGGTTACTATTTCAGAGCTAGGGTATACAGGGGAAGGTTGAAGGACTTCTGGTGCCTAATACTGCATTGTGCCTACCCTATGAAGTTAATCGTATAAGTACTCTTTGGTAACCTGGTGCTTGTCCACTTTTTCCATGAATTCACTCAAATTGATGTTAGGGCTTATGGTCTTGGTATCCTACCAAGCTTGGGTACCTTTTCTATTAAGTGAGGCTCTTCAAGGTCGAAGGTGAATGGCTTCAATGAAGGCTTGTGAACTACGTCCTGGATCCCCCCAAACTGCCTTACCATGTTGTTTAGATAGTAACCTATACACTAACTCATTTCGATCAATGGTACGGCATGATAACCTTTACAAACCAGTTTGACTTTAGTGTAATTGCTCCATCTAGCGGTCCATAGTATGTCTTTAACTCAGAAATCTCGTAGAACTTCTATCTAAAACAGGGTAGGGATATCTTTTGGCAATTTGATCTTATCAATGAAAGAGTCAATAAGATCAATCTTACTAGTGAATGCACCCCTTATTAAATCTAACCCAAAATATTTGATGTGATTGATGAACTACACCATTAATAGTGTCATGCTTGTTTTAAGATCTCCACAGCCTCTTTTTTTAAGAGAATTAAGGTTCCTTATTTGTTTAACAAGTAGGGCAGGAATATAAGACTTCCCTTCCTAAAACTGAGCCACTAATTCTGTTACCCTAAAGTGTATAAGAAAAGATTTGCTTGGAACTAAGATGATGGCGAACACTGCTAACACATAGGCCTTAATTAGATTTTCCATCTAATTTCCAAGAAATAGAGCTCGTTTGTTGAAGCTGGGTTCGTTTTGAAACCAATGGATTAGATCTCATATCTTGATAGCAAGTTTGTTGTAATCATTTAGGGCTTCATTTATCTCAGTCTTACAAATTTCCAAGAATTTTGAAAAGATGTAAGCTGGATCGAAACTAAGCTCTGGAATGTATATTTCATCCAATGGAGGAGCTTAGAGCAGTTGGGTGTATTCTTCCAAAGTTAGACTGATTAGGTATGGCCCAAATTGAAATGCCACTTCTTTAGGCTCCCAAAAATGGACTAAGGCCCTTACTAACATGATGTTAACATCCACTTTGTTTAGTGAGAGTATGAGTCTAATCTTATTGGTAATAAACTGTTATTCTCTTAGTTTGAAGGTCTAAAACCACTGGCTGAGTATAGGCTTTAGGTTTGTAGACATGAATCTCCTTGGCGAAGACCTTGGCTCTGAATGACCTTGCCATTTCTGAAATATTACAAGGAACACATAAATTACAAAGGACTATTTACATGAAACGAAATTACAAAAACAACTCCCTATGTTCATGAATTCTAGGAAATGATACAGGGAAAGAAACTTTGGGTTTCATCATTTTTTCTTTTTTTTTTTTTATTAACATTGTCACCTTGTTGGTTATTCGTTGACCCTATGAAATGTATGCAAAAATGGTGGGTTCTAAAGGTCCTTAAACTTTGTGACTGTATACGTTTATGAAAAAACGGTTCCTTGGTCATATCGAAGTTTAAGTAGGATAGCTTAATCAGCCTCGAACGGTAGTTGCCCTACTACGCTCGGAACTTACACAATGGCTCCCCATCCTAAGGTTCTAAGATGGCCCGGGTTTGACCGTATCTATCATGCATTCATGGTACAATAAAATAAACCCCCCCTTCAAATAATTAAATACATATAACTAAACCTACAAAGATGTTAATACAGTTATGATAAATAATAAAAAACAAAGGAAAATAAATAAATTACACTAAAGAGATTTTTAAGTTTAATTTTAAATTTCTCTTGACATCCTTAGTGGAATCACCAAGCTGTCAAGCCTAGTTTTCACCCTCTCAGTTTCTTTTTAAATTAGGTCTTCTCTAAACCGATTAGCATTAAATCCTTATCCGTTTAATACTGACCCTTGACTGTAGTTTAAAAAAAATTGGTTTTTATACTTTGAAAATGTTTTAGAGTCGCCACTCAACTGAAGTCGGGAATAAGAGTTAAGTTATAATCAATTGGGTGGATTTGTTATAATTTAGCTACTGATTTATCGATTAAACCATTTTATAAAATAGTTTTTTGAAAACCAGAGAATTTGAATCTAAGGGTTAGGAATTTTAAACCCTTACAAGTACCATTAACTTTATAAATTTAATATTGACTTTAAAAATCACCTTTCGAAAAACAAGACTCAATTTTCACCTAAATTAGATAATTTGAACAATTTAAACCAAAAAAGAAAATTAGGTTTTTTTTTTATTTATTTTTACTGTCATCTCATAGGTGCTTACGTACTTGCTATTCGGAATCAGACATACGTAGTTCTTTTTGTAAGACTTTAGTGGGTTGGTTTTGTTTTAATTTAAAAAAAAAATGATCAATTTTACGTTTTTAGTTCAATTTAGTCTATTTAAGGAAAGTTCTAAAAAAAAGGAAGGTCATAATTGGATTTTTTATTATTTTTGAAAAATTCTAAAATGCCCTAAATTTGAATATGGATTAATTTATTTTTTCTTATTTTGGAAAAATGTTTTTCTAATTGACAAAACAATTATTTATTCTTATTTTACTTATTTATTTATTTTCTTTATCCTATATTTTTTTTTCTTACTAAAATAAATAAACTAATAATGTACAATTAAGAGAGAAAGTGTTTTCTACTGTTCGTACGAGGTTCTAGATGATCAATGATCTCCCTTAACATCCATTTTATACTAGTAATTAACCTATAAACATGGAAAGCTTGAATTAGAGTTAAATGCGAATGGCTGAAATTATAGTTTTTTTTTTTTAATTTTTGGAGCTCAGTTTGACTGTGTTAATGAATGAATTTAGATGTGTTCTTGATCATTATTAACACTAGGCTATGTGTGCTTCACGATTTCATCACTAATTTGATGAAATTGCAATGAAAAAGGGATGAGATCTGCCTATAAAGTGCATTGTTCGAGAAGGAAAACACCAAGAAAACTAGGGAAACTGGAGGAGATCAAGAGAAAGAAAAGGAAAGAGAGAGAAAATCGGTTGATACGGTGCCACATCAGTTGCAACGACCGATCACAGCGTGCCACGTGTCAATAGTGATACGTGGCAACTAATATGGCATACTACGTGGATGCCATGTGGCGTTACGTTAACATAGGTTGTCCTACTTGATGCTGCTACGTGTCAGGACACGTAGCGCAATAACATCCTGATACGTGGCAATTCCAAATGTAATGAAAAATAAAAACAAACTTTGTATGCCCTCTCTAAGATTCGAACTCTTGATCTCATACTCTTGCTTAATATCAAGTCCAAGTGCTTATTTGTTAGGCCGTTGGCTTATACATATGGATTAGGTTAGCTTGGGTTGGATTTAAATATAAACCTAGGATCAATGGCCTAGCTTCTAAACTTACTTCAAAACTAAAAAATTTATTCTAATAAAACATTATTTTCTAAAATCTTCTATTTTTTCAATTTTTCAATTTTTTTGTTTTTCTAATTTTTTTCAAAAATTTCTTATTTTTCGGTTTTCTTTCTAAATTTCCCCCCCCCTTTTTTTTATATTTTCCCAAATTTCTTATTTTTTGTGCTTTTTCTTATTTTTGTATTTTTCTAAAATTTTTATTTTTTCTAAATTTCTTTATTTTTTCTTGGGGTTTTGTTTAATTTCCTATCTATAAAGAAATAAAACAAAAATAAAATAAAAGAAGCAAAAATTGGGTATCTACAAATATATTATACTAATTCTCAACTATCCATGAGCTAACTTCCTACCATGACAATGTTAAGCAAAATGCATGAAGTTTTTGACAAAATTTTTAACAAGTGATAATAATTTTAGAGTATAGTTTTCCTATATTTAAAGGGTTTATATTAGTTAATTTGTTTATATATTACATATTATGCATATTTAGTATGTGAATGTATTCTTTAGATATCAATTCATGCTATATTATTAACTTTATAAATCAATTAATGTACATATAGGGTGATAGAAACCAAGGCCCTCTTATCTATTCCTAAGCTTGAGGCATAGTTCCATTGGTCAATTGAACTCCAAGGAAGTAGCCCACTAAAGAAGAAGCTAAGTTGTTCTAAAGGACTGGCTTGTTAGAGTACTTGAGGTCCCACTAGCATTATACTATCTCTTAAGTAGAGAGGATCCATTACTAGGCTGGCCCTAAATAGTTGGACTAGCTACACCATTAGCTTAACCATAGTGTTTGTAAGTTGCTCGTTTGAAATGCTAAACTATTGCTTAAGTTAACTTGCAACCTTCACTATGCAGAACTGATCATCCAAAAAATAATACATACCTTTGAAAAATTTCCTTGTTATATAGATGGTTAGGTACATATTCCCTTGTTTATTGTCATTTTTGTCCTTGTATACACATTATATGATAATTTTAGTCTAGAATCTTTTTGGTGAATGTGCTTTAACCTAGAATTTCCCTAAATGAGATGTGTATATATAATTTTTGTGTAAGCTTTAGTGATGTCTCATATCTGCTTAAATTATGCACAAGCCCTTGCTTAAACCTTCTTCCAATACCATTTAGCTTTCAAACTGTCTTGAGATTCAAACCTATTCCCCTATGTACTCACCCATGCATCTGCATCATATGGTCTTATTATATTTTGAAGTCTGCATTTTGAGTTTCTAATAAATAATGAATCATAACTATGATCTTAGCTTTATAGATATATAGTAATTTAATTAATCCCCTTTTGAAAATTGAAGTTTACTAGGTCATTAACTAACTTTTATGTACTCTCAAATATTTTTGAATTAAAATGGACAAATTTTTTTAACACCTTAAATTTAAGCGCCCATCTTACGTAGCATTTTACTTACGATTCACACTTTACCCTTATTTAAAAACGTTCTATTCTCAAAACTTTTGCCTAACTCTACTTGTTCATAGAACTATATAATTAGTATCAACTAAACTTTGCATTCTTTTTTTTTTTTCCCCCTAAAACTTTGCATTGGTTAAGCAAGGGATAATGACATAGCAAGTGTTTGTGTTTTAGGATTTAGATAGTTGTGTATCTAAACTTTCTTTCTTCCATAATTTAATGTTTATACTTTATGAAAAATGACTCATCAAATGCTTATATTAGGCACTAAATTATTGAAGAATGCAAGTTCAATAACTAACATTCTCAAATCCTAAACTATGGAGACTTATTGTGCCTTTATCCTGTTAAGCAACTAATCTCATTTGGATAGCCACCAATGTAAGCCCCAAAGTTCAGCCAAGTAACCGTAAGATTGAACTTAGAACCCAAGGTTTAGGGCGATCGGCTAAAGGATCCGATCACACCCAAATTATAAACTATTTAACAAGATACCAGTAAAAATGACCCTGTAAACTTAAAATTAAGAAAATAAGTAGTAAAATAGGAGACTATAAAATTTTCAAATTTTAAGCATAATAACTCCTAATTACCAAAAAGGCAAAAAGTGTAATATAATAACTAATAAATTAGTAGAGATAGATTATATGCATACTAAAAATTTTAGAATGACCAAAATAATATTTAGGAATGTTCACGTGTACCCTACATGTATTTACGTGTAGATAAAAATACGCGTAATTAGTGAAATAGGCTAAAAATTAAGTAAATAATTAAAGAAAAATACAAAATAATTATAGAAAAATCAGAAAAAAATCAGAAGTGGATAACTGAAGCAAGATAAGGTCGTGGCAGGTTCAAATCAGAAAAAGAAAAATTATCCAATAAGAATTGGACAAACAAAAAGCCAAAAATCAAGGAAAGTTGACAAAATCTTGTCAATTTAATACATAATAATTACAGAATTCGTCTATAAATAGCAAGAAAAATTAAGAAGCTCATTTGGACAGATACAAATCAGAAAAAATTAGAGAGAGTCGAAAATTCGAGAGAAAATCCAGAAAAATAAAAAAAATAAGAAAAACTGTGCAGTTTGGGGTTTTAAAGGGAACCCACACCAAACGAGGAGCTGGGAGTGGACGACCACCACCACCATACGGTGGTGGCAGCGCCTAGGCCGGCCGACAACCCCACGGCGGCCCGCGGTGGCCGGAGCCACCCAAACCGGTGAGTCCAATTTCCAGCCCGAATCTTGTATAATTTTGTAAAATTAGTTATTTTGCCCAGAAAATTATGAAACTTGTTATTCTGAGGTTTTATTGTATGTAGATTTAGGGAAAAATATTGATTTAGTTTAATTATGTCTGGAAATATAGGGTCCTTAACAAATTGTACAAAACCGAGCATGATTAAACCGGAAATTAAATAGGCTTAGGGATGTAGTTTGGGGCTCAAAATTTTTCTGTAGGATTCTCATGTGACATAGAACAGTGCTATGAAGCCATTTTTTTAAAATTAATTTTCAAAATTTTTAAGTTAATTTTTAGCCCTAAAATGATGGAAAAATTGGGTAATTTGGAGTTAATTAAGTGATTAGGATGTTAATTACTGATTTGGTTCTTAATTAGATGTTTAAGGAAGTTAATCTCTGCAGTGGAACCCTAATCCTAGCATTTAGGTACTAAGTATAGTTAATTAAGGAAATTAGGTAATTAATATAAGAAATTAGTAATATGTGAAATTGTAAATTAATAAATATGGAAAAATTAGGGTTATTTAGATAATATTAGAGTAAAAATCAGAATAATATTAAATCTGAATTAAGATTGAATTTTAGGTAATTATATAAAAAAGTAAGATTTTCTCACATCGGGGATAAATACGATACCCTAATTAGGACTAGCGTGTACCAAATAGCTTAGAATACTAAATTAAGACCCAATAGGATATATGGAAACTCGAGCTTAATGTAATTAATTTCACATTAGGATTCGAGCATGTTTAGGATTTAAAAATCGAACCAAAACCTAATTTGGAAATTGATGCGGAAACCGAGACCGAACTCAAACCTAAACCTAAACCTATAATAATTATAAAAGACTTAATACCTAGATAATTAGGCATATTAAACCGTAAACAAAACCTAACAATAAGCATTATAGGATAAAACGAACCTATAACAGTTATATGAAAAGCTGAAACCACGTTCGTGTTATAGGGATAACCGGCGATGGCCTGAGCAGATCGGACCTCGAGTGAGCGAGCGAGGAGTTGAGGTAAGTTGGGATTAATACGATGCTGTATTTTGGAGGCTTAAGATTATGCTTGGTTGTGCTTGTTAGATAGTTGAATGCGTGCATGTGCTTGATTATGGGTGATGCTATGATTCTGTTTGCTGCTTTAGCACATGTCGTATGAATTGTACGTAATGATTGATCACCCTAAATTGGACTTAATCAAATATACGACCAGTAATCATAATCGAACATGCATGGCAACCCGTTAGGGGATTTAGGACTCTCCGGCCAAATACCGACCCCTTCGGAAGGGATAGCGCAGGATTGCAAAATGGTCCCTTCTTCATCCTCAGTCGAACTAAGTGACAGGAGAGGAGGTCGCGGCGAGGGTGAAGGCAGTGGTTCGAAGGTAGTCGCGGGAGGAGCAAGGTCTCCATTACACAAGCCTGGGTTTGGTCGTGAGCTGTTGCATTAACGGCAACTCCTCAACCCGGATTAGAGCGGGCGCAATTTCTCTAATCTCACGACGGGCCGGACAACGTCGTGCGATGGCATTTGCTTGCACATGCATTGCACCTAATAAGTAATTGAAAATCTTGTTGTGTGTATGGTATAGTTTTAAGTCCTCCGTCCCTACTTACTGAGCTGTGGTTGCTCACATCCCTATAGACGTCGTGCAGGTGCTGGCTAAGAAGCGGCAATAACTACTCTGAAGCTAGCAACTGCTGGATCCTGGGGAGTGAGGAAAAACATTGAAGAATCAACACATGTTTTACTTTTCATTTCTAATTAATGTAATAACTGAATTATAGTGATTATGTATATATTTCCTCACTTTCTTAGGTAAATGATTTGTTTAAATTACAAATTGTCTACTTCAAAGCGGGTTAGTCGTGGACGCCTTGTGTAGATCAGGTCTAAGATAGCGGTTGTAAGGCCAACTTCTATCTTAGGGTGGTTTACACGGCGGGGCTGTTACGACTCTGCCGCTTTGGGGCGTGACAACCAATACTTCTCTTGCATGGTTGCTCTGGATTCTCATGTTGCTTCCTCCATACAATCATTCACCTACATTGAACTTTAATGTACTACTTTAAATATCCATGCTACCTTCTTTCCTGTATATATAATATTTTCGCTTCAATTGTTCGCACTCTTGCAAGAAAGCATCTACCTCTACATACCCAACATTTTATATTCCCATCTTGAACATAAAAACTTATCCATGGGTCATGCGAGACTATTGGTTTCTTCCTAAAGTCTATACGACTGAGTATTATATTAGGTCCATTGGTAACTATCTAGGATCTATTGCTTATACTTTCCTTGTTATACAATTGTGATTGCACTCTCAAACTATTATACATTTTTCCATGGAAAATGCCTGCATTATCAAAATATACCCAAAAAAAAAACAAAGCATGAGAGCTTTATTAAGGAAAATAAATAAATAAATACGATATTGGAAAATTTTAGATTTAGCAAAGAGGCTCGTGCTTTCTTTTCTAGTACTAGTACTAACATGGATAGCAAAAAGTTTCTCTATCATTAATTTATTTGCATTTAAGAGACTTAATCCATTTTGATATAGTTAAGAAAAGCCAGACCTAAACCAACTAGGGAAAGGAATTAAATATTACCAAAAGTTAAAAAAATTACAAAAATATGTCACCTAAATTTGGCTTTTGAAAAGCTATTTTTGTATTACAATAAATTCGGCTTTTCAAAAGTTGGATTTAAAAAAATATGCTAAAAGTGGCTTTTGAAATGCTTATTTTACTTTCTCTTTCTAAAAGTCAATTCTACTATAGTAATATTGACTTTTAAAAATCCTATTCTATTAGGCTTTAGACAAATTGTAGCATCCTTCTTTACCTTAGCGATGCGCTTTGTGAAATCCTTTTGTTTGGAGGCAATTTTGCATCAATATGAAGGTAGAAATCATAAGCCCATCACTATGTAACACTTTGATAGTTAGATTTCGTGGTTGTTTTAAAGAAATACGTGAGTTTTATCAATTTTCTCTCTCTAAAACATGAAGGTAATTTTTTCTCCATATCATTTTTTTCTTGTAATATATCGTATGTTATTAGTGATTGAATATTGAGTTTCGTGCTTTTGTAGTGTTGTGTGGCATTTGTTTGATATATGTAGTACATGTGTGTATATATATATATATGTATGTATATTTAGTGCAGAACATATGATGTAGTATATTTATATATTTAGAATCTATATATATATATTATATGGCATTTGTTTGATATGTAAGGTACATATATATATACATATATAAATATATGTATATTTAGCGAAGGAATATATAATGTAGCATTTTTGTATGGCCACATGGTTGGCCAGTTTTAGAGTGTCATGTTGCAAGTGCTAAATAATGCATCGATTTTAGGCTTTGATGCTAAGGAGGATAACTCCCCGTTAGAGGATTTTCCTTAGGAAGAAAGTCAAGGGGATGGGTTCAAGGTCAGAGCTATAGATAGTCTAGAGGATGGTGTAAGTGGCCATAGCTATAGATCAGAGATGAACAGTTATTGGAGCATGACTCACCTTTGCACCCTTTACCCTACGGATCTCCTCTACAGCCTTTATTTCGATATTAGACACTTACCATAGGAGAGAGCTCCATTTGTCCTTCTAGATACCTCCAACACCTTTTAAGAGACAACTTATAGATTTAGCTAGAAACATAGGCTAAGGGCTCACATAAGTCAATCCCTTTCGGATGCCTGTGCAACTGTCTTATCCACAAAGCTTATCAAGCTAAGACGGCTCATATATTACTTAATTAGATTGCGATAAGTTGGTATAGCCATAGTTTAGTACTCAGTGGGATGATTAGGAGGATATATGTACCTATAAGTGCAGTTAGTGGAGACACCTTCAAATAGTCATACTGATATGTATTTATTTATTCTTTTTAGATAGCTATTATAAATGACTGCACATTTACTATGTTGTGCTAGTGAAAATTTGGATACCTATTGAAATAGTTATGCAATCTCTTTTTCATTTTCTATTTGTTCCCTTTATTATTTTTCGAAGAGATGGGGGGGAGCGGCGCGGGTTGGGTGGATATTGTGCATTAGGGTTGTGAGTAAAAAAGCTTGGATTTAAGGATGAGATATATCATATAGTAGATGTGCTTGTAAGTGTTGTAACAAATTTTTGGAATAGATGTATCATATATCATTTTTGTATTTGTGAACATGGATGAAGTGTGAGAGGTAGGGTTGAAGTTTTATTGATATAAACGGCTTTTGAAAAGCCAAATTAACCATTTAAGTTAAAATCAACTTTTGGGTGGCCCATTTCAATATATTAACAAGCTACTGTGTAGTTTATCTTTTTTTTTTCATCTTATTTTTATTTTTTTTTATGTCTATTTAAATCTTGCCTTAGGCAAAAATAAGACACTAGAAAGATGAAAATATAATTTCATGTATAACTCTCTTTTAAAATTAATTATCCAATTAAAATAATTATCTCTAATACATAATATATGTATATATATTTAAATCTTCTCTCTTAAAAGTATGTGGAATTTCATTTCCTTTTTTTGACACTATAATTACTACTTTTATTATAATTATAAAATATAAGTATATAGTATACAGATAAGATAATTTCTAAATACCAAATTTGAAATAAATATAGATAAAAAAAAATCCAATCAAAAAACCGAATCCAATTCAATATGTAAAATTCGTTTTTGGAAGGTAGATTATATGTTAGGGCCAAAAACGGCTTCCCAAAGGCTTAATTTATGTGCTCTTGGGATTATTTATCTAATAGCCTTATTCGTGGGATTTTTTTAATTTTTACATCTTCTCCCCAAATCAGCTTGTAGTCAATGTTTCAATCTCTTTAAGGAGCATGCCACGTGGACAAGGATCCTGCCATGAACTTATAAGACGAATAAAAATTCTCTTTGCATTATAAAGGTGAAGGTCCACTATTAGACTAAACTAAAGGACGTTAACAAAGCATCGTGTATAAATGTTGATCGCTATTGGAAGATTCGTTAAAGGCAATTCCATAGCCTCAAATTTTTTTTTTTTTTAATATTGTCTTGTGCATTACAATCACTTTGCAGCCCAAAAATCACTTAAAATTTTTTAAATATTATATATAATATTCAATTTTTACTTATTAAATTATATATATAATTTAAATTTATTACTTTATATGTCAACTTAATTTCCGCTTTTCCATACTCTCCAACTAACTGCATGTACATCTCTTTCTCTCTCAGTCTCTCATTTTATATTTTTTGTAAATATAAGGTGGATGTATCGACAGCTAATATTATTAAAGTGTTTTGTAGCTTACGTAATCGTTATTTCCTCAAATTACAATTTAATTTTCAATATAGATATATATATAAATTTATATTATTAAAGTTTTATAAAGTTTAAGTAATTGTTATTTCTTTAAATTACAACTTAATCCTCAATCTAGATATATAAAATAATACAATTAATACTAAATTAGATTGTTAAAAGTATAAAATTAAATCTGTTTGTTAATTCATTAATATATAATATACTTCAAATACTTATTTTTTTTATCTCCACACTCAATTTCTCTCTCTTACTCCCTAAAACTCTCTTACATTTTCTTCTCTTTCATTTTTTTATTTTTTTGTTCTCATAATTTTCAATAGGAACATTTTCTTCATAATTTCGATGATTTTTCCTATTGTTTTATTAATTTTGGAAAGAAGTTATTATAGATTATGTAAATATATTAAAAGTGAAAGTTATAATGATAAATAAAAATTATTTCTTTATCAATTTAAAATAAATATATATTTACTTTTTTTATTAGATATGGAAAAAAATTAATTTTTATATACAGCAAGAAGAGTTAATATATACATATATATATTGCCCTCACAAAGTTACACGCACAGAAGTCGCAATGGGAACGGTTCTTGACTCTCATTTCCTTGCACTCACTGCTATTATCACCGTATGGTCTGATAACTTTCTCTTCATATTTTCCGAATTTACACATTTTTTCGGCTGTCTTTTGTATTGTATTCGTGATATTGGGTAATTTGGGTTGTCTTTGCTTTTTCTTGCAGGTGGTTTATCAGTTGGCGTTTTTCATAGTTACTGCTCTTCTTAAATATGATAAAGTCACTGACTTTGCAGGTATTTTGGGTCCATTCATCTTTTCATTGATCATGGTATTGTTCCTTGGTTGTTATTTTGTAGATTTAGCATGTTTCTGAGTTTTTCGAGTATAATTTTTTGTTTGGATGCTGACTAGGATGGAAATTAAAATTAAATAGCAGGGCAAAACAGACTGCCCTCGTTCCCTTTCCATAGAACAATCAAACTGAATCTAAAGAATGTCTTACTTTGTTACTAATGACTCTTAAATGCTGATAAAAGATTATTAAACTGGCTTGAACTGCATGTTTTTGGATAAAGGCCTGGGGGCATGTAATCTTTTCTATGTAGTTTACTGTAGAAATGAGTACATCATAAGCCCTAGACTAATGGCAAATGTTCAATTTAGTTCTAAATTTTATGAAATTTTTAATTGAATCCCAAACCTTTTATCAAACTCTCTTCATGTTAAACATATAGCACACAAGTTTCATGAGCAGGAATAGACGGAATAGCAAATTTTATGAACATGGATATGAGGTAAAAACGTTAGTATTCATATGATGATGAGTTAAGTATTTTTTAAGGCGAACTGCAAAAACCACACACACTTAACAATCTTCTTATGGTAGTTTTCTAAACAAATTTACTTTTGTGGAAGGAGGTTTTTTTTTGTTTTGTTTACTTTTTGTCCTGTGTTCTCTCATTTGTTTGTTTACCATCTGAGGTTGTATATTGCTATTCCAGGAAGCACAAACTTTGTTATTATTGCTATATTGACTCTGATTTTAGAAGGGACATGGTACTTTAGACAGGTACAGTGTTTTATCCCAGAAAATCATCCAGATTCTTGTTCACGTGTCTCTGTATCGATGTATATATTTGTAAGGTTATGCATTTATAAATGATTGTTTGTGCTTTAAGATAATTATAAAGCAGAGTAATAGCTACTTTTGGTGTTCGTGATGTTGTTGAATGTTGAAAAAATTGTAGCGCATCTGCAGTCTCTTTCTGTAAGTATAGGCCAGACAAGTTCTGCTCAATATGAACATCTTTTCTGTTTGTATGGCATATTAAATTACATGAGTGTGAATGTAAGGGCAAGTATGTGAGTCATTCTTCCTCCTGTCATGATATTTTCTTACAGTTTTCCCTTCATTAGCAACCTCCTGAGAACTTGCTGATGCTCTAGTTTCACTTATATTATTTAAAAATTCACCAAGACGGCAGTTTTGCCTGTAAGGCTAATATATGTCTGAAAGGACATTGTAAACGAAGCTACTGCCATAATTTACACCAAGTAAATGTTGCTGGAAATCAGAACCCTTGACTTCATTGTATTTATGAAGATTTATAATTGTTTTTCACTTGAATAAGAAAAAGGACACAAGCTGGTTTTCTTACTGAGAACAAATTAGTCTGGCTATTTTGCCCCCAAAGTTCCGTTTGTATGGACAGGAAGTTAGGTACAACTGGTTGCACCTATTTTTGGGTGCATCTTACATTATGATGCATTAAAACATAGGATTTTGGAGCTTGCACAAAGTAAAATGGGAGGCATCTATTCCGATTCCCTTACATGACAAAAATTAATGGAAGATGCATCTATTTCTACATATAGTTCATACTACCTACTTTTTTTCCTATCCGTGTGCTCTGTTATATTTCATTTGTACCAAGAATTTCATGTTCTTCTCCCAACGTTTACAGAATAAAGAATCTTCTGTGTGCTTTTTAAAATACATAAATTTCGTAGTTGTTAAGAGAGAAAAACTGAATTGAGAGAGCCATAGATTTTTGCTCCTTTTCTCTTTTTGGTATCACACTAGATGATATTATTGTCAGAAAGCTATTCTCGTTCATGTCATTCTTGTGTTGCTTTCTCAGGTGGTCTTGACAGTTTTTGTTGTAATATGGGGCCTTCGGCTGGCAATCTTTCTACTGATGAGGTATGGACTGTTGGGCAAATAGCGAAATCTATTTGAGCCTCTGCCTCCAGTTTTTTCCCCCCAGTCCCTGTAATATCTGGATTCATGTTGTACTTCAATGGATTGGTAGGGGCATTCTGGGTGTGGGATTAAACTTTTAAGTGTGTAAACTAGTAATTGTAAAATAATGTTGAACCACTTGTCATCTTATGCCATTGTAAGTCTTCTACTTCATTCTGCTGGTATCTCACTTCCATTTCTATGCCATAAATCTGTGGGACCTTACTCAGATACTTTGCATTGTTGATGGTTTTACTGGTTGCTGAGAAGTAGAACATAGAGCAACTTAAGTCTATTAAGTTTGGGTGGTAAAGAAAAACTTAGGAATATTAACTTTTCAGTGGCAGAGACTTTGCTACTGCAAAGAGTTATATGAAGATATATGATTGTGTCACAACTTAAGAACCTTAATTTGACGATTAATATATTTCGGAGGCACTGTAGCAAAGAGACAGTTTGTAGAATTGCTGCCATATTGTGCTGCAAGAAATGTGAGCATGCTTAAGATATTATTACTAAAGCTTGGTGGATTGATTTTTTCCAAAAGTAGAACTCTATTTGGGTTGCTGCCTATAAATTTTGAGGATCATCAGATTTCTAGCCATGCATAACATGTAAACTTTCTGGTGGTTTCTTTACTTTGTTATTGTGACTGGTTATGATTTGTTTCTGTCTCATTTTTCTTCACACTATTTTATTGGGTTGCCTCATCAGAATATTGCAATGGGGGGAAGACAGGCGTTTTGATGAAATGCGCAATAATTTGGCAAAGTTGGCAGTTTTCTGGTTGTTTCAGGTTCTGACCTTTTTTCACTTTAAAATTTAGGCATCATGGCTTGTCATACAATTTGGATTCAATGTCATCTTTCCCTATGTTTTCACTATTTGCTGTTGCACCTGTATCAGGCCATCTGGGTTTGGACAGTTAGTTTGCCTGTGACAGTGGTAAATGCAAGTGATGATAATCCACCTTTTAGAGGATGGGAAGTCATTGGTTGGATTATGTGGGGTGTAGGCATTTCAGCAGAAGCGATAGCTGATCAGCAAAAGCTGAGCTTCAAGAATTCACCTGAAGGCAGAGGGAACTGGTGTAATATTGGTCTTTGGAAATATTCTCGGCATCCAAACTATTTTGGAGAGGTGAGGCTAGTTCTTGCGACTATATAAAGAACTCATCAAAAGATGCATCATCTGGTGCTGCATCTCTGGAAAACTTATACAAAGCAAATCTTATTTGGATTATTTCATGTTACAATGTATATATGTGGTTTAGACACTCTCATCAGTTTTGATGTTGCACAAATCATATATTATTGAGATACTGAAATTTGATGCTTCTCTTTGGAATGGATTTCCATGGATAAACTTACTGTGATATGCCTTAATTTTCATGGGTTAGCTGCTACTGTGGTGGGGAATCTTTGTGGCTTCAACACCAGTTCTTAGAGGTGCTGAATGGCTTGTGATCATGGGGCCGATCTTCCTTACATTGTTGCTTCTGTTTGTCAGTGGCATTCCCTTACTTGAGGTTTGCTTCTTTGCATTTCATTTAAATTGGATAACCATGCTATAAACAATAACTTCTAATGCTTGTATCTGCCACAAGCTGGTGTAGGTTTCTGCTGACAAGAAATTTGGTAATGTGGCTATGTACAGGCAGTACAAAAGAACAACCAGGTTAGGCCCTCTTCTTTTTTGCTTTTTTTTATGTCTTTTTTATAATAATCACCAGAAAAAGGATTTCTTAGAGAATAGTTCTAGATTGGGTGACATTTTGGAAGGTCCTCGTGTCGTAGGCCTCCTTTCTTTTGTTCATGAAGGAGTATTCCTTTTCCTATTGATGAAAACATGAACAAACCTCATTTTTCACTTTCACTTGTTTCTACACTTATGAGGGTAACTAAAATCTACTGTATGTCTATGCAGCCCTCTCATTCCGCTGCCTCCACAGGTTTATGGTAGTTTAACATTGTGGATTAAATCAAGTTTTCTATTTGAGTTTCCCTTGTACAGTCGCAATCTTCCTCAAGAAGATCTGGACTGGTGAGTCACTTATATTTCATATCCATGCTATTTGATTCAAAGAGTTCCATGCGCCACATTTTTCATTAAGCTTCTACCTTATTGGGAGCAGTTCCCTTTGTACATGCCTTTCTAATGCCTTTACATTCTTCATCTTAATTCCATGCAGATGTTCTTCAAGCTTTGTCCTGTCATGTGGTTAAATATTGCTTCATGATATTTGGCTAACTGCTAATTTAATTTATTTAATTTTTTTTCATTCCTTCATCTTAATTCCATGCAGATGTTCTTCTTGCTTTGTCCTGTCATGTGGTTAAATATTGTTTCATGATATTCGGCTAACTGCTAATTTAATTCATTTCATTCTTTTTTCATTTTAGAGATTTCTGTAATTGTTTTCCTGTGCACTGAAGTTCCTTGTATATGAACTACCAGAAAGAAAAGTTTCATGTATATGTGATTGAGTTTTTCTTCTTGTGAATAGACTCTTTGCATCAATTCAGCTGTTCATTCAATCTTGAATATTAATACTGCTGTGAAGATATGTAGTCGATAGATTGATGAACAGAGGATTACTACATGCTTAGAATGGTTGGAAGGATCCTTTGCACCTAAGCATTTACATTTTCCCAAGGTGTAGAACAAGCATGACGAAGAATGCTGATACAGAGAAGATCGGTTGACATATGACGAGCTTAGTGGATTTGGATGTTGATTCTTTCTATTCCGGTTGACATGTCTGTCCTTGCTCTTTTAGGTCATCTTTTTAGTTGTCTACCATTGCTTTCGGCCGATGATGCTTAAAAAATAAATTTGTCATCGAAGTAACTGCATGGAGAATGATTGTAATCCTGTTGAGGTTGCAATTTATTCATTGTTCTAATGCTTTATGGACAATAATTATGAAGGAAACAAAATTGGACACTTCCAAGGCATTTTGCTGACTTGATCACTTGGTTGTATGAATCCTTACTGAATTGCCGAAATGGACCAGGCTGAACTATAAAATGCTATTCTTGCACAATGTGGTTTGGTTTACAGTTTGATTTGGCCTTCTACATTTGAACCGTACAGTTCATTACCCCGAACAGATCCACATTGAATTGAGCCGAACTCTGCTTTTGAATGGGGGAGGGAAAAAAGAAATTTCCATCGTGTTAGTGTCTCTATCCTGTTCTCTGTATTGTTGATTTTATTTATGTCAAATTATTTTACTTCGTTGCTATTAAATCTAATCCATTTCAATTCTAATATATTGTCATTCTTTAAATTGGTAGAAATACTTGTATCATCCTTAAAGCATGATAGAGAAGCAAAGATTCAATTTAAATGCAAATAACAATAGAATATACAAAAAACTAAACCATAAAAGCTTGAGTAATATGGGGGGAAAAAATAAATAAATGAAAGGCATATGCAAGTTGATCAAACCATAGCTTCTAAAAGTGACCTAGTGTCGCTCCTTGCCGTTGGGAGTTGTCGAAAATGGTGCATACATCCCAGTGATTTGAAGTTTTGAGCATTAAAAAAACATCACCGTGGTTCTGCATGGGACATGTATCTTCCGAACTTGAACTGAATACATTCAACTACAAGCCAATCACCGGTTAACTCAAAATGGTGTATAGAATAAGGATTTACATCTACAACTGACCATGAAAAATAGTTGTATAGAAAAGTTACAGCAACTTTGTTACATGGAACACCTAATGAATTCCCCTTACAAAGTTAAAACAGGGTGAATGAGAGAAGCGAAAGTGAAGACAGCTATAGATTCTCCATCTACTAGTTTTTCTTTTTTTCCACTCATCTCCTATAGATTTATAATACACAGACATCCCCTATAATCGTTATGTTATTGGGCAAAAAAAATTTTAAACAGCAGCCCAGAAACTAGATGTTCCTCTTAAAATATGAGGTAAGAGAAATGAATGATTAAGAAGGTGCCATCACTCAAATGCCTGAACTATTATTTATCTTCTCCAACGAAACAACAGCACCGGATCTGGCCTCAATGGATGGTGCTGTATGTGACATGAGAATATATGCCACCCATAAGTGAAGGCATAGCAGGTACATGACAGCCCATACTTTAGCAGTCGGGTTTCTCCTTAGAAACACAGCACCTGCTAAAAATATAGCATCTAGCTGCTGAAGCAATGAACCTAATTGCTCCTTCCCTGAACGGATTTTGTCTTCTAATGAGGGCCTCGATTTTGAACCGAATTCCCATGTTCCTGATTCCACATCCCTTAATGGAACACTGGAGAACTCGTTCATGTTCATTGTTGACTTGCTCTCATCCAGCATGCTTGTGAGGGCCTACAAACATGATCTTCAATCAATGCTCTGGGACTTGAAAAGTTCAATCGCTACTTTACCATGGATCTCATGCTTATGTTGAAATTACCTCAATCCTGAAAACAAGAGTTGCCTTCTCTGAAGATAAAGCTTCAACCTGATGAAACCATGAAACTGTTTTTATAGTTGTCAATGCAAAAAACACGTGTATGAAACATGAATTTAATCTTGCCAATGTTTGTGATTACTAGTGGAAGCAAGAGAAAATGAAAAGGAGAGACAACGATTGGAGAGTACCCAAAAGAGGAAGCTAAATGAATCCACTTACATATGTATATATACTTATACATTTTCAAATTCTTTTGATATAAACAGTACTAAAATATTGCCTGTTTGTTTCTTCCATTGCCTTTCAAATTTCACTTATATTGATAAGCGTACTTACTCTACTCTCATTTATCACTTGTCAAGATCAATTTCATTGTTGCAAGACATGGAGACCCAATAGCATAACTCAAGCATTTTTATCTTTTAGCACATATGGGCTACAATGTTACCAAAGCACAAAGAGAAAACAACCTGGGCTTGTTTCTGAATTAGATGATCAGTCAGCTGTCCCAGCCTCCGCTTGAGTTCAATTTCTATTTCAGTTGGCTCTTCTATCTCTTTCCTTGTTATTTCAATGTTTGACTCCAGACTCTTGACCTAAAAAATAATGATCCAATCAGACAAGCTTCTAATTGAAAAGATGGCTGGAACAGCAGTTCATCCCTAAGCCAATGTCCAACTCATACTATTGACTGTAAAGAGCTTGCAATGAAAGTACAGGAGTAATTGGTATGTCAAACTTCCATTTTAAAAGGAAAAACAACACATGATAACTAAAACTTGCAAAGATTTAAGAGAAAGAAGTTGAAAACAGAAAGATATTAGGTGCATTTTCTCAAGTTAGGTACGACCTCAACTTTAGAAACTGCACTCAATTTTTAAAACAGCCAAACTTTTGCCATTTTCAGCGCATGTTCATCATCTCCACATGCAGAAGCCTTTTTCTAAAACATTTCAAAATCAGCTGCTTTTTAACAGATAAACATAGGAAATGAAGCAACTTTTACAAAAAATCCTTGTCTTGCATCACTTCTTTAACCTAATTATCCCAAAATTCTCACAGAGATTTATAGGTTTCACTCTTTATTCCAGTTTACTCTATGTTATGTTGTCTATGAGAATGGATATAGTCAGCTTTCAGTGAAATGAAACAAATTGCACTCATCCCAACTTTTCCAATTTCAAAAGTTGGAATGTGTGAAAATCCCAATGCAATCATATTACAAGGAAAAGGGATATCATAACAAGGGAGCATGGAAGAAACTAAACCTTTTCTTGCATTCTCCGAATTTTGTCACAAACCCAGGCATGTTCTGCCTTGAGCAACTCTCTTTCAACTTCAGCTCCTTTGGTAAAAGCTAGCTGCATTTAGTAAATAAACATGATAGATATGCATGAGGCAAAACTATTTGCAAAGGAAACTGACTAAAAGATAGAGCGCTAGCATCTGACATCAAATAAAGGAAAGCAGGTTATGCTAGTCCACAAAATATACAACTTACCTGTTTCATAGATAGTCTGGATTGATGATTGTTGGTAATATTCCTCCTCAGTTCTGGATAACAAAATAGGGTTCATTTCTTCAGAAAAAATGGTTAAAGCTACTTTGCCATGTCAAATATGCCAATGCATCAACTGTATGGATTTATAATAGTGAATTTCCAAGGGAAACTCCACCATTCAAAAAAACAATCTGACATAAAACATGCTGCTTGTAGAAGCATGACAAGACCTTCTTTAGTTTTACTCAACAGCAAATCCTTGGAGGACCTAATAAAAAAAGATTACCCCTGGGGATATGCATGTAAGGAGCAGATTTCTGAAGAGCCAACGATTTGAATAGATACATCTTTGCAAAGTCTGTTTGGTTCATCCATCAGGCCTTGAGAAGGAACCAAATGATTTTTTTGGATAATTTAAGTAACAAAACATTCTACAAAGGAATGATTTTGAAGGTTCCTTTTTCGGGTTTAACTAGCCATGATTATATCTTATCCAGTATTTCCCATAAGGATAAATCCAAGCTTTTCAACCAGTAGACCCAATTTGAGATCAGATACGGCTGAATGCAAGCTGCAGCTTATGCCTCACAGTCAAGGTTTCTCCTTTCTCTGGTTTTATAAGTCACGATTATTTCTAATCTAGTATTTCCAATGAGGATAAATCCAAGTTTTTCAACCAGTGGACTCAAGTTGAAATCAGATACAGCTGAATGCAAACTGCAGCTTATACCTCATGCTTAAAGGGCTTTTTTTGACACAAAATTTAGTATATCAACTTTCTATTTTTATGGTCTTTTTGCATTTTTCTAATTGAAATCTGTATTTACAAAAGTTTGTAATATTTGTCTTAGTTGTATCTAGTACACGTGTTATTTTTATCTGCATCTCACCTGTCTTTTTTTTACAAGAATTTAGGTATAAATAAGATGAAATTAAGACCATAAACTCATTCTTTTCTTTAATCACATAGAGAAACGATCTAGAACAGTTGAATAGACCACAAGATTATAGAATCTATATCTACTATTGATCACTTAACTTATTTAGAGTTTGTTACTACATAACCCAATAAACGTTGAGCCGTCCATCAAAATCCTTTTATTTCTAGCAGACCATATAATGAGCACATGATGCTTCCCAAGTTTTAACATCTTTAACATTATCAATCTACTCACTGTATAATTAGTAGGTACAAGAGGTAAGAATATAGCTTCATTCTAGTAAAAAACTTAATATTCATCAGCGCATGCTAAAAGCATATAGTGGAAGATTCTTCACATAAAGTAGTGAATGAGCAAATAATCCAAGAATTGTGACATACCTTCATGAGATGCTTCTTTCAACTCAATTTGTCGCCGAAGTTCTGCCACCCTTTTAACCTGGTGTACATGCATAAGTTCACATGTATTCTTGCAGTTTATTATATTTTCCAACTTTTCCATAAAAATTGTACTCAAGGAGCAATTGCATCTATTAAAGACAGGAGAGATCCTAGAAAATACTCAGTCCTCAACTACTTCAGCAGGGAGAGGGGGGTATTCTTCCCTCAAGGACTATTAGGTAAGTACAAAGGGACACTCACTGCTTAAGCTCCGATTAAAGAGGAAGCCCAAGATGTGATTGGTGATGTACACAGGGTAAAGATCATGAGAAGGAACGCAAGAGAGAAGCAAACATTTAATAATTGCGAGATTCTAGAACTATTAAATTTACACAATTTTTATCTCATATGGTCCCAAGAAAGAAAAATAGGAGGTAGGCAGAACCAGTTCAACTTTCAAAGACTCTAATTCATAAATTACAGAACTTTATTAATCCAATTAGAAGTTTTGACAACAGATTAAATACAGATACAACTTTCAGATGCTAAATTATACCAGGCCAATTAGTAAGATTAGAATTGAGGTTGGTGATGGCATGTTAGATAACGACACAGCAATAATGGTGAGAGAAGTTTTGGTTTTAAGAAATTATTCGCAAGAAATGTGAAAGCACGTGAAATAACCATGCAATTAAATGAGTTGCTACCAAAACAGTGATGATGAAACAGGGGAAAAAAAATTTCTTCAAACTAGATTAAATGTATAGAAGACCCAAAAACTGGTTTCTGTCAAGATGCAAATAACCTATTCACCCAAAAAAAAAAAAAAAAAAAAGATGCAAATAACCCAGATGTAATATTAATGCCTTATATAATTTTCGTCATTCTGAAAAAAGGAGTCAAGGATATTGAAAAAGAACAAGAAACAGCTTTATAAAATATTTTTTAGAATCATGATGCATGGCAGCTGCACAATACCATTATCAAAAGAGAAGCCCCCAATTGAGAATGATCCTTCTTTATTGAGTGAAATATAAAGTTCTTCTTTCAGTCATCATAGTGCACTTAACCATGAGATAATCCTCCATATGTATATATATATTTTTGTTAATTATTCTACTCTACTTTTAACATGACAAACAAGATCAGAGGTGAGCATATAGAGTCCAAAAAACATTTGGTACCTCTATTTCAAGATTCCATTGAGAAGATGCAAGAGACTTGGCAAGATCAGCATTTGTAGTCTGCAAAAACCATTTAACCTCAATAATAAAAATCGACAGATCTAACTTAAGTAAAACTGCAACTTATTAGCAGATATGTAGGTCCTTCTGAGCTATTCAATAAGGATCCAATCAATGAGCGTTGTTGAGGTACATGATAAAGGCCCAGAAAGAAACTATTCGGTAAAAATTGATTATGTACATTACAAAAAGCAAATACATGGAAAAGTGAAAACATTTATTCTTGCAGCCTCTTAACAAGTGTCCTGCAGCACTGCTTCTCATTTCCCATTTAATCAAGACTAAACGTTCACCTAGTGAACCACATGAAGCAGGAATCTGAATTATGTTACAATACCTCAAGTTTAGTTAATCGTTGAAGAGCCTCCATTCTAGTATTGTTGTGCTTCTGCTTCTCCAGATCAACTGCATCCATTGTTTCCATCATCATTGTTTGCAGCTCAGAAGCCTAAAGGGAAAGGTTGTAGGTATTAAATGGATGCTTTTAACATGCAAGTATGTAACATTGGTTGGCATAAGAAAATTTCCAGCAGAGGACCAGGGATTTGAAGAGAAAGAAATGCACAGTCTATAGATTTTAATTTTGTTAGTCTAAATGGAATTCCAACCTCTATAATCATAATATGCCAAATGCCAATAACCATTTCTCATGTTGAACTGCTTTCTTTGTTCACTGATTCTTTCCTATACATGATGCCACAACAATGTTGAAGGAGAACAATTTCCAGACTTCAATATGGCCAACAAACAACTCCCTCCAAAAAGTTATCCATGCTTAAGCAAGTCGGTGAGCTCATCTATCATCAACCATTCAAGGTGTCTGTTAACATACTTCACACATCTCATAAAAAGAGTGGGTATCACATAAAACTGTCTGGTACTTTGTTGAATTTCAACGAGAGACCAGATTTAAGGAGGAAGCAAGAATGGGCAGCAAGAGTGTACAAAGCATAGCATCCCACATGGAAACATGACATTCATAATATTTTATAGCAGCAAGTTTTCTTAAACAGTAAATCAAGAGGGACACAATAGAAGTAAAAGAAGTAAATGAAAATAAATTTACCTCTTGCACCTGCTGTTTTGCTCTGTCCTCAATTATCTTCTCCAAGCTTTGCTTCTCTCCTTCCAACTTGGCAACTAGATTCTCATGTTCTCGAATAGCCTCAGCAACTTTAGCTGCTGCCTTTTCAGCAAGTATCTTCTGCCGCCTTCTCTTCCTTTCTTCCCTTTCAAATTCACTTTCAGGGTCAGATGATGAGCCAGATTCTGATTCCGAGTCAATATCACTTCCTGATGAAGAAACTCTATTGACATCTAAAGGACTTTTCATAACCACATTTGTGGCATCTCCTCTTCCCACACCTTGCTTGAGCCGAGTGCTGTCACCATCAAGTCTCAAGTTTGATTCAGTGTGGAATGAATCAACAGTACCAGATGTTGATGTTTTTTCTAGAGAACCATTCTCAATAATAGATTGAGAAGAAACTTCCTGAGCAAGCCCTTTAATTATTGGCTTCCTACTATCCTTGGCATTAAGCTCATCCTTCAATTTATGAGGAGAACTTCCTTCTAAATCGTTTTTGTCCAACTTATGCTGCTCCATGAATTTCCCTGGACTTCGCACATTCACATCCAAAGGACCCTCAACCGAAGTGGAATAAGTAGATTCCTCCACATTGCTGGGTTTTGCATTTGACTTTTTCTCTCTTATGCTGGGTGTCCTATTCAATTTTGCAACACTATTATTGTTACTCTTCCGGTTCTTCTTAAGCTCTGTCAATGAAATGCTTGAACCCGAAATCCCTGGCTGTCTATTACCACTTTTCATCGCATTAAAAATGGATGCCCCATTAGTGCGATTACTAGGACTGGAAGCAGGCTTTTCTGGCAAACCGAGTAGTTCTGTCCAATCACCATCTGAGACTGAAGGTTTAGGAACAGAAGAACTATTCCGGGTGCCAACAATCTCCTTATGTCCACCATGGCTACCACCAATACCACTGTTGTGAGAATCTCTAGAGAATTCAATGCTATATTTACTATCCTCTTGTGTTTTCTTTTTCAGTTGATCTTTCAAGGACACTGAAGAACCACTCTTCGATGGAACACCAATTGTCAGATCATCAACCTGTGAAACCTCATTTTTGCCTAATGACTCCGCAGCTTGCTGATCGATCTAATTAGCCAGATCAATTAATCACCAAGACACAACTAACTCAGATTCATTGCACGTTTATCAAAAACTAACATCCTTACATCGCACATGAATGCAGTGACACCGTGTTAGACTGATTAGAAACTACTGCAGGAAAACGTCCAATTTATAGCAGAAAAACTGGAAAATTACAATACAACAGAAATCATGCATGAAGTGAAAATCAATACACCACACAACACAATCGTTGTTACTAATCCAACAACTAAGGTACGGTAATTACTGATTAACACCTCTAAAACCGCAATTATAACAACATGATGAGTAATAAGCGCTATTTGGTCATGTAATTTTTTGAAGACTATTCAATAGTAAACACAAATCAAGACCTAACAAATTTGAATTGAATTTACACAAGCAAAATTAATTAAAAAACCAGTAACATCATGACACAACAAACGATAACAAAGGGATCGTAATTTAGACTGATTAAAGAACTAATGAACAGAAATTATAAAATTAATAGCTGAAAAACCAGAATAAGCACAATGCAACATGAAATCAACATATATTTTGAACGCGTAAGTGAAATTAAACACAGATCAAGAACAAATCTAAGTTGAACAATGAAAAACACTCAGAATTTCTGAGAGAAGGGCGCGGACGCATCATGATGTGACAGGAATTTTCTCGAGAAACAAATGGAAGGTAGAAAGTATCGAGAGAGAAGATTAGCGAATTACCTTTTGAAGTATGCTTTCAGCAGCTTTAAGCTTGGAAGTGAACCAATCTGCCATATCTATTGATTCGAGATTAGTTTTACTTTTTCCCCTATCAGATTTGGTGAGTGAGTGAGATGTTATATGGGAATGACTGGCATGGGATAATAAGGTAATGCAAGGTAGCTGGAGTTGAAACACGACACAACACAACCCAACCCTTTTGTTAGAGAGGAGAGAGAGAGAGAGAGAGAGAGAGAGGGGTGATGTAACCGAAACCGAAGAAGAGCGTGCCGAGGTTAGAACATGGGGTAATAGTAACAGTCCGTGGAACGACACGTGGAGAATTCACAATGGAGTTGAGAAGGAGAAGGATGAGAAAAGGGTAAATGTAAATGGAGCGTCACGTTTGGATGGTCGGATGTCAATGTCATGAACATATTACTTCTAACCCTTAACAATATAATTATTTTCAATATTTGGTATAGTGAAATTTCAGTTTTAACTATTAGAGACAAAATCATCTTTTATGCACATGTATTGAGGTAAAAATACATTTGTAACGTCCCATCTAGATGTTTATAATGCATTTGTCATTAATATCTTATAAACTATATCTCAATTTATATAAAACATTTAATCATAAATTGTTACAATCTTTCTCTCCCTAATTACATGACTTCCTTATATGACTTCCTTAGTTGGATCACCCACTAGTCTTTTAAATTAAGACAAACCAAAAACAAAAAACAAACCAAGACAACAATATAAATAAGCCTAGTAGCTACTTAGCTAAAAAGTTGTAAGTGAGTATTAACGAGACATTTACTATTATAGTTTAATAAATTAGTATTAACTCTCACAATTTATATAATTATGAGGTGCCACCATAATATTTCTATTAGTTTTTTATGATTATGAATTATGACCTTTTAGATTAACATGATAAATTTAATAACAGTAGAGTTTTAATTTTAATAAATATTGAAAAAAATCTAATAACTAATTTTTCAATATTAACATACCTTATTATGAGTAGAGGACCATATTTTTTTCTTTAAATTTTATGAATTTAGAATTCTGTATTTATAGGTAGAATTGAGACTTTATCATGATAGCCTTTTCTTTTGGTGTTATGTTATATTTATTGGGTATTGTAATTTAATGTAATTTTCTACTTTATTTCTTGGAGAGTTTCTTGTTCCATAAACTAGGTAATACATATATACATTTGTACATACATATAAATTAATAGAAAAAAAAATACGAAAGTAAATTTGCCCTAAGTTACACCACTACCAAGGACCTTAAGGCCTTCATCCAATATAACGATTTCATTTTTCCTTTATGATGAAAATAGACGACTATTTCTAAATAATAGCAAAATACATGATAGTAGTATGAAATTTTTTTTTTTCCTCCACTAAACATTGTTATGCTTAGTCTTTAGGCATTGGAAAAGAGGGGTTGAGTACTTAATTTCTTAAAGGTTTACCTACAAGCATAAATAACATGTTATTTTGAAACATTCATGAGTGATTGTTGCTATTGAATCTAATTGTAATACCACTTTATTATTTCTCATTTAGACACAATTTTGATCCTTTAGCATACCTTATCATGACTTAAAACGAAAAGGGAACGGCACCCATTACATATGCTCCCGAGGTAAAGCTCGTTATATCTCACAGCACCACATCATTGTCTTTAGCCACTTTTTTATTATTCATGAAATTATCGTTAGAATTTGAGTCTTCCTTGAGATCAATGTGTCCTTTAGATTTTGCCATCAAGCATAATTTTGAAGAACTTTCCTTTTTTTGAGATCTAGTTGCTTC
The DNA here is from genome assembly GCA_024138015.1 of Lumnitzera littorea. NCBI lineage: Eukaryota > Viridiplantae > Streptophyta > Magnoliopsida > Myrtales > Combretaceae > Lumnitzera > Lumnitzera littorea. The sequence goes on from JAMXBB010000004.1 coordinate 68,056,457, forward strand.
TAAGTTATTGAATTCTAAAAAATTTCTACTAACATGTCCTCGTTTTTCACATTTAAAATATGCTGTTTTTGTTATGAATTTTTTCTTTACTTGAATTTCATTTACTTTGTGTCTCTTGCTAGTTTTGATCTCCTTGAATTGAATATTGACTAAACTTTCTACTATTAACAAAATTAGGGTTTATCACAAAATATAAGTTGATGAAAACAAGAATATCTTGCTTGGATATGAATTACACTACTCCTTAAAAACAACTTTTGAATTGATTAGATTAGGTTCTAATATCACTTGGTGTCATAAAATTGAAAAACCAACTTTCTCAAAAAACTACTTTATTAAAAAATTAATCAATTCTAATACCAATTTTTAGTCTCATTAGATAATTAAGAAAGGGGATTTGATTGTTACAAAATTAAAAAAAAAAAAAATTCCCTTGAATTTGTGAAAGATGTCTTTTAAAACTTAGCCTTTTTTTGGTTGATCAAGATTAGGCATAAAACATTAAGCCTATATTTGAATTTGATGAATCAGAATCTATAAGTTTAGATAAAAATTTTGTGTGCAAAAACTTAAGATGCAATAATATGTTATTTTCATATTAGGGGCTCTTCTGATACCAAGTATATAATATTATGTAGTGCTCTTATGATAAGTATGCTTTTAATATAGATATGATATGTATGTGTGTGGTCAAACTTAAAAACAATATTGTAAAGTAATATGTAGCAATGTAATAAAGTAAAAAAGTAAGGGTTTGGGAAAAAGAGGCAATGATATATAGTGGTATCATTTTGTGCATTAATCCACTTTTCTAATAGTGAGTGTAGGGAACATGTAAACCTTTCTAGCATATCTATTACTTAAAAGAAATCAAGAATTCAAGATAAGTTATTGATAAGAATCAGAGTCCTAAGTCTAATTATAGAAAACTATGGAAGGAGTCAAGCTCAAGAAGGCTTAGTGAAGGTTCTAATTATCGATGGCAAGCTAATTATCCTAGAATGATCGGTTATAAGAATAGAGTTAGTCAAGATTCTAGTTTAGGGAAGAAGATTGCTAGAGATCGAGTTCAGAATCAGAAAAGGATTCTAATCAAAAGCCTATATAGTTTATTAAGAACAATGCATAGTAGTTTTGGTTCTAAATACAAGTTAACTTCTAAATTAATGAGAATTCTAATAATAAGCTAAAGACCTTCTGAAACAACACTTCTAATAAGTACAATGAAACAAGCTTTTGACAACAACTTGTATAAGAAGTTATTTAAATATGTCAAATCATTAGATTAAGAAAGAGAATCATACAAAGCCTAACGTATTAAGGTTGTAATTATCTAGTCATTTATGTCAATATTTTCTGATACAATTTTGTGTCCATTTGCGATAATCAACCAAGATTCAAAACTTGTTACCTAAGTATATGTCATTATCCTACATTTTCATTAAGCATAGTTAGATCCATCAAAGTATGGTGCCTCATTACTTTGAATAGATATCATAGATTCTGCTATTTTATTAAAAAGGGTTTTGATTTGATTCAAAAGATTCTACTATCAAGGTGAAAAATCAACTTTACTATTAATTGTATTAGGCTATGATACCATTTGTTGGTATCGGATTATTTAGTAGATATTTAGAAATCACTTTATTAAAAATAGCACTTACTTTGATACTAATTGATGGTTTCAATTGAACGATCTAGAAGGGAAGGGCAGATGTTTTCAATTGATTGCTCTTAAAAGCTTTCAAAGCTTTAAGAAGATTGAAATTCTTTCACAAAGACAAAAATTAGACCTTCTTTTTGTTCACTAGAAGGATAGAAGAGGTTCCAAAATGTTATTTCGATTTTGGTTAAATATGATCTTTAATACAAAAAGTAGGTTTTTGATGCATGTAACAAGTTTAAATCAATCAAAGTCACAAGTGAAAGCTAAAAAACTTAGCACAATGAAACAATGTAAAATATGCAAAAATCCAAAGGTGTATAGAAGTAAAGAGTGTAAGGATGGAGAAAATCAAGTAGCGATATATAGAAATTTCTCCTTTTGAGTCAATCATCTCTTTTAGTACTGAGTTGGGGAATCAGTTTTATCCACATAAACATGTTCTACTATCTAAGAAAAGAATCACAATGAGGTTTATAAGCTTGTCATTATCATTTTCTTGATTCTACCTAGTTGTACATTGCACCTAAGAGTATATAAGACTATAGAATCTCTTTAACAACTTTTCTTAAACAAATTTCAAGCTTCTAAAGAGAAATAGAATTTCTTAGTGAATACCAAAAAATGATTTCCTTTAAGTTTTCGCTCAACAATTCAAAAAAATAATTGAAAGTAAAGGATTGGTACTTGTTTTGATATCGTATGTATCTTTTATGCTTGCTTCAAATTCTCTTACTTCAATCTTCGAATTCCATCCTTTATATAGCTTGTGTTTCTACAAATTGATTTGATAATGGAAGTAGTTATTTGAATTGAAATCTTTAAGTCAATGTTATTTAGTTGACTTTCCATCAACTTGAGATCTCCTTGTTTGTCATTTGATGAGCCTGCATATTTGTTTGCATTGGCTCCTCATAAAAGTTTCCTCAAAACTTTGACTTGCTCTCTTCATTCTTTAATTTGACTATTACCGAGGATAAAGTTCTTTAAGGGATTTGATTAAAGTAACGTGACTAGATATATTAGCCAAATGTGTCTAATCCCTGGCATTAGGTTTTGAAATCTGTTACTTTTATAAAATCTTGTATTTTCGTCTTATTAATAGCTTGTGATTTTCTTCTTAGATCTAGTTGACTCTTGGCTTTTAATCCTTTACTTTTGGTTGAGTTTAACCTTCTAAACTTGTTCTTCTAATTACGCATCTTATGTTTGAGTTTCTCAAAACTTATGAAATTCAAGCTTTTAAGCTTCTAAACTTATATTTGTGCTACTAAACTTTTGTCTTATTATTTGTAGTTTTGTATTATATTTCATACTTATGACTTTTCCTTTTAACTATTTATGCTTCCTATTTCACTATTTGGCTTCTAGTCTAGTTGTCTTTATATTTTTCTTTTCTTGCTATTGATTTTGCATCTCTCTTCTTATGTTTTGCTTTTTCGAATGCTACTCTTAGTTACACTTATTTTTCTTGCTTCCTCTTAGGTTTTGCTTTTATTCTCACATGTTTTTAGGTTTTACTTGTTTTGAAAACATCTTTACACTTAGCCAACTCAATCAATAAACATAAAATACAATATTTTGTTGTCATTGGAACATCTTTGGGATACTCAAATTTTTTCCCCCTTTTGATGATAACAAAACACTTAAAAAACACCTTTGCTAAAAACCTTTTAATTAGAAAGGCTTTTTGATATGATTTCAAAAGAATATCTCATTTTGAAAAAAAAAAATTATATTTAGTATACCATAACACCATTATCAAAAGAGAAGTCTTTTACTTATTGAAATTACAATATACACTTTAACCATTTCTAATAAGAATCGACTACTAGGTTCGATAACATATTCATAAGCTCACGGATTGATCAACTTTGCCCTTAAAGTCCTCATCTACTAGCCTATTAAGGTAGAAGCCACAGTGTTTCAAACATCCGAGCTAAACTATCTGTTGAGCTTCTACATAAGTTTCACCATTTTTCAAATAGAAGCATTTGATCCGCTGATTGAATTAAATAGCTCAACGCTTGTTACTAGCAACTCTTTTAATCTAATTTTGCGTTAGTCTTGTATTGCCCAACTTGTTTTAGAGACTTCTTAACTCAATAGCTTGCACTCACTTATTCATCGTAGCACTTACTCTTCTATATATTTATCAAAAAGGCCTTAGACTTTGTTTTTTTAGGTTGATCAAGCGATTGGTACCCCAACCCCACCAATTCTTCCCCTCACCACCCCCTAACCCCATTAGTTGATTAGATAATGGAAAATTATAAGCTATCACTTTGTAATCTTTGTCATTGTTTTTCCCTGTTGAGCTCGTACTAATTTGACAAAAAAGGCACCATGACCTTGTTGACACGTATTTTTGGATATTGTTTCACCTACCTAATTGCCAAAAGAATATTCTTTTTGTCTTTCCCATTTTACCTTTTGGAAACATCCTTTAGCGTTTTTACTTATTTGGAATGTAGCCTTTTATATAATTGATTTTTGTCTCATGTAACCATAGAAGGCTACTATAAATACCCTTTCATGTATTCAGCTAAAATTATTATTGAATGATATTACACTTGTTTCCTCTTTATTCTCATGAGTTCTCTCTCCAAGTACATTTACCCTTATCAATCCCTTTAGGATTGCGGTGAGTGCCCCGATATATTACTTATGTATCATATCAAGTAGTATTTAGCTTTATGTGTGTTTTGCAATGTGCCATATCCATTAAACAACTTATGAGTTGCTTAAACCCTCACAAAATTCTTATTTTCATTTTAGCTATAACTTAGTCAAACTCACCTCTAGTTAAGTGTTTACGTGATATCCTTGTGCATGTAGATCCCAAGACATATTAATTTTTAAGTAAAAACAAAATACTTGATAGTGGTATGAACGAAATATTTTTCTACTTCACTCTTCAATCTGAAAAGCATTTGTTAGAATTTACAATGGTGATTGAAATTACTAATTATATTTCCATTCTTAAATATTGAACCTATAGAATTTACAATGGTGATTGAAATTACTAATTATATTTCCATTCTTAAATATTGAACCTACAATATTACTATATCGATTTTCTATATATTTCCATAAATCCCATGATCCTTTGTTCAATGGCTTTGAACATTGCAGCGAACTAATTGGACATATTTCATTAAACGTGATCCATTTTATTTCTACTTTTACTACATGTTCTCTTTAGGGTAATAAGATCCCCATTCCTCCTTTATTCCGTATTACATAGTTTAGTTTGATTTTAAGTCATGGAATCAGGATTCTTAAGAATCCTAATTACTCAATTTCATGTAATAGGTATTCATTCCATCAACCTAAGAATCCCAATTCTCATCTTATAATTTTTTTTCCCCAAAATATTCCTCTTTCCATTCACTATCTCCTTATCCCTCACTACTTCCATGTTTATCAATACTAGCCACCACTACACAAATAATAACATGCATCACCACCACCATCTTCCTTGTTGGTGACGAGCTAAATTCCATCACTACGCAATCATTAACACAACCACCACTACGCCAACCTAGCTACACCACTACCAATCCACATGTCGACGACAACCACCACCACCACCATTGACCTATACACTTGAACTATACCTAGATTTGGATTGCTATAATAGCATAAATAACGACCACCACTCGAACTACACCCAAATTTGGACCGCTACAGTAACATGAACAACGACCATTACTGATATACACACTTAAACTAAAGCTAGATTTGACCTCGTAGTAGCATAAGTAACTAGTGCTGATTGGATAGAAAGATAGACAAAAGAGAGAGAGAAAAAAGATCGTTGGGAAGAAGGGCGAGAGAGAAAAGAGAGAGAGATGATAGATTGATAAGTAAACGAGAGAGAGAGAGAGAGAGAGAGAGAGAGAGAGAGAGAGAGAAGGAGGGATTAGGTGTTTATCTTCTTAGATTGTTGGGAACCTTCTAGAGAAAGAATAGAGAGAGGAAAAATGATGAAGTAGAAGAGGGTGTTCACATTTTACCTATATTACAACTATATTCCTAATATGCTTTTTTATCTAAGTAAACCACGTAATGTCCATTACGGGTTTATTCAATTCATGATGAATATCTATTCTATTACAGGCTTATTCCATGCAATGAACTAAACATACCCTTACTTTTTTTTTTTTTCTAATGATTTAAGAATTAAGCAAAAGATTATAAAAAAATGAGTCGCATGGTGTAATTGGGTAAGATGTAGGATTTTCGATTATAGAGAAAGAATAGAGGAAGTGATGTGATGGAGAAGAAAGGAAGAGCCAACTTCCCTGATTTAGTTTCAAGTCATTAAATTGATCATGTATGTAGACTAAAATTGTTATATTAATTATTAGGTTAAGCTTAATATTTATTTGGGCCTAACTCCTTAGGTTATGTGGCAGGGTTTAAGGAGTTTGGTTTATATTGAGATGATTTAGGAAGATTTAGCTTAATGAGCTTGGATAGGGACCGTTGGACTGGTCTATCCACCTCCTACCTTTCTTAAGCAGACCTATGCATTGTAAGGAAAGCTATTGGCTTTGGACCCTTGCAAATTCATCAAATGAGTAAAACTCCATCTCGTCTGTCAATTGCTAATACAATCTAACGGATGTCATCAAGCCCAAGAGCTATATATACTCAGTCATTCCTCCTCATTAAGAACAACTCTAGAGATTAGAGAAACAGTGTTCTATTATGAAACCTCTTCTCTCTAAGATTAAATAACTCTAAAACAAACAACACTCTCAATTGCTTAAGAACTGCAAAGTTGAGATCTAAGTCTCCTAGGCTCCCTTTTTTGTCAGTTGTGCATTCAAGACTCCAAGACTGCCTGTTCCTCCTTCTTGTCATTCTCTGTCCAATTATCTCATTAAGTGTCATCTCTACATCATTACTCTAAAGTCACATGTAACGCGATATTCACGTGACTTGTATGTGACCACTCTAGTTAGAACTCCTCGTCTACATTTTGGTGACTCCATTGGGGATAAGTGATTGTAGAGAGATGGAACCTCCTAGGAAGAGAACAACTAGTATGTATGATAACACATCCCAAGAGCTTGACACTAATGTTGAGCTTGCAGAGCAGAATCCATTCTAACCACCTGAGAACACTAACCAAGACCATTTAGCGCTTAAGGCTCTTCTAGATCTTGCAAAGACAATGCAGGAAGCTATAAGCTAGTCCATGGCTATGTTCTAACCCATCCTTACTAGGATGGTTGTTGCTCTTGCTACGCAATAGGGTATGGTTTTGCTAAATCGTATAGTTGCAACATAACTAGGCACCATTACTTCTACTTAACCGGTTAATCCTCTAACTTTAGAGGAAGATTTTCATTAAGGAGGAGGTGATGAAACCCGCTTGCCATAACCTACACAACAATTGATCCCTATGATAGGGAATGTAAGAGTCTAATTAGATGGCTCTTCATCCTCACATGTACTTGTTCCTCTATCCAATCCTACCATCCAAACCTTAGGTGGATCTACTTCCTACCCCAATGCTACTCCTGCTCTACTACTTGTGTCTACGGCCTTTGCTCCAAGGATTTCCTTTATAACAAGAGAAGACTTGGACATTTATATGAAAGAAATATAAGCTAAGTCATCTATAGGAGTACCAAAGTTGAAACTCCCATATCATCGATGTCATAACAACTCAGCTTTCAAGTTTTAAGCCTAGGCAACACCTTGGCACATCAGCTTTTACACCTCAAGGCTAAGTAATGCCTTAGCATATTAGCTTACTTGCCCCAAGCCCAAGTAATGCCTTGGCATCTCAGCTTCTATACCTCAAGCTTAGGTAATGCTTTAGCATCTCGAGTTCTACGCCTCAAGCCTAAGCAAAGCCTTAGTATCTTGGCTTACAATGCCTCAAGCTCAGGTAATGCTTTAGCATATTAGCTTCCATGCCTCAAGACCAGGCAATGTCCTAACATCTACATCCTATATCATTGTTGCTTTAAAGCGCTGGATGTCTTTAATTAAGTTGATCAAAAAGTGACTTCTATGATTAAGAAACACTTAAACAAATATTGTTGTTAACTAATAAGAGCATGTAAGCTTATATAATGCAGACTGTTAAGAGCATTGCCTCTTAAGTGCATTACAAGTTATCATACCTAAGTAAGACAATTTTAAGTAGCTAAGTAGTAGGAAATATCCCCTCAACTAATGAAAGAGAATTATTAATCTCAGACAATGAATGCTATTATTGTTGCTTTAACATGATTAAATATCTTCTCGAAAGGGATAACTTAAATATTATTGTTGCAAGTAAGAGCTTTTGCTCCAATGCGTAAGATAACTCTAAAAGCTCCTTAGATCATAATAATCTAAGTAGCCTTATATTCATGACAACCCTTCAAGTGGTTCCTTAGATCATAGAGTCTAAGTAACCTTAAATGCTATGAGCTCAATAACCTATGAGAATGCCAATTATAATGACTTCCGTTGTTGCTACTAAGTGAAGGTATCACCTCCTAAGTGTACAATGATTTGCATATGCTCAAATGACTTATGTTACCAAGAGAACTTCAAGCGGCATCATGAAACAAGACGATGTAACAAGTTCATTAGAGCATAAAGTTCCCTCTAATGAAGGAACAATCACTTGAGTTGCTACTTAGTCTCAACGAGACATGTTAACAATTAGGGGAGGAAGGATACCAATAGGTGTAGCATACTACTCATCTTTATATGAACTTGAGCAGGTAGTGCACTAGCATAAGTACTAATCTCATCCCCCTTTCCTTGACCAGTACATTAATGATAAGAGCAACTTCAACTACTTCATGGGGATCTGTTTGTTTCTTTAATGTCATCATCATCACCACCATTGCCATCTTCTAAATATACCAAGGATTCCTTATAATCCACCAAGTCTAGATCACCATCGTCAACCTCAAGAGGCATTTAGGCTGCCTTTCATGTTAAATAGGGAAAGTAAGCTCCTTGGAACGTACTACAAAGGAACCTCGCTTAAGAGCTTGACAAACTGCCATAGTTTTCCATTAGAAATGGAAGCAATGGTAATGTTGGTTTAACCTCAACTGTATAACTTCAAAAAGTTTGACAATGTCTTTGAATGCTAGAGTTATTGTCTCCATTACGTAATAAACATGTAGGTCTAAGTACACCATTAGGGGATGATAGTATAGCATAATCCCTTCTCACTTGTATATGGGAATTGTTATTGAGTAGAAGTAACGATGACATGAAGGATCTTGCGCCTACCACACTTCTATCTAGCTCATTGTAAGAACTGCAATTGAGTGAAAGTAATGATGGCATGAAAGATCCTAGCCTTCTTTAAGAGAGCCACACACTTAGGCTTTACAGTAATATACTCCACTTAATAGCTCCATCTCGATGAAAGCAATTTCTTAAGAAAAGCAAATTGAGTATGTTAGACAAGTAACCCACTCTTCTCATTCTTAGAATTGAATAAGTTTTATTCAATGGTGAAATAAGTCTTTACTTAAAGCTCTCCACAAATGAAGCTCTTGAGGTGTAAGGCTACCTAGGAATTTTCGCTCACGAGGCTCATTATGCACAAATCGTACTGCTTTCGAGGCTCATTTCACTTTATGCTTGCTCGCTTAATGCTTGTAGTGCTTGAAGCTTACCAAATCTTCTTTTATGGTGATCCTAGAGTCCCCTCAAGTCTCATTATGGGAGAGGATCACTACGAGCCTTGCCTTGCTCGAGGCTTATTAGGGTCTTCTACATTTAAAGCTTGTTATATGAGATACTCATTGTGCTTAAGCCTAATAGGGCCTACTGTGCTTGAGGCTTTTCTATGAAAAGTTTCCTATGCTTAAGGCTTGCTTGCTTAAGGCCTGCTATGCTTGAAGCTTGCTTACTGGAAGTCAATTCCCTGTTTAGGAACCACTTAAACTACTTTGGTTCTTGAAGTAGATATTAAGGTTGACTAAGGGCAATTAATTATGATACTGTACCTATAAGAATAATCGAAGAAGTTAGCAAGAAAAGATATACATGACATTCTAAGGAAAAAATAAAAAATAAAAGAAAGAAAGAAGAATGATTGAAGTGGAAATCTAGGTAGTGGGTGAAGGCCTACCATACTTGTAATGGTGTCGAATATTAAATATTTTTTCATGACATCTTTAGAAACTTTGGATGCTCCACTACAAAAATAATGGCTTACCATATGTCCATTCTATTCGTATGTGGAAACCATAATGGAGTAGAAGTGGTAATAGCATGAGGACTCCAGTCTTCTTTAGAAGAGTTACATACCCCAACTTCTCTACAATGTATATTACCTAGTCATCCCATCTAAAGAATGGATCCTTCAGGAATGTGAATTGGATATTAGAGAGAGGTAGCTCTCTCCTTTCATTTTTGAAGTGTAACACTAAATCTTCTCTAATGGTATCTTTAGAATCAACATGAGACTTTTGCTTGATAAACTAGAGACCACCATTAGTACGAGGTGTTGTGTGGGCTTATTAGTGTTTAGTTTTATCCTAAAACGTGTCATCAGAAATAATCTTGTCTAATTACTTGTCCTGAGGACACTAGATTAGTGACTAGCATTTATCTTAATGCAACAACAAGTCTTTCACCTTTAAGGCCTCTATGCTTCAACTTGGATTGGTCTTCATTTTTTTTGCTAGTAAAGTGCAAAATCACTTTTTTCTCTAAGTAGAGAAACTAAGCTTAGCAAATTGCAAGTCATGCCACAATTGCTAGTATGAGTTAAATTCATTACTAGACAACATTAGGACTTTGTACAATTTGAAGAGATACAATTTCAATGATGGATGCCACTCCCTTTTATTTTTTGCAATAGAAAAAAAAAAAAGAGAAAAAGGAAAATATGAATATCAAAGCAAGCCACCCAAAATGCAATAAGAATGATGTAGACTAAGCATTACACTCTATGAGGCAAACAAATATTTTATCAAGTGATTTCATATGGGTGCTATTAAATGGATTCCAACAATTCTATCGAGGGCAATTTTCTTCAAGCTTCAATTCATAGTAAGTAGCATATGTTAAGTGTCCAGCAAATCTATGTAAAGTATGCAAACTAAAATAGACATAATCTACACATGACCATTCAAGCCAAGGAAGAGCATGATTAGTTTTAGAAGCTCCTTCACCACGGGTAACTTTAGATTGAATTGACGCAAATGTGGTTAGAAATCTTTTATTCAATATGTTGAGTCACCTCATTATTTTATCATTCTAAGTATTGAAGCCTTGATGGAAGATGCTTCCAGGTAGCAACTTCAATAAAAGCAAATCAATTAGCTTAAATTTGTATGTAAGTCAAAGAGAAAGAAAAGGAGAAGGGCATTGAAGGACTTTTGAAGTTTTGCTAGGTGTACCTCCTCTAACCAATAGAAGAGATCAAAGAGTTCAACCGGTGAGCATGTCTTGTAAATTATAAAAGATATGTCATGAAGCAAATAAAATTAAAGGAGGAAACTTAATGGATTTTAAGCTTACAATGAGATTACCTTTCTATGGTAGATATATTTACTCATTTTTTATCATGGCCGATGCGTAACCCTACTAAAGAGCAGTAATGGTCAAGACTTAAATTGTGGAATCAAACATCAAAATAGTTAAAATAGGAAAAAAAAAAAGAAGAAGAAAAGTAAAGAAAAAGAAAGAGAAAGGGAGAAAGAAACTCACGATTCAAAGTTTGTCAAATATTACCCTATGAATTGTTTGATAATGAATTCAAGCAAGGGAGGGCTTCAGTTATTAGACACTATTGCAACTTTTATTCTAACCAAAATCAATAGAATGGAAGAAGAAGGTGCATAAACCAATAGAACTTGATCTTCTATTGTCCTTGTTTAGAAGTTTCATCGTTGTTCTGATTGTTAATAACTCAAGGTTGCCAAGAAGTAATGATACACATGGGTGACTCACCATACTTGGTTGGAGCTTCAAGTTTAGATGAATTGAACTTGCTAAAGGGCATCAAGAATCATGAGTTTATGACTAAAAAAGAAAAGAGAAGAAGAAAAGAAAAAAATATGAAACAAGCAAATGGAGCAATTTGAAAGACTTTGTTTTCATTTGCCTTGAAGATGACGTTGTTCGAAGTGACTCTTGATGGAGAAGAGCACATATACATTTACATTTGGTAGCATAATTTGTGAAGAGACACAACAACCATAATTAGAGAAAATAAAATTCATGGGAAAATAAAAGAAATCAAGGATATTGTGTTGCCTGAGAACTTCTTGACCTCTATTTGAAACACTATGACAATAGGCTTTCTCTATACATTAAAAGATGTTATAAGCATCTCGAAGAGCAAGGACAATGGAAAAGAGATCATGTTGATAAGAAATATATATATATATATATGTATATATATGTTCCATGAATTTCTTGGACGCTGGGAAGCACATTTATTATGTTTCCATTAATTCTAGTTTTTCCTTGATTAAGGAATTGTGATTAGAAATAGTTGGATAGAGGAAGGAAAAAAAAAATAAAAGAATGTTAGAGGAGATTTGAAGAAAACATGGTCCAACAAATAGAAATAAAGAAATTGAGAAGAAAGGATAAGAGGCACATGCTTAGCTACAAAACAACAACGAGATAACAAAGAAGGAATTATAAGGAGATACTATACTTGCTAAAATATAGATGGTAATATTATTGCTATGGATTCGTTGTAGTTGATTGGCAATGCATTGTTCTCAAAGTAAACTCGCAAGCAAGAAGAGGAACGAAGTTCCCATCACTACATGGACGGAAGGATGTGACTTAATAAAAGTTGAAATTGCTCGGTACTTTCTTTGAAGAAGTATCGCAACTCGAGCATTAATCCCTTTGAATTTGATAGTTAAAGACTCGTATTTGGACAATGCAAGTGTAGAGTAAAAATTACCTACTATTATATATAAATAGTAGCTACGAGGATGCAACAAAAAGATAATAAAGGTGATTTAATCTTGGAAGTTGGTAGATTTGGAAGATATAGTTATATCTAGAATGGGATATGATATATACCAGAATATTTTGTGAAGATATTATGAATGAAGTTTTAGTAAGAAGATATTCATAGAAGAGTCCAGAAGATTTATGCTATGATATTTTTTAAGTTTGAGATGAATAATTTGATAGAGTTAAAGGAAAAAAAAAAAAAAAGAGAGAGAGAAGAAAAATATTTGCTGATGAATCATTTGCCATTAAGGAATCAAGTACAGTCTCATTTTATGTTTGGATTTTATTATAATAGTTAAAAAAGAAGAAGCGATATACTTGATTGCAATGATTGGCTTAATTTGGAAAAAGAAACTGGTTTGAAGAAATAATGAGAAGGGGGTTTTAGTTATTTTTTTTATTTATTTTATCATGCCTTGAACAGAAGAAGTTGTAATAGTTTCACTATATAAATTGACCTAAGATTGAAACTGACCTCATAGTTACTATTATAGATATAATTTGCACAAGGTGTACATGACTCAATAAGCTTAAAGAATTTATTCTAGTACCTGTAAATGATTAAATCTATGGTATAATTTTATAAAATACATATTTTGTATAACCTGTTATCTCATAACACAATAATATTTATATAAACGTTTTACACTTAGAGTTATAATTTACAATTAGAGTTTACTAAAAGCTATAGGTATAAAGTCTATTTATAATAAGATAAGAAACTAGTGGGCATCCTAGGGAATTCTCAATTAGTTTTCTTAAAATTTAAAAGAAAAGTCAAAATCCTAGATTTAGTTAATTATTCCTTTCCTCACTTTCCTAACCAACAGTACACTAACCTAAGGGTGATGATATTTGAACATTCTGACCTTCACTCATCACTTGTAAAAAAATTTATAGGGAAGTGAGCACAACTAGTTCAGTAAGTGAGATAGAGTTAGAAGAGTACTATACAATGACAAATAAGGTTATTAATTATAATAAAATGCAATGCAATCAATCACTTGAAATATCACATAATTTTATTTAGTCTATTGTAAGGTTAAATAAATTATATCTACTCCAAAGTTTTGTTGTGACTTAAATCAAACTAAACCCAGCCTTGTGTAATGGAGAATACCCTCTTCCCATTACCATCTTTGAACTACGACCCCAGCCGCAACCTCTTCGGTTATTACTTAGTTCGCTTAAGAATGAGAAAAGGACCATTTCAGTTATCCTTATTAAAGGAAGTTGGTATTTAGCTTGATACTCCTATTTGTTCATCTAATGGTTGCTATGTATGTCCAGTTAAGTTAATAGTTAAAATAACTCTTAATTTCCATTTAAGGGTAGCCAGACAAGTTCAAAACAACACAAAACAAAATAATTATGTAGACTAGCACACTAAGGAGTTTAACTCTCATTATAATCAGAATATCAACTACACACATGGTATGTGCATAGACAGTTAATTTACAATTATAATCAAAGCACTCTTAAGCTTTTAGATACTTTAATAAAATATCCCAATAAGTGGTAAAGCCACAATCCCAACTTATTGTCTAAACACTCACTATGGAAGACTCATGTCTTCAATGCTTTGATTACTGGGAGACTTCATATATATATAAAACTTAGATTTAGTTTTCGTAAGAATTACGAAAACATTATGGTTTTATCTAAAAGTATTCCATTAAACGGTTATATATACATAAATATATATATCTAAAGTACATTATTATTTTCCTTCTATAATAAAATATAGTTTTATTATATAAGTTAAGTTAAGTTAAGTTATTAAATATTAATAATACATATAGTTATACTATTACATATAATATATTGTTTTGTTCGTATCAAAACGTACTTTTAATTAGTTAAGTCATGTTTTAATTATGATAAGGTTATCGTAGTACGTAAATTCTTGTAATATTGTAGAGATATAGGTTATATTATCTAGAATTGTCTGATTTTAGTAAAAGTTGTGTCATTAGGTTTGTACATACCTAAAGATACGTATTACGGCTTTTATCTTAGGAGATGATTTCTAAAGGGTAGTTCGAATTTCTAATATACTTATACATGTTTATAATAAATATCATCTTATTATAATTATTTTATGTAATTAAACTATATTTTATATAATTTCTCAATATAACTCAATAATATATATATATATATATAATATACCCTCATCATAAAACTATCATTAAATATATTAAAATTTCATTTTTATCAAATCTAACGGGCATATATCTCTATAGTTTTTATTTCAATATTTATCACATTTCAACCTATTATTACTAGAAAACAAGCCTTAGTTTGTATTTTAAACTACTTACTACATAAATTCGAAATAAATAGCTTGGGATACCAAATAATTTCTTGAAAATTTCTAGAAATTCCTAAAAATATTGCCTATATACTTGAAATTATAATTTTACCTCTAAATTATATTTAATTACCCAAATATTATTATTTTTATACAAAATTATTTCCAATATATCCTAATATCATTATAAATCATCAGAAGTTAGTATATGTCATTTCTGTCAATTAATTTCATAAAAACCCATTTATTTCACATTTTCACCTTAATTCTAGCTATTTTTAGGGCTAAAAATTACATTAAATGCTAAAATTACTTAAATTAAAAATATGGCTACATAGTAATCAAATATATATCATGTGTATTCTACAAAAAAATTTTGAGCCAGAAATTAAATCATTTCATATATTTATTTTGAAAGTCAAAATTCAGATAAATAGTAAGTTTCTCAAGCAAGTGTATAAAATATTCTAAATTTTACAAAAATAAAAATATCACATGAAAAATAAAATTTTTCATAATTTTTTGGATGGATTTATTAATTTTTAAAATTTAATGAAAAACAGGGTAGGAGTTTAACTAACCTTTGTCGGTGCTTCGATGGCCAATGGTGAAAGGGTGGTTATCAAATGGCCAAGGCATGGGTGGTTTTGTTAGGGGGTATAGTGGTGTAACTGCAAGTCAAGATTTGGTCCACAAACCATACTTACCTAGTCCCTTGCTCTGTTTTTGTAATTTTTTTTAAAAATTATTTCTATTTTCTAGAATCTTTCCTCTCTCTATCTTAAGTTTTAGTTTGCTAAAACAGTAGAGTTTTGATGCAGTTTGCTATTTATAGGACTGTTTCTTTTTTACCCAAGCAAATTTTCTTTGAATTTTTTTTTCTCATTACAGCATGTAAGAGGTGTCCTTCAACATGTAATTCTTCCTTTGATTCATCATGCTTCTATTGTTGGAAAGTGCCA